>LR994567.1:10302500-10810000 GCA_905187585.1 Cyaniris semiargus
TGGCACACAAACGTTCTATGACTACTTTTGTAAATGTATTAATGGAAATATTTTGAACGTTTTCTGGGATGTTATACTTGTAAAGGCGTATACATTGACAAAAATGACATGACAAAAATAAAAGATTTACTGACTTTACTAAGTCTGATCACTGGCAAATCTAGCTTGTGCTTATTTCTGGTGTACTACAGTGAATGTCATTTTTAGCTTTAAATTTACTTATATTTTTTCTAACATAAGTAATAAATATATTACGTTATCCAAAATGTATTGAGAAGCAACAGTTAGAATACCAATTGATGATCACGCCTCCGTGGGCCAGTGGTTTAGAGCGCAGCTCTTGACTCGGAGGTCGTGGGTTCGATTCCCGCGTTGGAAACATGTTATTTCCAAGTTTGGTTAGGACAATGCGGGCTGATCACCTGATTGTGGTTATAAATTTATTTTTTGTGCGTTTATTTTATGCCCTTAGATTTCGAATAAGTAGCTGCTTCTTTTTTAATTTATCCTGTAACTTAGTGCATTTAGGTATATTAAACTTCTTTTCTCTTGATATCAATTCTAGTTGAAAGGAGGTCGATGGTGAAGATAGTTGTGGCAGCGTTGGTGAGGACGTAGAATGCGATGACGACGGTATACATGTGGTTAACTCTGGTGGTACAGTGTCTCTGTAAACGTAGGATGACACAGTGCGCCTAGGCTTTATCTTGATCTATAACAAAAAAATGGTTGTTACTGTTACTGTTACTTATTACTTTCTTTTTTTAACATAATAATATATCATCTGTATACATCTGTGGAAATTTCAGAATTCTATTACTATAGCGGTTCTTGAGATACAGCCTGGAGACAGACAGACGGACGGATGGACGGTCGGACGGACGGACGGACGGACGGACGGACGGACGGACAGACGGACAGACTACGAAGTCTTAGTAGTAGGGTCCCGTTTTTACCCTTTGGGTGCAGAACCGTAAAAACGATAAATTATGTATGAATTATGATATTATATTAATATAAACTGATAATAAACTACGGATAGGTTATGTTCTCATGTCAACATTCCTAGATAATTATTATTTTTTATTTATTTATTGATACACAAAAATGAATATACAGTTAACAAATAACAGTGTTAAAAAGCCCATATTGGGCTTGTGTTAACAGGGCTTCACGGGATAACTAAAATTATTATATATAGGGATAATTAAAATTAGTATAACTAAAAAAATATATTCATATCGATACTACTTATTGATAACCTGATGCAGCCCTAGTGTAAAATAGATGAAAATTGTTTACACAAAATATCCTTAAATTGTGCACGATGGCTAGTCAAGTTATGTTTTCCATATAAACAAGTGAAATCATATATAGAAGTGAATTTTCAAAATCAATACCAATAACTCGTAGGGAATTGGCAAAAATAAACTTAAAATTAGGTCCTGTCGATGTAGAATAATTCACCTGTAAAATGAATATTTGTCCAGGTTTTTTCGTTGTGTTGTACCACAATCAATCACTGAACAAGTAACCATGTTTCTAGTGCAGTATTTCTCAAAATTATTCACTATTTTATTTAAAAATTACATTTTTTCTGAAAGCTCAAATTGACAACGTGCCGAAATGGTCAGACAGACTGTCAAACAGATGAAAAAACAGTTCGTACACCTCAAATCACGCGTCTCTTTTTACCAGTGTTACTGATAGTGACATCTCGCTTGCTCAGGCCTTTGTTTATCTATTCCGCTAGGTATATTAACTTTATGGTCTAGCCTGTGATGGTCAAGTGATGGTGTCTAATATTTGTAAACAGATTATTTTAGTTTATTACGGAAACTAATATTTTATGGAAAAGAGCATGGGTCGTTTTTGACGCCGTAAAAGGTAAAGGCCTCAAAGTGAATATTTCATCTCATCATATTATATGCATGATATTATATTATATGCGTGACTCTTCTATATTTTATCAGCATCAACTCAAGCTCTAAATATAAAGGAATATTTTGCGAGTGTGATAATATAACTGAAGACGTAAGAGGACGAAGTTGATAAGTAACATTTTATAACATAAGGGTAATTAATCCTTTTTTCCCTTATAATTTAAAAGAAGCACTTACCTACTTAATAATCCGGCTAATATCTGGCTGTACATAATTCCATATTGTTTTGATTTCAAATCATTTTTCCGGTCCTAAAGCCTCAATTTATGCAAAAAAACGACATTTTTCAAATTGTTACTCACTCACTTCATCCATTTATGTCTTCAAATATTTTTCTGCTAAACGTCTTTATCTAAGCAGTAGATTAAATTATACAGAACTACATGATGCCTGCAACTCCGTTGCGCCATAATTCGTTTATCGCGCTGGAACCGTACATTTTTCTGGGATAAAAACTATCCTATGCCCTTTCTCGGGACTCAAAGTATATCCATGTCAAATTTCAGCAAAATTGGTTCAGCTGTTTGAGCGTGAAGAGTTAACAGACAGACAAACAGACAGACAGACAGACAGACAGACGGACAGACAGACAGACAGGCACACTTTCGCATTTATAATATTAGTATGGATATGGATATTATAATGATGATGGGCTATCCATCATCAGCACAAACAAATAAAATGAAGAAGTAACTCAGCTTAAAATTGTAGCTGTACTATCCTGAAGTTATAAAAACACATTTCCAAGCGTTATTATGCATATAAATTTAATTAAGCAACATAAAGTACAAATTATTATCACGAGCGGCCTTGGGCGGCGACGCAAAATTAATTACTTCAGCTGAATAAATAGAAATATTCCACATTATAATTCCTAGCCGTTTAGATTATAGCTGTTTAGTTAACCTTCCCCGATTAATTTAAATTTTAAAATAATCCCACGGCCATTACTCTATTAAAAAGTAAAAAATACAAATCATAAAAATATAAAGTGTTGCATTCAAGCAGTGCCGGCAAAAGTGAAAAACATCATGAAGTGAAGGGTATAATATTAGTAACGAGATTTTACATCCTCACCTACGTCGCGCCGGCGGTATTCTCTCTCTCGTGTTATGAATTTTAAGATCCTCTTCTAAACTTATTTTAACAAGAATTATAATTTTTAGTAATAGTAATCTACACTAGAAACTACACCTACATCTCAACATAGAGAATACATAATTTAATAAAACCCGTATACAGTAATCATTTAGGAACTGAGCAATAATCCCTGGCTTGGCGGTTTTTCGCTATATATTATACGGCTTAGCGGCAAATGCTTTGTGAATATTTAGATTGGAACACAAATTGTACAGTTTTCAATTTGATGGCGCTTAATGAGCTAATAAACATGATTTTGTGTGTGAGTAATATTTATATTTGTACTATAATATAATTATTAGATAACGAAGCATAGAATTTTGTACAAATTTTAACATTAATTTGTATGACGTTTTGAGCCGCTATTCATCGTTTGGATGTTAGCTGCCTCCAAATATGTCGTTTTCGAAATAAAATAAATTTAATCTGTTTCTAATCGTCGCAAATACCTGCAGTCCCTTTTCATAAATCATAATATTTTAAAATAAAATAAAAAAAACATGAGAAAATATATCTGAAAAGTATTGACTGCACTATTATTGTGTTATGTGCAGGACCTAACTCTTTCATCCCTTTCATCCCCCACAACTTTTTTGTGACTCAACCGATTTTCATTTAACATATCTAAAAACAATACATACTACAAAGAAACTAATTTGCAATTACTTCATCCGTTAGAGTATTATAAGGCCAGGTAGTCCCTAAAATTAGCAGGTCGATGTCTGTCAGTACGAATATCGACGTAATGCACATTAAAATAACATTCATACCAGCGCGCCTTGTACAGTGGCGGTTACGACGCTCGCCGCGTCCTTGATAGGCCGAAATAGGAGAATATTGTACTTTTCACTTAGACAAAGACCAAAATGCAAAATGTAACCACATATTATTCTTCTTTAAGTTATGAGCTTTTCGTAGATATGATTTTTGGAAGTCTATCTAGACTATCATTTTAGCCTCCTCTTCGGAGTTATTTTTGATCGAGTGAAGTTTTAAATATATTTTGAACCACAAATTGTCAAAGTACATTAAGGAAACAACAATGTGTATTTTTTTTGGCTTTTAAAAGTCACTATTTGTTTGTTTATTATTGATTCAAAGTAATGTAAATTAGGGACTACCTGGCCTTAAGCTACAGTAGGCTGTAGACACATAAATTTTTAACACATTTTTTTTGCGTCAGGGGTTAAAACATTCTAGTTTGAAGTCGCTAATTTTGGGGCACATTCCTAAGTTGCCCTGTTAGGGGCAACCTCGACAGTGGCGTCTTCGAGACGGACCCACAGGGGACAATATCCTAACCCCAATATGACGGCGCGGCGCCAAGTTTTGCGTGACAAATGCCAATTTAAAAATATTATTTTATCGCTCTCGTATTTGTACAGAAGTACTTTGTTATAGTTATTCTGAATTATTTTTATTGCGGTTGCTATGGGCGTTATGCGTAATACAGTCACGAAGTTGACCACGAAAAAAATATGAAGGGAGAGAAATATTAGAATAGTTATAGATTAGTAACACTAAGATGTTAGTTAGTTTTACCCTGTTTAAGTCTTAAACAGGGTGAAACAAAATAAAGTGTACTTTAGGGTGTGTATATGCCCATTATACCACGTGACATTTTAGTGGTTATTTTCCCGCAGCTGCAGAACGATTTACCTATCGAATCTTGCAAGTTATTTTTTGAAAATAAAAAATATTTGTACTAGCTGACCCGACAGACGTTGTCCTGTCTTAACGATGATTATTTAATTCAAATTGGTGTAATTAATAAAAAAAAAATGTGTTAATTTTTCCTTGCCATCGTGCACTCATCCCAAACTATTAGATTGCTCTGCTGCAACACTTTGGCCATCGCACAATTTCTTGAAAGGTTGCAAGTGGGTGTTTAATTTATTGGAACGTGGAATGAGCTGTTCGACCGCCATCCAACGACAAAGCTGCAATACCTGATGAAGCAAGTGCAAGTGCAATACCATTTTAACTAACCTTGATGTACTATCAGAGATATTGATTCCTAGGCAGATGGCGGACCTAAGTAATTTGGTCGCGTTACGTCAAACCCACCCGACCGATCACAGCTAACATTGAATTGACATAAGCCGACCAAATGACGTAGGTCCGTCAACTGCCTAGTAATCAATTTCCTCGATGGTACAATAAGAAATTCAGTTTTCTTACATTTTTTTTGTGGAAAATAATAAATTAATAAAAGTAGTTCCGTACCCAAAGGGTAAAAACGGGATCCAATTACTGAGACTTCGATGTCTGTCTGTGTCTGTCTGTCCGTCCGTCCGTCTGTCTGTCTCCAGGCTGTATCTCAAGAACCGCTATAGCCAGACTTCTAAAATTTTCATAAATCGGCATGAATGTACCTATTAATGATGCCAACAAAATGGTATACAAAAACTTAAAAAAATATATTTATTAATGGTACCTCCCGTACACATGAAGCGAGGATGTTTTTTGTTTCGCGTCCACCCCACCGTGTGGGATGTCGTTGGGTAGGTTTTTAAAAAATATTACGAGTTTTCTTAGATCATTTTTCGATTTAGGTATCCATTTGCGAAATATGAAGTTTTAAAGTGGAAAAAATCGTTAGTGTCCAGTGTCCCCCCTTCTACTAGCTAAACGGTTGCTTCTGGAAATGTGAAAAAATTCACGGGAGTAGGAAATATGCTGAATTTAAAAGGAAACTTATCACGGCTAAGAAGACTTCATAAGTTATTGAGTAATCAGAAGAAGATAGGAGGAGTAGGAAGTATACAGTTTTCCCCATCATAAAAAGCGGGTCCCAAAACAGCTTTAGCATGTCCCTCGGGCTCCCTGAGATCATATCAAAGGGTTTTCGTGGTTGGATACCGCTGTAGATCCTGGCGACACAGGAGATACAGTGGTGGGAATGTGTGGTGGGCCAAAGCCCGATACAAAAAAAAGTTATTGAGTAATAGTCGATTAAAAAAAATGTATTCGGCGAAGTATAAAGGAACTTTTCGTTCAAATTCCTTTGAAAGTATCTCAAATGATGTTGTTAGTAGTGTAAAACAGGTTATAAATGTACATTCATTGACCATACAAAAAAAAAATATTCAAAAACTAGCGGTACTAGTACTACGGAACCCTATATTGCGCGTGGCCCGACACGCATTTGGCTGGTTTTTATTATTTTTATTAATTATACCAATTTAAATTAAATAATCATCGTTAAGACAGGACAACGTCTGTCGGGTCAGCTAGTAAATATATAGATTAAAATTAGTATGTCCATGCCAAACATCAAAATAGATAAAAAAAATTTAGTTGAAAATCATAAAAGTTTATTGTGCGGGATATTTGCCCCGGAAAATGTACGGTACATTTTCCGAGGCAAAAAGAATCCCTTATCCTTTATCGAGACTCAAAATATCTCCATAGTTTACGCGAAAATCATACAAGTTTATTGTGCGGGAACCGTACATTTTCCGGGACAAAAAGTATCCCTTGTTCTTTCCCGAGACTTAAAGTATCTTCATACCAAAATTCATCAAAATCGATTGAATAGCTTAGGCGAAAATCGTAAAAAATTATTGTGCGGGAACCGTACATTTTCCGGAACAAAAAGTATCCCTTGTCCTTTCCCGAAAGGAAAAAATAAAAAATAGCCTACGTCCCTTCACGTGGTCTATTCTTCATGTGTGCCAAATAACATAAAAATTGCTTCAGTACTTCATAAGATATAATAAGCAATTTCAAATAATTTGCCCCGTTTTTTCCACATTTTCCTCTATTTCTTCGCTCCTATTAGTTTAAGCGTGATAAAATATAGCCTATAGCCTTCCTCGATAAATGAGCTATCTAACACTGAAAGAATGTTTCAAATCGGACCAGTAATTTCTGAGATTAGCGCGTTCAAACAAACAAACAAACAAACTCTTCCGCTTTATAATATTACTAGACGTTCCGCGCGGCATCGCCCGCGTAAATAAGATATTTCACAGACAAATCAGTCTACAAAAAATAGCCTATGATCCTTCACATGGTCTACTTCTTATCTGACCCAAATAACAGAAAAAATGCTCTAGTAGTTCGTGAGATAAGCCCTTTCAAATAATTTCCCCCGTTTTTTCCACATTTTCTTCTATTTCTTCACTCTTATTAGTCTTAGCGTAATAAAATATAGCCTATAGCCTTCCTCGATAAATGGGCTATCTAACAATGAAAGAATTTTTCAAATCGAACCAGTAGTTCCTGAGATTAGCGCGTTCAAATAAGCCCTTTCAAATAATTTTCCCCCGTTTTTTCCACATTTACCTCTATTTCTTCGCTCCTATTAGTTTAAGCGTGATAGAATATAGCCTATAGCCTTCCTTGATAAATGGACTATCTAACACTGAAAGAATTTTTCAAATCGGACCAGTAGTTCCTGAGATTAGCGCGTTCAAACAAACAAACTAACAAACTCTTCCGCTTTATAATATTATAGTATAGATTAGTATTAGTATATTAGTATTAGTATAGATTTGAATAAAAAAAAAACTTCACAAATCTATTGTACTACTAAGATAGAATCATTTTACTGCGGGAAAACAACCATTAAAATGTCACGTAGTATATAGAGTTCACTGTGAAAGTAGCAGGATTGAAAAGTTAATGTTGACTTGTATGTTTCTATGAAAAATACCCCAACGTCATGGGCAAATTTTGATAAAATTTTTCACAGACTTCCGAGATAGGACTAAAGATACTTTATGTTGCAGGAAAATGTAAGGTTTTTACGGCATGTTTTACGCGGGCGCTCTGCCCGCGTAAAACATTATGCGCAACCCCTAGTTATACAGATTGTCTATACTAATATTATAAAGAGGTAAACTTTGTTTGTTTGTTTGTTTAATTGTAATGAATAGGCTCAAAAACTACTGGACCGATTTTAAAAAATCTTTAACCATTCGAAAGCTACATTATCCACGAGTAACATAGGATAAATTTTATTTTGGAAAAAAATAGGGTTCCGTAAGATATTTGGGTTTTTCGGACACAAGGTGTAAAAATCAACCAGAAAAGTTACTTATTTTGCGTACGCTGCCTAAACTATAAAAGATAGAACCATAAAATGTTCTAATTAATTGTAGATCTTATAAATATCTACAAAAAAGTCCGCAACATACTATACCTATCTATGGCGAGTGAGGCACAACAACCATTTTTTTATTTAAAAATCTTGAATTTTTTTGGACTTCATTTAAACGCGTTTATTTTACTCATGCTATTAATCCTTACCAAAATAAATTATTTCATCACTAAGCACAGTTTATGTAGATAATATTTGGTCTTTGAATTATTAAAATTGGACGTTTTATTTTGAAGTTATGGCGAAATTAATATGTTACGATTTCTGCTGCACGGCCCGTTGCGAAGTGGGCGTCACCAAGGCGGGTGTGCGCGTGCGGGAGGGAGTTTAGATCTATTAGTAAAATATGATGATTTAAATAATACTTGATTATTCACTAAATCTAAATAATATATAAAACTCAAAGGTGACTGATTGACACACTGGACGGATCGGGCTGAAATTTGGCATGCAGGTAGATGTTATGATGTAGGCATCCGCTAAGAAAGGATTTTGATCAATTCTAGCCCCAAGGGATAAAATAGAGGATATACCGATCGGGCTGAGACTTTTATACCTAAATAATAATAATACTTCTTAACGCGAGCGAAGCCGCGGGCAAAAGCTAGTCTAATATATAAAAATAAGTCGGGTTTTCCTTCCTGACGCTATAACTCCAGAACGCACGAACCGATTTCCACGGTTTTGCATTGCAAAAAACTTCAAGAGAAAAGCAGGAAAACAGGGAAAACAGGCAAAACAACGTTTGCCGGGACAGCTAGTTACGTTATAAAAGATACATAAACATTTTATCATATCCGCTCTCGGCTCGGGATTCATCTAGAAATACCAGGCCAACATAACAAAGCAGTAACTGTACCAAAAGGGTGTCCTAGTAATTACCGAAGTAAGGGCACGCTGACTATTCCCGCCATTCGTTCACCCCGTATTCATTTGGGAGCCGGTACATATCTCAAAACTTGCAAAATAAATTATTCATTATATTTAACTCTGTATAGCTCCTCTATTTGGCTTAACAAAGAACTTCGCGCTACGCATGCGCGGCGCGAAAGAGAGGGGTAGCTGCTAGTTTCCTTCTTCCCCAACGAGAGCGAAAGAGATGGGGTGATTATGAATTTCTAAGATGATTTCAGTAGGAATTACAGTTGGATTTTTTTGTACGAAATTCCTTATTATTGTTAATGTCCAAAAATGTTAGAAGATAAATTGTACTACCTTTAATTATCAGGTAGGCGAACGAGAAAAATATTTTTTATTTTCCCTTCTTTCCGGTACAAAACGGGATATTGCAGGATACTGCTGCATTCTATATTTAAAATATTTTGTACACCTGTATTTTCTAAGCGGCCAGTTTTTACACTAAAAAAACTGATCAGATACCGTAAAAGCACCAGTTATTGGACAGCTAAAGTTTTTTACAGAAGTAGCTGTAAAAAATAAAATACTTCGCAAGAAATAGAAATAGATATTTATTTGTGTTCATAAATTATCTAACTTAAAATATGCAAACATAAAAATGCGATGGTTTTTCAGTTTATATTGAAATTTTGGTAAAAACTGAATGGTAGGTAAAAACAGTTATTGGACAGAATTTCAGTTATTGGACACCCAAAACCAGTAACTGGATTAGCAAATTTTGATTGAAATTTGGTTAAAATAGGTATTGTAAGTAGGAAACATTATAAATAATTGTTGTTTTAACACATACATTTTATTATATATTACAAAATAAGGTATTTTTAGTTAAATATTAAACAAAAATGGACTTGATTAAAATTATTACCAATATTACATAGTATTATTATAACAATATATCCATACTAATATTATAAGTGTGAAAATGTGTCTGCTTGTCTGTTCAACTGTCTGTCTGTCAATTTACTTCTTCACGCCCAAATCACAGAACGGATTTTTAAAAATTTGGAGATACTTTGAATCCCGGGAAAGGACAAATAATACTTTTTATCCCGGGAAAATGTACGGTTCCCACCCGATAAACGGACTTTGACGCAGTGGAGTTGCGGCCGTCATCTTTTAATATTATAGATGTGAAAGGGTGTCCGTCTGTTTCTTTACCTGTATGTCTGTATATTACCTCTTTAGGCTTAAGCCACTAAACAAGTGTTCAGGTATAACGTAACTCAAAGTTTTCAGATTGTCCCCATCGAGCCAATCGGCATAAGACAATATTTTAATATGGAGCACAATGCAGAGCACCTCATTTGCCCTTCAGGTAGAATGTCGCTGTGACCGTACTCTACTTTCAGGAGGGAGTTGGACTTGTCTTGCCATGCACGTAACGATTGTGCGCTAACAATATATTTTAGGATGTGAAATAGATCCCACAGGTTGCATATGTCCTTGAGTTCGAATTATTATACTGATGGGTAGCAAAAATTGTATGGCATTTGTCTAATTTAAATCATTATGCACAAAGTCGAAGGATTTCATGAAATATAAAGTAAAGGCTTGCCATTTGCTTACTTAGAAAATAAAAATAATAGTAAAGTGCAACACAATTCAGGGATTTCTTAATAAAACATAAACGAAAAGAGTAGGTGATTTTAAAAATTCTAATTCCTTAATTTTTTATTCTAATAAGAAAAAACTTAACGCGTTGTTTAAATATCAGACCTTGTGCGACGCACCGTAGCATTTTACAAAACCTCCAAATTGCGTTACGTTCCCTTATTCATTCCATACAACTAACGGCAACAAGTAGACTTCTTGAAGTATTCAGAAGACACTAGTTAGCTGCAAATTAACATTTGTTTGTAACAATGAATAATACTCTCATCTTTCAAATATTATATCAAGTAGATCAGTATTATTTCATCTAATAACTTGTCCAATAACAGTTTTTCAGCACTTTTACGTACCAGTTATTAAATAAGCTAAAAAAACCTTTTAATGAGATAAAAGGTTAATAAAAATGTACAAAAGAAGAGTTTATAATAACACACACAATGTGTATCATAAAAAATAATATTAAATTTTTTTGCATGTTTCTTAATTTTTTCTTTTCATTTACAAAACCAAGGCGCACGCAATGTGCATGGGGACAAAAAGATGTATTTATTTTGGTTACACCGCAACCTGATAAAAAATACTCAATTTTTATCGTAACAAGAATGCCCCTCAATAATAATTCCATTATTATTTACGTCATATAAAAACCACAAACTTTTATTTCTACGATCAAAATGTAAAGTGTCCCACTACTGAAAATTTCTAATGACTGGTATTTTACCCTATATCATACAACACAATATATTTGATAACAATAAAATATTTTTAACAAAATTATTTGTATATGTGCGTATAGTAAAAATTAAATACATAGGTCATAAATGTATATTATTATTAGCCACTAATATTATAAATGCAAAACTAAGTAAATATGTCTGACTATAACCACTTTGGGCCAAAACCACTAAACAAATTTTGAAAGGCTTGTAATTACTTTCAGTCTCGAAAAAGGACATAAAGTAGTAATATCCCGGTATCCCGATAGTTTATACAGGGTCTAACAAAACTAAGTGATAATACTTCAGGGTGTGTATGTGTTCCTTGTAGAGAGTTCACTGTGAAAGTAGCAGCGTTGCGAGACCAAACTGTTTTTTCACTTTTGTATGGGGAAACTCGTGACGCTGGGGCGCTTAACCATACAAAAGTGAAAAAAAAAATTGGTCTTTCAACGCTTTCACAGTGAACTCTCTACAAGGAACACGTACACACCCTAAAGTATTATCACTTACTTTTGTTACACACTATATTAAAAATACTCTGTTCCCGAACGATAACCTAATTTCTGCTGCTAAAATAAAAGTAATGGCTTTTAAGAAACAAAAATTATGCTCAAATAAATGACACGATTTTTAGGTTATTTGGGCTAGTTTGACATTTGAATTATATAAAATTGACGTATGACGTAACTTTTTCTGTTAAAGACATTGGCACGTCATGGGGCGTGGATAAGAAGCGCCTGTCAATCAAAATGAAGCCAGCGTTGGTTTTTATTTTGGCCACATTCAAACTATAGACTAATAGCGTTTTCGGCATCTAGAACTGCCCCGAGGCAAGGCAGGCAGAGCAGGCCAAATGGATACGAAAATAGCCGAACAAAACCGATGATCCACGAAGCACTTACTGAGTACTATAGGTCTACCAGAATCTGATGGCAAAAAGTGAGAAAATAAATTGACTCTAGCAATACCGGGGTAATTGGAATAAAACATTTTGATATTTTTTTTCTTATAGCGGCTGATTCTGTGTGTTAAACATGCAAATATAAAGATTTATCCAATGATCAAGGATATTTTTTGAAAATCTGCTGTCAAAAATTGCCATCAGATTCTGGTAGACCTATAGTAATACGTAGTTTACGTAGTAATTTGAACTTCAGCTATTTTCGTATCCATTCGGCCTGTCCTGCCCCGGCGCAGTTCTAGATACCGAAAACGCTCAGGGGTCTTTTGGCGCACGGTGACTTGAAAATGCCGCCAGCTTGTAAAGTGTCACTGTATAGACAGCAGTTGAGACATTTGTGCCCCATGACAATGTCATTCAAGCGGATGACATTGACGAGCGTGACTTTGAGACAGCTACATGTGTCTACTAATTGATAGTTGACAAAATATTTTTTAGTTATATTGTACTCGACGAAACGAGGCGGTAGCGGTCATTGACCTTTTTATTCTAGGCGCTAAATGAAAAATGCTCGCACTGTATTTAGAATATTTAAGAATAAAATTGACCTCTTATAAAGACACAGATTATTACAGATTCATCGGATTCTCTTCGTAACTCTTAAAATGATAATCTCCAACTTTTTATGAGTTCGAAGTCATATGCTTCATATTCAGTTCACATCGAGTATGCAAAATACGATATCACCCTTAAACTAGGAACATCTGACACTTCATTGTCAATCGCGGTTTATATAGAAAATGACAAGTTTTTTAACAGGGAGTCAATGACCGCTACTGTCTCGATTCCCCGAGTACACCTTAGCATTCAATTTTGGCCATGTGCTTTAAAGAGTTTCTTAGTCTGTATGAAGATTTCTATCAAATACAAGACCAACTACCCAATATTTGGCAGTCATCCTATTATTAGTACCTTTTTCTTAGAAAATAATGAGACTTACTGTAACATGAGCTCTGCCAATAATTGTGTGTTTTATAAGACATATTCAGAGTTTTGATAATAATCATAAAAATAAAGAAGGATAAAACCTTATTTTCCTCACCAATTTGGAGCAATAACCCAAAGGCGGCTATTTATTATACGTTTTATACGAAATTATTTGCTAATATCAAAGAGGATATTGCACTCGGCGTAAACTCGATTACGGAATTAAATTTAGGCCGGTTGTCCACAGCCGCCGTCGCCGGGACGTCAGCGACAAATCCATACGAATATTATAAATGCGAAAGTGTGTCTGTCTGTCAGACTGTTGCCTCTTCACGCCCAAACCGCTGAACTGATTTTGCTGGGTACGGAGATACTTTGAGTCCCGGGAAAGGACAAAGAATACTTTTTATTCCGGACAAAATGTACGGCTTCTGTGCAATAAACGAATTTTGGCGCAACGGAGTTGCGGGCATCATCTAGTATTCAAATAAAATGCCACTTTATGACCTAGGCTATGGGGTTCATTTTGCTCTACGCCACTACAAAGTAGCAGCGGCATGGGTCGCTAGACCAATGTCGGTAGAAAATGAAACATATAGCCACTTTAAATAGAATGAACTAGCTGGCCGACTTAGAAGTGTTCTCAGAATTTCGTTCCCGGTTTCTCGGCCGGCGTTGCTCAGCCGCTAGCATGCTTACAGCGGTACCCACGCCCAGTGCCGGTTTTAGGTACACAACCTACTAGTTACCAGGGCGAAATTTTTCCACGCCCAAGGTGCTGGTAGTGCTGAAAAAATTGGCGCCCTTTTTGTTTGCCTTCAGCGCCCCTTTTTATCCGGCGTCCCGGGTGGACGCCCAGCGTCACACCCCTTAAGCCGCTACTGCCCGCGCCGATAATTCGGCTTACTGATTCTTTATGACTATTGTGCCATAGCCTAGGTAATTAATAGGCATTTTATTTGAATTTTTGTCGGTGACGTCCTGGGGACGGCTATGGACACACGGCCTTACTCAAGTTACATACAACGAAAATATTTTCTTACGATATTAGCTTCACAAACATCACACAAAGGCCGTTAGATACAAATTGCCTTACACCTCGGATGAAAACTAAATATTTATAGATAAAAACGTGTAAACGATAAGGTATATATTATGTATTAAACGATAAAAAAATCGAAAAGTGTGAATTGGACTCGAACACCAAGGGTTCCGTACCATTATAGAGTAAAAATGCGCAAATGGGTTGTATCGGAGCCCCCTTAATAATTTATTTTACAATATTTTTTACTATTAAACACAACTGAGTATTTTGCGAGCATTTCAAGTTTCTTCCTGTTACAATTCTAATTATATTGATATGGAGTAGTAAAAAGGCCAGAAAAATCGCGTTTGTTTTATAGGATCCCCCTTAAATATTAATTTCGTTTTGTTTTTGTATTTGTTGTTATAGCGGTAAAAAATACACAATAAGTAAAAATTTCAGAAGAGTCTAGCTATCGCGGTACTTGAGATACAGCCTGGAGATAGACGAGCAGACATCGAAGTCTTAGTAATGGGGTCCCGTTTTACCCTTTGGGTACGGAACCCTAAAAACGTGTAAACGATGCGGTAAATAGTATGTAGAGAGTACATTGCTATCTTACATTATAAATAAGCAATTCTTGTATTGAATAATTTATATAAGTAAATATAAAGGGTAAAGTTGATTGATTGACAGACCCTTAGTGCTAGAACCTTGAAAATTGTTTTGGAGCAATAATAACAATATACTTAATATAAAGGGCAAAGTTGATTGGTTGATACAGACCAAACATGAAATTTCTTTTTTCTCACAAGTGCTCTTATTATGAAGGGTGTGTTTATCAAGTAATTTTTTTTAATTTTTAAGGGAGTTAAAAAAAGCAGCAGCGCAAAAGGAACAAACAATTTTTTGTGATTTTTATAGGCTAGCGTCCCAGCGTCATGATCACTTTGCCCATACAAAAGTTAGGAAATAGTCACTCTTTCAACGCTGCTACTTTCACAGTGAACTGATTCACAGTGAACAAAGTGATAATACGTTTTTGTGCGTACGAAACACACCAAAAAGTACTATCTCTTTAATTAATCATACCTCTATATTTGCTGCATAAAATCTTTTATTAATTAGGGGGTCATTACTTTATGATAATGTAAAAATTAGAACGCACGATTCACTCATACCTACTCAGCGCAAACGGAACACAAGGTACTGCCTTCTCAACGCAAATAGACTGTAGTTAATCAAACATATCCCCAGTTTCCTGTAATACTTGTCCGCGCCCCTACAGCTCCTGCATATTTTTAATTTACCTTCTCAACGCGAACCGGCCACAAGGTAATGCCTTCTCAACGCAAATAGACTGTAGTTAATCAAACATATCCCCAGTTTCCTATAATATTTGTCGGCCCTACAGCTCTTGCATATAAGTTATTCAGCGCGAGCGGAGTGGAATTAACCCATTAATTTTAATTAGTTTAACGCGAATGACGCGTATTAATTACTAAATTCTTTCCGTGCGCATGAAAGAGACGGGGGGAGAGAGAGAGAAGATTGAAAATATCGAGCACCAAATCTGGTGCAAATTTTCACAATATTTTTAAATAGGGTCTAGGCGTAAGGCATTTATGTGATAACTAAAACTAGGCCTGTGCATCCGTTGTGGATGATTTATAAAAAATTTTCAGAGCGAAGTAACCACTCCTCAAATACTGTAGTGCCTGGGACAAGATTTTTAAATGACCGTATGGTTGCCCAAGCACATACGGCATTCTCGCAACATAGTCGGCCTAGTCCAGAGGAAAGAACTAGTCAATACGTCTGGGACCAACTATGTGCGGGTTTCCTCACGATGTTTTCCTTCACCGTATGAGTGTCCGTATTATGTACTTGAGATCAGAAAATGTCTCATTGGTACACGCCTCCACCCGGAATCGAACCTACACCCTCTAGGAGTGCGAACCAAAGGTCTACCCATTAGGCCACGGACGCTACATGTGTGTGTGTGATAACTAAGCACATGTAAAAATTGTGACATAATTTGTTCCAGTCAGTATAATATAGATTACTGGACAATTCCAGATACAACATTACTGTCTGTAGTGTTGTAAGTTGTTCTATTTCTTTAATTAAAGAGGAATATTAAAAAGCCTTAGCCAAGACGAATCTGAGTGTACTGGAAAATGAGCATTGGTACTCATATAGAGTGTATATACAACAATATTGTGACTATAATATATTACCCACGAAATAGTCCGGGAAACTATGGTTGCCCATAACATTTTGACGTAATCCGGGAAGGCGACTATGGCGGCCCAGTTGACTCGGCCCATTGAAACGTTTTTTTTATGCCGTAACCGTTTACAAAGCCCTTAAGTGTTTTGTTTATATGATTGTCTATGGTACAACGCGGCGCCCTTTGCTTCGTAAAACAGTACGTAAAAAAATAAACGGTTTACATACTCTGTAAGTCTGTACTCAAATGTCGAATGGGCCGAATGTTTCAAATTTCTGTTGAGTGTTTACATTAAAGTGTAATTATTATTAAAGTGAATTAGGAAACAGTTGTATTAAATGTCATATATTTAAATCATCCCATCCTTAAGATTATTACTTTTAGAATATCTACAAATTATAAACGATTACAGTGTGATGGGATGTTTCAAATGAGTTAAATCAATTTTACTCAAATTTCACCAACGTAGTAAAGTTCAACGTTTTTTGTACTGTTTACGATAAGAGTTATAATTTAGTTTTTACATAGTTTTATTCCTTATAATATCAGTTTTATATAGGTATAATTTAATTTGCCATTACAGTAGTAATTTTTTAGAAACTAGATTTTAAATCGGTAACGGCATTGGGCGCTCGACCATATTTTTCTTATCTCCGCCCTCGGATGTTCTAGGGTTGACGGCTGTCAAAAGTCGGACTACGCGGTAGGTAACTATAGTAATATATTGTTTGTAGGAATAAAAGTGCCGAAATACTTGATAGACGGTAACAAAATTTTGTAAAATAACAAAATTTGTATTAAACTCCGTGCCTCGTTATTTTGATTATACTTTAGTATGATTCAGTGTAGCGCTACGGTCTACGTCGTAGCAGTGCTACGGTCTACGACGTAGAACTGCTACGGTCTACGACGTAGAAACACTACGGTCTACGACGTAGCAGTGCTACGAAAAAAAAATTACTAACAAATTGGTCAATTTTAATACTATACATTTTAACAATAGTGATTTTTAGTCCTATTTAATTTAGGGCGGCTTGCATAACGTTTTGTTTAAATTGTTTTAAATTGTAATTAGTTAATTAAGTTTAACCACGTAAACGTATTTATCCAAAATGCATTTAAAGTTGTCTTGCACGAAACGCTTTCGAATTCTGTTTAGCTAAACTTGTTTAGCGCAAGCACTAGCGTTCCATTTGACGTACAGAGTGGCAGTGCATCAAGCATTACAGAATGTGTACGTAAATGGACTTTAATAATCATGTTCTCACTGTCAATTATGTGTCAACTGTCCAACTCATGACGCTTCGTGGTAATTTATTGTAAAAGTGCTCATTGTTTTGTGGTGATTATTTTCTGTTCTCCAAAACGTATTCTCGAAAATATGTCTAAGGCAAACAGAACTCGAGCTCCAAACTTCAGCAAACAGGAGCAGTTACTGCTGGGTGATGCTGTAAAGGAGTACTCTCATATTATTGAAGGGAAGACGACAGATGCGGTCAAACAAACCGACAAGCAAGATGCGTGGGAGAAAATAGCGAAAACATTTAATGCTCACACAACGGGCCAGCCTCGGGGTGTGGAAAACTTAATAAGTTGTTATAGAAATTTAAAATCAAAAATCAAAAAACAACATGCTGATGCAAAAATGTTGATAGTCGGTAAGTACTAATTCCTGATCGTCTTGAATGCCTGTAAAATCAGCAATGCAACAACAACAGTATAGATCCAAACTTTCGTTTGCTTATTTCCTTATTATATTATATATAACCTTACTCTCACTTGCATTCTTTTCCTGTACCTATCATTTTTATAAAACAATTTTGTTTTTAGATCCTGCCCAAAGAGGAGCTTTAATAAGGGCTATAGAAGAAAATGGCAAAGACTGGAGAAACGTGGCCTCAACTGCCTCAGCAGTTTCAATTGGCTGGCAAGATCCACAAGTTTGCGAAAAAGGTTTTGAGGAACTATCTAAAGAAATTCAAAGAAATGAAAAAAATAATAAAAAGAAGTTGATTGGAACAGGTATGTATGACACACCATACTTCTTAAAAATAATATTATCAGTTGGGAGCAATCCCATGCTTCCCCCAGGTGGAGAACCTAGGTGAAGCATGGTCCCGGACCCATTTACACTATTTACTCAGGCAGTAGATGTTTCATAATAACAGCAGCGATAACACTATAATATTGTTTGTGTAAAATCATTATATTAGTTACTTATTGAAAAAAAAATCTTTGTTTTACAACTATACCTACATATTTATTTCAGGTGGAGGTCCTCATCAACCCGAGAAAGATGATAGTGATCTTGCAGAACTAAAAAAACTAATTGAACCACAAATAGATGGGCTATTCACAATTTACGATAATGATGCTGAACTGATGAGCCAGTATCAACAAACTTTGCCTGAAACTCAGCGAACCCTACCAATAGAAGAAAATTTTTTGGAATGTACAAGAAGTAAGATTTTAATATCAAACACCCTCCTTTACCAATCTATTTTAAGGGTTGTACATCTTTTATGCTTGCCTTTTTCATAGTTCAGGACTGGGAGCTCAAAACTGGCTATTTAATCAATTCCTATTACTTACAGACAGTCAAGAGAAGGTGGATATTATTTTAGAAGAAGTGTCTCACCAAGAAGATAATTTTATAACACCAAGTAAGAATCAATCAAGGACTGAAATTCTTCGAAAAAAAAAAGACCCTGCTCTTTCTCGAAATGGTAACTATTATTTCACTGCCCATAATAATTATTACTTGTTATTGTTATTTTGTGCTGAGTATTATTTTCATTTAATTTTAATTTACAGAAATTACCAAGAAAACAACTAGAGTTAATGACAGTTTTAAAGTGTTAGCAGAGGCAAAATATGAGTTGGTCCAGATGCAAAAACAGCTTATTGAAAAAGAGCTATTGCACAAAGAAAAACTACAGGAGCTGGAGTTAGAAGATAAGATAAAAGAATATAAATTTAAGGAGAAGATGAGAGAAAAAGAATTGGTTTTAATGGATATTAAAATACAAAATGTTCAAAAATAGACTATAATATAGTCTATTTTTGAACATTTTACATATTATGTAGTAGGTACCTAATTACTGTAGAACTGCATATTAAATGCTTTCTTTTAGTTTTTTATTCTGTATTGTGTGATGTGAATTTTACTATAGTTGTAGTATTATTATAATATTAGTTTCAGGTTATCTGGTAATTTTTAATTAATAATAAATGCTTACATAATTACAAAATCTCACTATGTTATTATTTCAAATTATGTTAACCCAAGTCACAATGACATTACATTAGTCTTACAAAATTATTTGGATTGATACTAAACTACCATGTAGATAACTTTTACAAAATTCATTGAAATATTCCCTACTAGCTCTGCCCCGCGGTTTCAGCCGCGAATTAAAAATTGTATTAATGAAAATAAAATATAGCCTATTTTAATCCTGGGTGCTGTAGCCGTCTAATTGTGCAAGGTTCATCAAAATCGGTTCAGTAGTTCCGGAGATTACCCCATCAAAACTTTACCTCTTATAATATTAGTATAGATAGTATAAATGTATGCAGGAAAACCAAAGAATGTACTGTGATGTCATTTTATTTATTTTTACCAAGTTTTATAATAATTGAAAGTAGTTTTCAATCAACGTCCTTTTTTCTAAATGTTGACTTCCTCTTGATACAGTAGTTACTGCACTATGTACTGGAGCTTCATTCATAACTGGATATTCAGGATCTTCAGGAGGAGCATCCTCATTTTGCGTTATAGCAAGATTATGCAATACGGCTGTAGCAACAATTATTCCTGGCACTCTGTGTAGGTGTATGTTAATTCCCCGAGACAGGATTGGAAATCTCCTCTTCCAAATGCCAAAAGCTCTTTCTACAACATTTCTTGATTTTATCTGCGATTCTTGATATAGTATTTCTCCTCTTGTATTGGGGCTTCCATCAGGAAGTGGAGTCATCATGTATTTAGTTTGAGCGTAACCGCTGTCACCCAATAAATATTTATTGAGATATTTGCATTGTACAAAATCTCTCTTTAATGCACAGTTATCCCAAATATTTGAGTCATGTGCAGACCCATGCCATCTTGCTACTATATCCAAAAATTTTAGATTGGCTGCTGCTACACACTGTGTATTTATTGAAAAATACCCTTTTCGGTTGCGGTAAACTTCAGCATTCGGTCCTCCAGGTGACATAATTCGCACATGTGTGCAATCTATGGCACCAACCACTCTTGGAAATTTAGCAATTTTATAAAAACCTGCTATTAAATCCCTTAGATCTTCCTCTGAACTGGGGAATTGTATATAAATGGATCTTAGGCTTGCAATAGCATGAGTCACACGATGTACAATTCTACAAGCCGTTGACTCATGAACTCCAATCATATCACCACATGTTATTAATTGGCTACCTGTAGCATAAAACCGCAAGGTACACAAAAGTTGGTTCATCGGAGTTACAGCAGTAACCCTGAAACAAATTCAAAGATATGGGTATTGCACAAAAGTTGTTCTTTATGGAGATATCACTAGAGGCCGTAAATAGGCCGGCTTATGAATGCGTTGACAATGGATAGATTCAATCAATTACCTGCCTATCCTGTGCCGTAGATGAGTTTCTATTTGCTGTAGCAAAATCACCGTGGTAGCCTTTGTTAAACGAAAGCGTCTCAAGAATTTCTTTTCTGAGAGACTTTCAAACAATGCTGATCTTGGGAAAAGCTGTCTTGGTGCGATGGGCCGGTTTAAATACATCATAATCTCTTCGTCATCATCGGAAAAATTCAATAAGTCGATCAAATCCATCGTTAATTCGCACAGAAAGCAAATAAATAGGTAGAGGTACACAAAATAAGTCCAAAAATTTCAACACAAGCTGTAGTCTAACACACAAGCCGACAAAAACAGATGGCAATCCAAAATGACACTCGCTAAATACAATTAAGAGTCGCTAAACGCCCATTCCAGAGAGTTTAGTTTTGACAGATGACTAAACATGTTTTATAGCTTAATTTTTGTTGTGCAAGATGAAAAACGTAATTAGTTGCTTAAATAAATTTAGCGAGTGTCTAAATAAATTTAAGTATCGTTATGCAAGCCGCCCAATAAGCAACATTTTATTGATAATTCGAAATTGTCACAAAATATGTTGATTTTTTAATTTTATTTTAAAGACCCATCGTCTTTAAAATAAATAAATAATGATAGTGCAGATTGTTAGATAATTAAAAATATAACATTTTGAATGATAATTTCAGTGTTACCTACATAATCACCGTGTCATTTACCCGCGAACGTGAAAGCGGGCGTGCTCTTTAGCGCAGTCGGTTACATCCGCCAATAAACGCCGCTAATTTTCATATTACCCCCGCCGAGCCTTGAGCCGTGACGTCACGCAATCACGTAACACTTAGGGACCTATCAGACAGAGAGCGGTCACGTGTTCAAGCGTTCTGCGTTCTCATTCTGCGTTTGAGCGGTCAGTCTCACAGTAATAATTCTGACGCGGTCAGAACGCCCCCTGTGTGGGTATCTCTATAATATAACGTAATATAACACAAAGAACGCAAAACTGACCGCTTGAACGCTTGACCACGTGACCGCTCTCTGTCTGATAGGTCCTTTAAGGTACCGTTCCGATCAACGCGACAAGCGTCCACGATCGAAAAAAAATCAAATAAAATGCAACTTTATGATATAAGCTATAGGTTTCATTTTGCTGAACGCCACTACAAAGCAACGGCAGCATGGGTCGCTAGACCAATGTCAGTAGAAAATGAAACCTATACCCATATCCTTTTAGGACCTTTAGGGTCAGTTAACATTGCAACATCGCGAGGTGTTGCGATAAACCAATGAGCCATTTTAAGGAACAAGCATGGCCGACACCGCGGGTAAATCTGTCATATGTGTTTAGAAACCACAATATCGAAAAGCTGGTAGCTTTTCACGATTTAAATCGCTTATAATCGTTTTTATAGTTATGGAGATGACTGATGATATTTTAATAGTTGAGGAGACTTTTTATATGCTTATCGGGTAGGTCTGAGAATTGGCCAACATATTATATTTATTCATAAACGTAGTAATGTCATAGAAAACCAAACAACGCACAGTCCTAAATCACGCCTATCGAAGTATCATAAACAACGTCTTCATATAACAACGTGTAAAATGTAAACAGTAGGCTCAAACGTATTGCTATATGTCAAAACAACATTTGCCGGGTCACCTACTAACATAATAGAAATATAATAAAAAGACAACAATAATTTCCAAGTCTATTGAAACGCGAAGAAAAACACGTTATCGATTTTTACTACAGTCACAAGATTTTCCATAAAAGAGTATTGTTAGTAATAACTTTTATAAAACGTCATATATTTCATAACAATATAACTAGCTAAGTAAATAAAATTCTATTTACAAACGTTTCACGTGCCCATCTTAACTTAAATTAACCCCCCGTGAACAAGGTGACCAATCTCACCATGCTGTACTAGGTGGGGTTTGCTATACCCCAACAATAAAAGGTAGTTAAATCAGAAAACTTGTTCCTCACGATTGTAAAATAATAAGTAATATATTTAAACATCTAATAATGAATTGGCTTAAGTAATATAAATTCAATTTAACATAATAATATAAATTTTATAAACAAAAGTACAAACTTGACCTTTTCTACAAACTATAAACTATAAAATCTTTTCTTTAGTACTGAAATCAAATGGCAATTACAATCAAATTATTCTCAATTTCTAAGACTATGGTTTATCTAGTTTTAGCCTATTAACAATATAAATTTAAAATAAAAAATATAAAATAGATCTTAGTCACTTAAGTTTCCGTAATATTGACAGTTATTTAGACACAAAAAATTGTATGTTACATACATAATATGGACATATTACATATTTTACAAATGTCCCTAGTATTCCTATCTATTAGTATAGGGCATAAGCCAGTATTACTGATTTCATCTTCATCACCATCCGATTCTTGTTCGGTATTCATTAACTCAGCGTCATCTTCGGTCAGTGCTCGTAAAATATATTTTTTCGATAACCGAGACATGTTTTCTTTAAACTTATACCAGCAAATAATATTTCTTTAAGTTAAACACCAAATTAAACATGTAAATAAATAAAATCAAAAGAAGTTACACTTAACTTTTTAGCTACGTGCCGTACTAGGTGGGGTATGTGATACCCCAGCGCACTTTAAGCACATGTCACAGAATTAGTGACAGACATCGGACTGAATATATGGCAGGAATTGAAGCAGCAACGTCTCATTTGTAGCTACTGAGAAAACAAACACGCGCGCTTTTTTCGTTTAAAAATGGTCTCAATTTTTTTGACGCTAGGGTATGTCATACCCCACCTCGTACACGGAGGGTTAAGATTCAAGAGGCTCTCAAGTCAAATGCTGTCTTTATAATTTACCAAGATAGGACAAACTATAGATATTGGTTTTTAATAAGCTAGTTCTTGGACTATAACGGTTCAGAGATATTTGACGATTCCTTTTCCTAAAGTAGTTATTCTATAAAAAAAAAAAATGCGCGTCGAGTTTTCAACTTGCATGTTATGGTGGTGAAAGGCCTTGCATGAGTCTGCTAACATTATTGCTTGTATGGTGGTGGTGTTTGCACGTTCTTGCATGCGAGTGTACGCATAGGCAATGTGGGTAAGGAGGGAGGTACTGTAACGCATGCCTATGCATACACTCACTCATTTACTTACAGGCTCGGGTTTATTTCGTGGAATATTGCTAAAAATAATAATATCCTAAATTTTAAGATATGGATCTCCGCAATAAGTAACGCCTGATTCTATTAACTATTACCTAGTTATTCTATAAAAATTTGGTGGAAATGTGTGTGCTCCATGTCGAAATTTAATTGATCTAAAGAAATAAAAAACACGTGTGTTGATACGAGATGTAAATTACGACTAAAAGGTAAACAACATCAGTCCAGAAATGGGAAATTGCAAACTGCGAAACATCATATTCCGGCATGTCGGATTTTTAACTGTAGCGCAAAAATATCTCGCGAAGTTTTGCTATTAACTTATCTTTGACCGGTTTTGGGATCACTGTGATCACGAAAAGCAATTGAGAAATTCATGATATTTTTTTGTTCTGAAGAATGGTATACACTCCTCCGATGGTGTAAAACGTCCGGCGATGCTTACTTATGAGGTATAATGTTGTGATGAACCCATCATGATTACAAGTCCCAAGTACAAAGACTTAATAAGCCTCTGCCCTTTATAATAATTTAAAACATAGTTCCTGTACTGATAATGATACTGAATACTTTTTAAATTAGTTTTAAAGTAATTAAAGTACTGACACAGAATTTCATTTTTCTTGTGAGAAATTACGATTTTTACGAAAGTAAATGAATGATTCGTAAGTAAATCCATACTAATACTATAAATGGGAAAGTGTGTTTGTTTATTTATTAGTTTGTTTGTTTGTTTGTCTTTCCTTCACGCTCTAACGAAGAAACTAATCGACTTGTTTTTTGACATAGACTTAGTTGAAAGGATGAAGAGTAACATAGGCTACTTTTGGTCTTGGAAAAACATCATGTTTCTAAAGGAGCTTACAGGAATATTAGCATTTTACGCGATTCTCAAATTCCACGCGAGCGAAGCCGCGCGCAAAAGCTAGTATTTTCATATTTTAACTTCCTTCTAAATCGTGCACCTTGCACCGAATCGACAACGTAGAAAAAGATATCTACGCAGTTACGTTCTGAACTTGGTGTGTTTAAGATGTAAAACGGCCATTAACTACATTTAATAATATAAAGTGTTACACTTTACGTATTTACTGATAATTGTACTCGTAATTGGTAAAAATACTTTAATAAATCTAATTTTTAATTCCCACGTAGAAACGACCAAGTTAACTAGTCATATTTTTAAGCGCAATGTAGATGCAGACAACTACAATATCTCGTAAATTAAACATAATTAGAAGAAATTAAATATACATGTGGATTCATTAATAAATAATGAAGCAATGATGAAAATTTTAATAAATTTGATTGGAAATTGACAAAATGGGAGCATTTTGCCTATTATGTGCTCTCCTGAAAAGTAGCTGTTTTGTAGATGACACTTTTTACTTTGCACCCGTCGACATGTGCGTTCTATGAGGCGAGATGATATAAAATAGGAAAACTTTTTCATATAATCCCCCCATGGGCCTAACGTTTCAAACACAAGCGGCAAAAATATGTAGTCACGGCTTTAAGATACATATATTTTCGCCGCTTACGCGTTTGCGCTTCGGACGCCGCCCCACCAGCTGTCACTGATGTTTCATGTAAATAGGAGGCCTCATGCAGTGTGTCAACACATGTTGCGTTCCACACCAATCCCATCCTATTTTTCCATGGAACTAATGTTAAACCGTCGGGTCTCTTGCCATCATCACGAGCAATACCATTCGACTCTAAAATAGCCGGAACGTTGATGGAGACAAGAGCCCGACGCGCAACATCATTCAGCGCTGCGTGGCGCGATAGACGACCAGCGTTCCGCCGGCAAGAAAGCCCATGGTGATCCAGACGATCTACCATAGATCCACAAGGGCAGCAGTGTGGATTGTTTGTTGGCAAGCCTAGTCGCAGACTGATGGCAAGGGAGAAGGCCATTATTTTAAGGTCAACTTAATTTGTATTAAATTTAGTGTGCAGCCTCGTGGCTCATACTATACAGGGGGTGTAACAAAACAAAGGTGTCTCATAACAGGGTGTAAAAAACAAAGTGATGATACTTGAAAGTGTGTATATGTTGATTGTATAGATTTCACAGTTAAGAGCAGCGCTGAAAGAGCAATTTTTCGTGATTTTTACGGGCAAGCGCCTCAGCATCATGAATTTGCCCATACAAACATTTAAAAAAAAACACTCTTTCAGCGCTGCTACTTTCACATTAAACTCTATACAGGGGACACATACTTACACACCCTAAAGTAATATCACTTTGTTTTGTTACAGCCTGTAGATGTTTGTAATTTGCCGCTTCGATGCCCACGATCGAAATATGCCACTGTGACGCTGACAACTAAATAGTGACGTGTGACGGGCACAACTAAATGCCACGTGTGACCGAAACAACTGAGTTTTGTTTAAAGTGGAACTTTTCATTGAAAAAAATCCATACTTAATATTATAAATGCGAAAGTGTGTCGGTCTGTATGTTACTTCCTATTGTTGTGCGGAAGAGAACTACTCGAAGTTTTATTTTTAACAGAATTTTTGTACAAATGTGTTTTAAATATACAGTGGGTAACAAAACTGAGTGATAATACTTCAGGGTGTGTATGAGTCCCCTGTATAGAGTTCACTGTAAAAGTAACAGCGCTGAAAAGGCATTTTTTTCACTTTTGTATGGGGAAACTCGTAAATATTATATTAATAAGTAAGCATTTATCAATTTTTCATTTATATTCATTTACGATAATTATAGGAAATATTTGTTTTTGTCGATGGAATATATTACATTTTGCTTTTTAGGGTTCCGTACCCAAAGGGCAAAAACGGGACCCTATTACTAAGACTTCGTTGTCTGTCCGTCTGTCTGTCTCCAGGCTGTATCTCAAGAACGGTGATAGCTAGAGAGTTGAAATTTTCACAGATTATGTATTTCTCTTGCCGCTGTAACAACAAATACTAATAAAAATAAAATAAATGAAATATTTAAGGGGGGGCTGCCATACAACAAACGTGATTTTTCTGGCCTTTTTTGCTCGAAGTCAATAATGGCAACAGGTAGGCACTTGATATACTCACAATTTTTTTATTTTTATTTGTACTTTAATTATTGATACTAAAATTAAAATAAAATAAATATTTAATACAAAAAACACAATTTTTTGTCAACTTTCCTTCTATAACGGTACGGAACCCTTCGTGCGCGAGTCAGACTCGCACTTGGCTGATTTTTTTTGTTTTCTTGTAAAAAAATTCCGTAGCAAGGAATATGCGAACTGTCACCCATATCATCATAAAACGCGTATACTATAGTTTGATTAGAAAAATACTGTATTTAACAAGAAATGATGCATTTACATAATATTCTAAGCATACAGTATCGAAAGTAAATAATCAAAGATTTATAAGGAGTTATGAGTTTTTCTTCTATTTAGCTTTTCCGAGCCGGCAACGCGTGTGTTCTGAAAAAATGAACATTTCAATACTAAAAGCTTTGAAGTTTAAATTTTTCTGAATGCAGCTTTCATTTGAAGCTGATGTTTTTATGAGATCTTTTCAACCATTCATTTTAGCTTAAAGCTCATAGAAATAGCTTTTAATAATCATAAAAAGATATTCTAAGTGTACGAAATTATCTATTCCTTATTTCTATCTTTAAATAATTTATATTTAACCGGAATGAAATAAAATTATTATATAGTTAGTTTAAGTGTAATTATCATTCACTTGATAGTTTTAATCGGCCTACAATCTTATATATAAAATTCTCGTGTCATAATGTTAGTTACCGTACTCCTCAGAAACGGCTTTACTGATTTTTACCAAATTTTATATGCATATTCAGTAGGTCTGAGAATCGGCTACTGGCTACTTTTTATATTGATAAGTGCATTTGTTGAATAAATAATAGTAAATTATTACAACTCGAATCTGACGGCGACCATTGTTTGTGCGACGGGATAGCGATGGACGTTGCCATGGTGCCATACTTATTTAGTCACTTAAATAAAATATTATGAGTGAAATACTTTATATGGCAAAACAACGTTTGCCGGAACAGCTAGTTATAATATAAGAATAAGTTTTTTTCAGCCTCAAACAATACATAAAATGAAACATAGGGAGTAAAATGTTTACAATACTTATGGTTGTTATAAAGTACTCGATGCCGTACATTTTTCGGAGATAAAAAGTATCCTATGTCTTTTCCCGGGACTTCAAGTATCTCCATACAAAATTTCAGCAAAACCGGTCTAGAGGTTTAGACGTGAAGAGGTTACAGATAGACATGCAGATATACTTTCGTATTTATAATATTAGCATGGATTAAAGAGATGTCTAAAATTTACCCAAGCTGTATACAGCACATAAGCTCGCTACTCTATTATTCTACACACTTATTTGTTTAACTAATAGATGTTCCTAATTTACGCCTCCGTGGTCCAGTGGTTTAGAGCGTGGCTCTTGACTCGGAGGTCGTGGGTTCAATTCCCGCGTTGGAAACATGTTATTTCCAAGTTTGGTTAGGACGATGCAGGCCGATCACCTGATTGTCTGACAAGTAAGATGATCCATGCGTCGGATGGGCATGTAAAAAGTCGGTCCTGCGCCTGATCTCTCGCCAGTCGTGTCGGTCGTCCGTCCTACTGGGTTATGAGAGTAAAGGAATAGAGAGTGCTCTTGTGTACTGCGCACGCACTTGGGCACTATAAAATTACTCCTGCGTAACAGGCCAGGTTTCAACACAACCGGCCACCGTCACCGGAACCGGTGTGGGAGTTATTATATTAGATGTAATTCGCAGCCTTGCTCTTGTCTTCACACAGAAACCGTAAATTTTAGTGCAACAAATTTCTTTTTAGAGACTTGCATATAAATATCTTCATACCCATGGTAAAAGTATGTCTAGAGCGTAAAAAGATATCATCATAGACAGACACAAGACCAGTGACGGATTAACCCTTAATCAAATTAAGCAATTGCCTAGGGCATCA
Source organism: Cyaniris semiargus (assembly GCA_905187585.1). Lineage (NCBI taxonomy): Eukaryota > Metazoa > Arthropoda > Insecta > Lepidoptera > Lycaenidae > Cyaniris > Cyaniris semiargus. Next base: position 10,331,839 of record LR994567.1, read on the forward strand.
CGTCTGAGGGGGCACCAGAGGAAGCACAAAAAAATCCGTCCTTAGGGCATCACTCTTTTCAAATCATCAAAAACCATGCGAAAAAAGTTTCTAGGAAAAAAACTAAGTTTTTTAGGCAGTAAAGGTTTAAAGACCGATTTTAGTTGACATACGGAGAGGTGGCCCCCCTAAGGGCATGGATTGCTTAGGGTATCAAGTAGTCTTAATCCGCCACTGCACAAGACATACATACACTTTCATTTATATAATATTAGTAACGAAGTAAAGAAAAGAACTATAATATTTCCCCCATTCAACGCTTGTATTTACCAGCAACAACGATATTACATAAAACAACGCCAGTATCCGCCGCCATTAGCGAGACCTATACAGGATAAGATTTAAAATTTCAATATCCGTAGTCTCCGTACTCGGGGGATAATCCGTAATAACATTCTAAAAGCGAAAATGTGTCTGTCTGTTAACTCTTCACACCCAAACCGCTGAACCGATTTTGCTGGAATTTGGTAAGGAGATACTTTGAGTCCCGGAAAGGACATGCGATACTTTTTATCCCGGAAAAATGGACGGTTTCTACACGATATACAAATCTTGGCGCAAGGGAGTTGCGGCCGTTATCTAGTACAGGTAAGGATTAAACATTTTAATATCCGTAGTGCGCCGTACCCCGGTGGGATGATACCTCATTTAATGGCTATTATGCATCACCTGCCTTATATTTAATGCTCGGATTAACTATTTGAGCTGTCTAATAGCTTTTGAACGGTAGTAATAGCTTTCTAGTAAAAGTGCACCCTGATTCTAGTCCATACTAATATTATAAATGCGAAAGTGTGTATGTCTGTCTGTAACACCTCTTCACGCCCAAACTACTGAACCGATTTTGTTGAAATTCGGTATGGAGATACTTTGAGTCTCACGAAAGGACATAGAATACTTTTTATCCCGGAAAAATGTACCGTTGCTGCGCGGTAAACGAATTTTGGCGCAACGGAGTTGCGGGCGTCATCTAGTATTTTGTAACTTTTAGAAAACGAAATGCCTACGAAAAAAAATAGAGTTTTGGTTTGCTTTCGGTGTAGTTTCAGCATTATAATTGTACTAAATAACGTTATCATAAAATTAAAGTAACGCATGTCAAATGCGTTCTTATAGGTCAAAACTCCAAAAGTCGTTTGAATCTTGGTTAGTGTATTTTAATGAATAGGATCAGAACTGGATCGAAGTTAAATTTTTGCTATAGTTGACATTTAAAAAGTCGTCCGAAGCAAGAAGTAACGTAACCTGTTTTGCATATTTTATTCCAAGAATAAGACATTAGGACTAGTTTCTTAGAAAAAAATATAAGAAAGTCAAATATACAACCAGTTAATAGTAACCGCCCTTAGATGAAAAACAGTATTACGTTAAATCTATCAAATACAACATACAATATTAGATGTATCCCTCCAGACAGAGTTAGTTTCAGATTGTCCCGAGGGGATCTATAATAGGTATTCAATTTATAGAAGCCAAACATTTACCTTACTATGATAATTGATAAGTCAATATTAAAATAAATATTATGTTTCTATTTAAATAAATATTGTTAAATTATAATATTACTAGCTGTTCCGGCAAATATTGTTTTGCCATATAAAGTATTTCGCCCATATTATTTTATTGAAGTGACTAAATAAGTATATCGCCATGGCAACGTCCATCGCTGTCCCATCGCACAAACAATGGTCGCCGTCAGTCTCGAGTTGTAATAATTTACTATTATTTATTCAACAAATGCACTTATTAATATAAAAAGTACCCATTAAGAGCCGATTCTCAGACCTACTGAATATGCATATAAAATTTGGTAAAAATCAGTAAAGCCGATCGGAGGAGTACGGTAACTAACATTGTGACATGAGAATTTTATATATAAGATAATATGTACATCGCTAAGCGTTTCTACTGCTCAGCATCATGATCATCTTATGCCTGGTTTCTGAGTTTGTTTGACAGGAGTTTATTTTTTCACTTTTGATTGGCTGACGTCAAAAAATTAACCAATCAACAACAGTTGTTAAAAAGGTGAACTCTTTTCGAAAAACCACAGAGAGGTACCAGGCATAACAAATATTATTACACATCTCAAGCATATTGCGTAAAACCAATAAGGATCTACACTCAACAGTGCGCTAAAACCAATATATCGATTGTACACAAATATACAAAACCTAAGCTACAACAAAATACACACAGCCTAACAACAACCTTCTACTTTTTAAAATCGGTTAAAAACGTATCCCTTCTGATATAATGCGACTTACAAAACGCTTCCCAAACTTAGCTGTGACGTGAAAAACTGATAAAACCCTGTAACATGTGTGTGACACTAGGGGGGGGAGAGAGGGGGGAACGTTTACCCTAATAAACTGCGGGTCCGCGACAGTTAAAATTTCGTAACAGGAGCGATCCCGCACATCAAAGGGATACTACACAAAGGGGACGGGGCGTGGGTCGAGTTACGGGCGACAGCGGGCCACTTGCGGCTTTTCTGGAACTAATTGTCTGGGTGTGTGGATACGGCTTAAAAAAGTAAGATACGGCTTAAAGTCCAAACGCCGAATTGAGGCGACGCTTACATGAAATTTTTGAAAATTTGTCTGAAATTTTGTGCCTTGTTTCGTCATTGGCAAAGTAAGTCGAGGTCTGAGCTTGACATAAACGAGCAAAAAATGTAGGTATACTATCCGCCTTAATAATCTGGTTTTCCGATGGTACATTCATAACATGATATTATTTGACATCTTTTAAATATAACAGTTTGTCATTCATAAAGCATTTAAAAGGAATGATAGAGAGGATTTCGATTAAATTGCGATGCTAGCAGGGCTTTATTTGATGAAATATTTAATCTTCATTTAAGAAAATATTACGCCACCTACGTTAATTTAAACGTTTTGTCAAATGTTTTTTTTTGCCTGGACAAGCCTTATCTGATCGTGAATGGCCAAATATAGCTTCTTCAATGAGAGAGACATACGCGCCTAGTTTAGCCTAGCCTATCGCCACCTAGTGGTCTCGTATTATCACAAACTGTCAATAAGAATTTTCAGTCTCTATCGTACCACCTCATACCAGATGCAGCTATGTGGCCATAGCGTATATAGTGCCAATCTTTGTGTCAAAATTATTGCTGTCATATGTCTATTTAAACTCTTATTGGGCTGCCCGCTGCCTTCCAAGCCTTGTCCCGCGCCGATGACTGTGGGTTGTTTAACCGGCTCGTATTTATCCACGGGCTCCTTTGTTGTCAACATTCCACTAATTGCTCGGCGTTTTTAGGTTATTCAATATACAATCGCTTTTTGCTCAATCTAAACGGTTAAGTGCCGCAGGGCCAGTACGCCAGGGGATGGGTGACCGCGACTAAAACGTCCCTACCAAAAGTAAGCGGTCAAAAGAGACATTTCATAGAATACTATTTGATGCCCGCAACTCCGATGCGCAGAAATTAGTTTCCCTATGCCCTTACCCAGGTCTCAAAATATGTATAACGTATATTTTGTTACGCTTAAGACCGAAAACAATTAGTGAGCGGAAAAATAGCTCACAACGTGTTGTGGTCACAGTGAAACAGCCACGACGCGAAATTCGCGTTGTGGCTCTAATGAAAACGGCCACGACGCGTTCTCGCAATCACAAAATACCATAACGCGAAATTCATGTCGTGACTGATATGCTATTCGTTTTTCTTGATTTATTCTTGATTGATTAATCGTCCATAGGTCCATCTATACTTAATATTATAAAGCGGAAGAGTTTGTTAGTTTGTTTGTTGATTTGAAAAATTATTTCAGTGTTAGATAGCCCATTTATCGAGGAAGGCTATAGCCTATATTTTATCACGCTGAGAGTAATAGAAGCGAAGAAATAGAAGAAAATGTGGAAAAAACGGGGGAAAATATTTGAAAGGGCTTATCTCACGAACTACTAGAGCAATTTTTCTGTTATTTGGGTCAGATAAGAAGTAGATTACGTGAAGGATCATAGGCTATTTTTGTAGACTGATTTGTCTGTGTAACATTTAATTTACGCAGGCGAAGCCGCGCGGAACGTCCTAAATGAAACTTTAATAATATTATGCTAGTAGCATTAATTCTTGTTTCTTCGCATAATATAGTTGTGTTGTAGATTATAAGGCATGGGCAATACAATAAATCTTACATATAAAATTCTCGTGTCACAATGTTAGTTACCGTACTCCTCCGAAACGGCTTTACTGATTTTTACCAAATTTTATATGCATATTCAGTAGGTCTGAGAATCGGCTACTGGGTAATTTTTATATTGATAAGTGCATAATATTTTTTTGAATAATTAATAGCAAATTATTACAACTCGAGACTGACGGCGACAATTGTTTGTGCGACGGGATAGCGATGGACGTTGCCATGGTCCCATACTTATTTAGTCACTTCAATAAAATAATATGGGCGAAATACTTTATATGGGAAAACAACGTTGGCCGGGACAGCTAGTACATTATATTTGAATTACCACGCGTACTACAAAATATTTTTTCTTTTACTAAATCACTGTATAACGTGTTTATCATTATTATTTATAAAATATCCATAGTTCCATACTATCCGTACTAAAATTATCACTGTCTGTCTGTCTGGCGCAACGTTGTTGCGGGCATCAACTAGTAGTATTATATACTAGACGTTCCGCGCCGTTTCGCCCGCGTAAATTAGAATATATTTCACAGACAAATCAGTCTACAAAAAATAGCCTATGATCCTTCACGCGGTCTACTTCTTATTTGACCCAAATAACAGAAAAATTGCTCTAGTAGTTCGTGAGATAAGCCCTTTCAACTGAAAGAATTTTTCAAATCGGACCAGTAGTTCCTGAGATTAGCACGTTCAAACAAACAAACAAACAAACAAACAAACAAACAAACTAATAAACTCTTCCGCTTTATAATATTAGTATTGAAAATTATTATAGTTATAGTTATAGTATTATATTATTATAGTATACATATTATTATAGTATTATACCTAATTTCGCCAGACAAAAGGCTATCTTCTCCAAGCGATTACACTTTCTTCTTATTTTTGCTCAAAGCCTTTGCCCCAGAGTAGCCTACACCACTTTCCTCATCTTCCACCATCACTTTCAAGTTTATATCTATAAGACATCTCATTGACACGTCTTGTGTACACTGTACAATATAATCCTTTCTTGGTCTACCTCTCTTTTATTGAAATTCTCTCCTTTTTATCTTTAGTTTGTTGTCTAGTCATCTTTTCTTTTATGTATCTTTGACTCTGATCTAGAATGTAGAGCCTGAACAGCTTGTCGAATTCGAGCTTCATAGCCGTGCGTAATCAATTATTGTTGTAGTCTGACTCTTATAATTGTAATAGTGGTTTCTTAGCCCATTTAATACAAACGATCCTGCTTAAAAATTTATTAAAAGCAATTTAAGCCCCTAAAAATTTCTCGTGACCGCTGCACTTTAAAAACTAAAATCAATTCCCATCAAATCATAAATTTCACGTTGAACACAGAAACACTTTCATGATATTAATTTTTTTATACACCCTTTTGAAACCGTTGACCTCGGCTCGCTTCCTCCCTCATTAATTTCACCCCCTTTTCACCCCCTTTCACCCCCTCGCTCCTACCACGTTCGCTTTGAATAACATTTCATAAAAACTATTAGTGTCTCGCATAAAATTCGAGTTTGTTACGTGTATTTTAAAAAGTGAAATCAAGAGATAATCGTACTGATCGAATGAGGAACGAAGCTGCATTGTAAAAGTAGAATAGAGGTAGCAGTCAATTCATTAACTAATGGTAATAATAGCTGATGAGTTACACATTATATATTATTTATTAAAAAAAAAACGGGTTGCACTCCGTGAGTGTCGGCGGAAGTACAAACAAAACGACAGGAGAACACATTTTCACCGAGCTGTATAAAGAGAGAGGAATATTATTTCCATATCCTATATTAGGAATTCCTCTCCTACGAGGCACAGGTCTACTCTACCTCCGTCTTATAAATTATCGATCAGGTCACATGTCCTGATAAGTCCTGACATTAGTTTAACATTATTTAAGCAAGATATAGGTAATACGCAGCACAAAAAATGCTCACCTCAAAAACTTGGGTCTCTCTGTAAACTTTTGTTACAAGGCCACGTCGCTTAAGGCCTGTACACATACATCTGGGCCAGGTGCTGCCCCAGATTCCTGAGACCTGAGAGTGTAATAAACCTTTAATTAATTTATCTAGCGCGTGCACATGCCTAAGGGGAACATACTTTGTTTTTAACCGATTGCGCCAAACGATGTGTTACTTATTTTCTAGGGAAGGAGATACTTGGCAACTTTGGACGCTTAGAAATTCTCGTTGAAAACTTTTTTAGTGGCATTGAACACTTTTTTGGGTTGTACCAAAATTAAAAAGGGCACGTGATCTGGTCGAAAATTCGTAAGATTTTTGTAAAGTAAATTGCCTGGGCGGTGTAGAGAGATGAAGTAATACAACGCTTTTCTGCCACGTGGAAAAAATACCCCTACGTCTGCTTTTTCGTTAAAGAATTTTCATGAAGTTATTGTACGATAATTTGGATAACAGTAAATACAAGATAGAGTTTGTTGTGGCAAGATATAAGGTTTCCGCGAAGAACATCGGCGTGAAAGGAAAATGCAGAAAACGATACTTTTATGATGAGTTTAATCCATAAAATATATTATTATGTAACAAGATAGCCAGTTCTTAATATGAAATATAAAAGATATTTTCATTTACCATTATACAAGGGAAACTGGACTATAAAACATAATATATTGTAATACTGATAGTATTGTTCGAAGAAATACGAGCAATTCTGAACGGAACATATAAATTATATCTCGATTTTAAATTATGCGTTGTTGTTATTTCAAACTTGTATACACTTTTGCATAATAAAGGAGAATTATATATTGTATTTTGTAGAAGTTATATAATAGTTGCTTGCGGTTTTTTGCTCGTAAAACTGTACATTTTGGTGCGGAAAAGGTTTTTCTGTATAGCTCTAGTAGTTCGTGAGATAAGCCCTTTCAAATAATTTCCCCCGTTTTTTCCATATTTTCTTCTATTTCTTTGCTCCTATTAGTCTTAGCGTGATAAAATATAACCTATAGCCTTCCTCGATGAATGGGCTATCTAACACTGAAAGAATTTTTCAAATCGGACCAGTAGTTCCTAAGATTAACGCGTTCAAAGAAGCCGTTTCAAATAATTTCCCCCCGTTTTTTCCACATTTTCCTCCATTTCTTCGCTCCTATTAGTCTTAGCGTGATAAAATATAGCCTATAGCCTTCCTCGATAAATGGACTATCTAATACTGAAAGAATTTTTCAAATCGGACCAGTAGTTCCTGAGATTAGTGCGTTCAAACAAACAAACAAACAAACAAACAAACAAACAAACAAACAAACAAACAAACAAACAAACTGACAAACTCTTCCGCTTTATAATATTAGTATAGATTATATTCTACAAGAATTTTATCTTACGAAATATCTATCTATTCTATCATGTTAAAGAATTTCCAATTTGACGACCTCAGTGGCTCAATTGGTTGAGTGTTTGGCAGCTCAAGCCGGGGGTCGCGGGTTCGAATCCCACCGACGGAACAAAAAAGTTTTCAATGTTCCCGGGTCTGGATGTGTATTAAATATATGTATGATTTAATGAAAATCTTAAATATATGTATAGTATAAAATTATTAAATATATTTCCGTTGTCTGGTACCTGTAACACAAGTCCTTAGCACGGGGCCAGACTGACGTGGTGTGAAGCGTCCATAGATAAAAAAAATCATCACATTAAAGTATTAACTCTTCAACTCCCATAAGGCCCAAGTGGGCCGCGAGAACAAAAGATAGAAGGATTAAATATCACTTTGTTTGCCTACACTCTGTATAGTTTGGTTGCAGAAAAAAGAGGAAATCTTAAATTCGGCGATCGCTGCATGTTACAAAATATCATTGGTATCCTGTTCCATGTATGACGTAGTGCGCGTATGAAAGAGATAAGAACAAAAAGAGACAACAAAGAGCAATGACATAATTTTTTGTCCTTACTCATTTCATTATCATACTCAAAACTCGCACTTATTAACACTTTACACACCCTCATTATCTCTACATCAATAGCTATATTTTCAACGTTTTTTTCCGGACAAATAAACCCAATTTTTGAGTCGTAAAAGTGTCATATACGTTGAAATACTCGACAGGAAAACTGTAAATTTCATTCCCCTTGTTACATATCAGACTTATTACCGAAATCACTGACGCGACGGCTCTATCAAATGAACGCAACTCACGGAAAATTTGATCCCCCGTAATATATTTTTGACACCGGTAACTAAATTATGGGATATAATAATATTCCGGTAAATTGTCTTCCATTTTTGTGGTAAATTAAAATTTTTCGTGTGGTAAAATGTGAAACTCGATAATAATATTTGATTTGTCTATAACTACAGCACATATTATGTTTATCGAGACGTATAATTTTTTGTAATCCTAATTGTTTTCTAACAAACTTTGTTCTTTTATAACCTTGGGGGAGGCCTTTGCCCAGCAGTGGGATAGTATAGGCTCTTAAAAAAAAGAGATTCGTAGTAATTTCTTACCAAATTTCGACTGATTCGGTTAAACGGCATAAAAGATAGACACCTAACATCACATACCTACACTCTTTCACATTTCACAGTGGAAGTTCAACATTTACCCATCTCAAAACTACACAACGCCGCTAAATAATCACTCCCATCCATTCAAGGTCTTCCAGTATTGTCAGTGCCAATCTGCCATTCGGTAATGACCACTTCCTTCACTACCTCAGTGAAAGAGTACAATGTACCGCTTTTGCACCGACCCAGATAGCTTTGAGGCCCGCAACTCCGCACCTGGGGACCGCGCTTTATCTTCGAGTACTAATATTAGTGCGCGATGCTCGGTGACCGAGATTTCCAGTGAAACTTTCACGTTTTAGAATCTTTAGGATGTAGGGCTTCCCACACAAAATTGCGAATTCGCATCGCATCGTAATGTCATTTTGATTATGAATTTTGTCACAGATATTTGCGATGCGATGCGAATTCGCAGTTATATGAGAGAGCCCTTAAGGCTTACGATAGTAGTAAAGCCTTCTACGGTTTCAGTAATGATAGTCGGTTTAACTAGTTGGTAAGCAGGAGTATTAGTATATGGTATAGTGTAGTTTTTGTTATTCGTAGGTATAGTGCGATTTTGATCTACATACACACTTGACGTGTATATGCAGATCAAAATAGCACTCTTCTTTATTTACGTGCGTTTTACCTAAGAGTAAATTAATATTATAATAATATTAGACCGAGATTTCCAGCGAAACGTGCACATTTTAGAATCTTTAGGACTAGTTTAGCGTTCTAGAATCTTAAGGACTGGTTTAGGGCTAAGATAGCAGATAAAATGCCTCATGCCTGGTAACCGTGGTTGCTAAACAGGAGTTTCATAGTGCTCAAGTGTGCGCAGCAACCTCTCTGCTTTTACTTTGTTTTATCTATTCAATAGATAAAACAAAGTAAAAGCAGGCAGTCGTGTCGTCCGTCCCAATAGGTCCTATTGGGACGGACGACACGACTGCCGAGAAATCAAGCGCAGGACCGATATTAACATGCCCATCGGATGCATGATCCATGCGTCTTCTTGTTCATCTCTTCATTTTTATTTCAAGCAATTGGGTAATTATTATTAAAATATTAATATTATTATAGTAAGCTTGCATTAACAACAACATTTCCAACTCGGGCATCGAACCCATAACCTCCGAGTCCAGAACCAACGAACGACTGGACCACGAAGGTGCCATCATAATAATATTATAGTGGCCATGTCACAGCGCTAAAAAGCCAAGAGCTCTAGGTAAACTGGGCTTCTTGTTTATATAGAAAATATTCATTTACTTCCCAAAAGCGATAGGACGTTTATACTCTATGTCTAGAAAACTCTAGACGCTATCGGCTAGAGCGTGCCAAAAGAGATATACAATATACATACGCTAGAAACATATAACCTTTCTGGCGCGGCTAGATAATAAGAAAGAATCAACTGTTACGTGTAGCTATTCCTTTGAAAAACATAGAGGTTATCATCTATACTAATATTATAAAGTGGAAGAGTTTGTTTGTTTGAACGCGCTAATCACAGGAACTACTGGTCAGATTTAAAAATTCTTTCAATTGTTAGGTAGCCCATTTATCGAGGAAGGCTATATATCCCAACTAACATTAGGCGCTAACAAAAGCGTTAGAACAAATCTACAAGAGAGCTAAACACATCAAATGGTGTTTAATACGTGCTATCACATGGAGTTATAGCTCGCTATATGTCTACTATAGCCTTGAATTGGGCACAAATTCTTATCGCCTTATGTTCCACTATGACGATATAGTAGAGCTATAGAATGAATTTTAGAGATACAGTAAAGTTATTGTGGATGTACAATAGCGATAACTGAGCTTAAAGCGTTTTAAGTGAAGTATTTAAGTGACTAGTGACTCTTCAAGCGGTATATTAGAGTTACAGGCTACCTAAAGACACTTTGAGTGTTACAATGGAAGCATATTCACGAATATTAACCCTTTTAGGGTTATAGTAGATCTATTATGCATCTTACTAACTCTTTAAGCACCTTAAGGGTAAATTGTAACGTAATTATGATATGTTTTTTACTTTTTTTCTAACCGGCTTAACAATATTGTATTTATATATATGTTACACATATACTTACACTATAACCATTGATTTTATAATGGCGGAGTTGAGTAGTGAAATAATATTTTGACTTGTTAGTGGAAGGCTGAAGCGGAATTTTCTTTGCGAAGATGAGTTTACTGTGAATGTGACTATGTATTATAAGCAAATAATGAAGGGGCCCACTCTTTGTTGTGTATTTTAAGTAAAAAAGTGTCGCTTCAAATAAAGCCAAACATTTTTTATTGATAAAATTGTTTTAATGTTTTACCTATTGTCTTAAAAGTTTCGTGACCCAGGCATCAAAACCGGAGAAAGCGGCAGAAGCCGCGCGGATGGTTCTGCTGGTAGAGTAGATGCCGCTGTCTGGGCTGCTGCAGTTATCGCCTCAGGCGGATCCAGCGGCTCAGCGACACGCGGAGAGGGGGCACCGTTGGGTTTTAGTGGATAACCAAGGGTGCTCCTCCTTACCGCAGCACCCGAGGAGTCCCACATATCCAGGCGGCCCCCCAGGCTGTCAGGAATGCATCAAGCATTTCCCAACGGCAAAAAAAGCCTGAGAATAGGTTTTTATCTACTTTTTATATTGATACTGGAAATACGAAACAACGTTAAATAAAATTAGGGGGAAAACGAGCAAACAGGTCACCTGATGGAAAACAACTACCGTCGTCATCATTGACTCATTGTAACAATTACGACACGAATGACGCAAAAACCGCGTAATATATTGTAATTATAATTAACAGGGCCGTTTGTAACCATTAACGATATCAATCATGTTAATAACACTGCCCTAATATTGTCGTAATATTCTGGAGCTTTCTACAACGTTGCTTAGTAAGCAGTGGTAGTATAGGCCTTGTTATTGAGGGCCAGTTCACAACGAAACGAAACGAGACACGATTTGGCAGGTTTTTAATGAAATGAAAAAAACGACATTATTATGTCATTTCAATTCTAAAATTTGACAAGTTTCGCCTTGCCTGTGAACCGTGTTGGTTCACAGGCAAGGCGTAAGGCGTCATAGTATAATAATTGTTCTATGAATTTCTTAAATCCTAATACAATAATAATTGTAAATATAGATTTGATAATACCACAATATACGAAATAATTATATTTTTTCCTGAAATTGCTCATATTGCATGAATTGTCCAGTCTATTACCAAAATCGTTTTGCAAAAAAGACAAAATCGAGCGGAGCAAATTGCCAATCGTTCCATATTCAAACCGCCGAAATGGCACCAAAACAAAACGTCAAAGTTATTAAAAATCATTCGTGGTGTCGGTCCGATTTAATATTCCAGTCTTGGCGGTAAAAAGACTTGGCGCGCCGCCAAAAGAGTGCAGGTGCACCGACTCCTGTCCCTCACTGAATATTGCTTTGGTATAAATTATTCCTTCTCATGACACGGAATGAATATCAGAATGCGACTCCATTTTGTGACGTTTAAAAATTTGAATTTCGAAAGTGCGACAAAATGATTTTCAAGATCTTTTTTCAAATTTTAGTGCAACTGCAATCGTTTTGAAAAATATTAGTAGATACTTTTTTTTTTCTTGTAACTGGAAGGATTGACAAGTGACCTACCATGGATAACGCGTAAATTGCGATTTCCAACATTCGGAAAAGTTCCAAGTCCGACCTTTTTAAAAAAATGCATGAAAAAATAACTATTGATCCATCCATCCATTCCCAGAATTTTTTACATTTAGTAAAATCGAATCACTTCTTTATCTTTTAGAGAATAATTTAAATATAAAAACATTGAATAAATACTCATTTATGTAGAATAAACTCTAATACAAACCAGGGTTATGAAAACAGTTGACATATTAGATGTGTTATATTTTCGCGACAAAACTGCCTATGTCCCTGGACCGTAATAAATATAGTGTCCTCACTCCTCAGTTCTCATCTATCCACCAAATTGGGTGTGTCAGTATAAATCACACTAACAACAGCCACGTGGAGGCCGTGCTGTTGGCCAAATTTTTTAAAGAAAGGCGCCAAGGAAAAAAATAAAGGTTTATGGTACTTTTTTAGGGTTCCGTACCCAAAGGGTAAAAACGGGACCCTATTACTGAGACTTCGATGTCTGTCCGTCTGTCCGTCTGTCTGTCTGTCTGTCTCCAGGCTGTATCTCAAGAACCGCTATAGCTAGAGTTCTGAAATTTTCACAGATTGTGTATTTCTATTGCCGCTATAACAACAAATACTAAAAACAAAATAAAATTAACATTTAAGAAGGGCTCCCATACTACAAACGTGATTTTTTTGGCCTTTTATGCTCGCAATCAATAATGGCAACAGCTAGGCACTTGAAATACTCACAAAATACTTTAACTTATTAATAATTTAATAATTAATAATAAAATTAAAATAAAATAAATATTTAAAGCCCCCCATACAAAAAACACGAATTTTCAACAACTGTATCTCTATAATGGTACGGAACCCTTCGTGCGCGAGTCCGACTCGCACTTGGCCGATTATTTCTCATTTGACCTAAAGCCGTCTTATTGCAAGTCGAAATTGATTGTATTAGTTTGGGTTGGTTTTCGTGACTGCAGGTTTTTTTCCCGATTGTGAAGAGTATAATATGACGTGTTTCTCAGTGTCGTTATGTCACTATTTAGACCTATAGGATGGGCATTTACACATGAAGACAAATACACATAGATAGACAAACAAACACACTTTCGAATCTATAACGTTTAGGGTTCAGTAGTCAATCAAGTTTTGTTGATTACAGAACCCTATAACGGAACCCTAACGAGCTGATTTTTTGTATATTGATAGGTTATTATAGGTCTACCAGAATCTGATGGCAAAAAGTGAGAAAATAAATTGACTCTAGCAATACCGGGGTAATTGGAATAAAACATTTTGATCCTTTTTTTTTCTTATAGCGGCTGGTTCTGTGTGTTAAACATGCAAATATAAAAATGTATCCAATGATCAAGGATATTTTTTGGAAATCTGCTGTCAAAAATTGCCTTCAGATTCTGGTAGACCTGTAGTTATATAATTTAAGAGTAACATTGTCCTACAAATGAAACAGTCCATATTTTAGGACCATCAAATCAAAGTATGAAATCCTTTCTATCTCTGTTAGCTATAGGTCCAGAATCTGATGGCAATTTTTGACAGCAGATTTTCAAAAAATATCATTGATCATTGGATAAATTTTTATATTTGCATGTTTAACACACAGAATCAGCCACTATAAGAAAAGAGAAGGATCAAAATGTTTTATTCCAAATACCCCAGTATTGCTAGAGTCAATTTATTTTCTCACTTTTTGCCATCGGATTCTGGTAGACCTATACCACTTTCGAGATTTTTTGCAAATAAAAATGTTGTTCGTCTTATCAAAATGAAGCTACTCACAAAAAATTAGCTTGATAGTAATAAAAAAAAATTGTTCTAGGGCTTCCGTACTAACAGTGCTGACAAAATCTACAAAATCTAAACTGACGTCCCAAGTTGTGACGTTCCTATTTTAAAAGTATTTCCACCGTTTCTGCGGTGCACTAATAAATGTCAAAACGGCTATACGTCAAAATCGGATCCCGCTTCCGACAAATACGTCCGATTGAAATTTTGTAAAATGAAACACGAAATTCTTTTGACACATCTGAAAGTATAAAATAAATCGCACAGACGAACGACAGGTGGCGATTGTAGCGACAATATTTTCTCAAGGCTTTGCTTATTTCTGTCGCTCGTATATAACACGGTTCAGATAGTTATATAAGATTACTAAATGCGACGCCCGAAACTTTGTTGCGCCAAAATTCGTTTATCGCGCGGGAGCCGTAAATTTTTCCGGAACAAAAAGTACGCTATATCCTTTCCCGAGACTCAAAGTGTCTCCATATCAAATTTCAGCAAAATCGGTTTAGCGGTTTGGACGTGAAGAGACAGACAGACAGACAGACTGACACACTTTCGCATTTATAATATTAGTATGGATATGAATAAGTATGGATTATATCTTTGAAAGCGTGTTTGTTTGTCCATATATCTGTATTGGTCTAAATAATATTAGTGTGGATATGACATTATGAGCCGTCTTATATTATAATACTGCGTGACGGCCTACGTACAACAATGCAGACTAAAATTAGAAATCTAAATCTTCATGATTGAGACTTCAACTAGCTGATCCGTGTGACTTTGCCTGCGTAATCTTTAATATAATCTCTAGAACTATACGAAGATTATACATATCTAAGACCTTCCTCTTGAATCACTCTACATAATATTATTATTAAAACCGCATCAAAATCCGTTGCGTGGTTTTAAAGATCTAAACGTACATTGTAGAGGTAGACAGCGGGATGCGACTATTTTTTAAATTATGTAGTGATGTGTTTTTTTTGTTGTCAATAACAATCAAGGGTGGGTTGCACCAGAGGCGTAGTTAAAGTTAAAGTTAAGGTTATCGTCAAATATGGCGTCCTGGACTTTTACTAGGGATTTGACAGTTCATTTGACTTTTTGTTATGGTTAAAGTTAAAGTTATAGTCAAAGTAAGTTGGTGCAACCCACTCATAGAATCATTATCTTAAAGCACCGCGCTATTTTACGCTATTTCTGTTCATTGTGACCTAAAAATGGAACTTAAATTATTAAAGATCACGTACCTACCAAAAACTTCTATCTATCTTGGTATAGCCCAAGTACATTTAACTTTATACAATAGCGGATTGAAACTATGAAACTATTTGTATAGGTCTGAAAGCTTATACAACTACACTACAATACTGGCCTATTGTGAACAGGTTTTCAATGTTATTCAAATTCAACTGAAAATATTGTTTCGAGAGGAAGAGGTAAGCAAAACTTATGCTGCGGATGAACGTCTATCCGTAGTCCGTACTGATATGAAATGTGTCTGTCTGTCCGTTTGTTACCTATTTCGGCTTAAGTTTTGAACACATAAACACATAATACTAATAATTTTTGAATGCCTTTGATTGTTAATAAAAAAGTGAAAAATCAAAATTTTTGAATTTTTTCAACGTGGATCTCCAAACCCTTTTAAGATTAACTCAAAAAAAATCTAGATTTCTTGTTTTGAAATAATCAGCGTTTTTATGTTAACATTAAAATGGTGAAAATTAACTAATTAACAAAATTATAACAAATAAAAAATGGTGATATGTTTTTTTGTTGACGGATTATTGTTTATTGATATGTCTACTTAGTACCCAATTTTTTTTTATTATTTAATTTTAATATTTAATCACTTAAAATATTTTTTTAGTTCACTTGGCAGATTGGGGCGATGCACTGAAAAGCCGAACTCCGCGTTTTTACCGTTATTTTCGCCGCTCAATTAAAATTCTAAGGGTTGTTAGTACAGTTCCGGGTGGTAGGACTTTTTTTTTAAACATTATAAAAAAACCAAAACTTCTTTCTTTTACTCTATTGTTTATACATTTTGCATTATTTTTTCAGCCCCTCTTGGAATTTTGATAGATTGTTCTAGATGCCATTCCGAATGGAATGAGCCCAAAATCATAATTTTCGGTGGTGGAGATCAGGTTTTGGCACTTGTAACCCAGACTATAAAGGGATCTTGAGTTCCAGAAAATGATATACAGTAAAATGTATGGTTAATAAACAAATTCCTCGAAAATGCGATCAATGTCTAGGGATAATAAAGAGGAAAGTGAGCGTGCTTGGAAATATGAGAATTAGTTCAAAGAGATGTTTTAAAGATATGCGTAAAATGTAGTGCTATGGCGACAGCGTCCTATGGATGCGGCAGCGTTCATATTTCATGAAAAAATATAAATTCGGAACTGGGTAGTATAATATCAATTTTGAATCGCCATAAAGCATTGTCGCTTAGCGTTCCGATATTAACTAATCTTCACTCTTATGTCTGAGTAGATTAAGGCTTATATGCTATGAATATTACTATAACTTATAAGGATAAGTCGTCTGACACACATAATATCCAATGACACATAACACAATGTCATTATTTAACCCTACCCATGTCGACATAGTTACAGTGAAATTAATTTCAACTGTTCTATACAAATGGGAACAAACGAACAAAGCTGGTGACACGTACGCCATTTTGTTATCGAAATTAAAAGGGGCATTGGCGCGGCGCCATCAACTATTCGACGTATTCAGCGAAACAGATCGACATTGAGAAATTGCTTTAATGTTATAATTTAATCCTTTTATGGTTTGAGGTAGGGGGGACGGGGTAAGTCTGGGTACAGGATTAGAGGATAAGTCTAGCAGGGTGATAGTTTCTTAACAGATTTTTGCAGCCACCGGTCGCGAAGTTGATAAGCAATCGGTTGTTAATTGCTTAAAAAAGTCATATAAGCGGGCTAGTACAATAATATTGAACAATATCACGTTTTGAGTAATATTATTGACGGTCTAGGGTTGATATTGAACATCGCGCGCCTTCAATATATTATTATTTTGTCAAATAAGCTGTTCAATTAAATTGAAGCGTGATATTGGACAATATAATTGCTCGTCTAGGCGGCCGGTTACACAGTATTACAATTTTCATTAGAATTTAAAAAGAATATATTAACTTCTTGAACTGTTGATAACTTATTTAACTATAATCCAAATAGCGAGACTGGACACAGGATTCAAATTTTTTAATCCACACTTCCATACTTACTATCCATACTAAAAAGGAGTGAAGTTTGGCTTCTCTCAGCTCTCGCTGGCATTCATCCCAGTCCCGTCCTGAAGCCTTCAGTGAGAGGGTACTGCGGATTCGCCTTCGTCTGTTAGCACGTTGCTTCCCAGAACCCTTGAAATTATCGTAGTTGTGTGTATAACCGTTTGCTTCTGCATTATTGTTAGATCCAGTTCAGCATCCAGTATGTCACAATATCCATACTATAACATAATATTATTATATAATATTATAATATCCATATCCATACTTCCATACTAATATTATAAATGCGAAAGTGTGTCTGTCTGTCTGTCTGTCTGTTACCTCTTCACGCCTAAACCGCTGAACCGATTTTGCTGAAATTTGGTATGGGGATACTTTGAGTCCCGGGAAAGAACATAGGATACTTTTTATCCCGGAAAATGTACGGTTCCCGCGCGATAAACGAATTTTGGCGCAACGAAGTTGCGGGCGTCATCTAGTAATATTATAAATGCGAAAGTGTGTCTGTCTGCCTGGTCCTCTTCAAGCCCAAACCCGCTTTTGCTAAAATTTGGCGTGGAGATACTTTGATTCCCTGGAAAGGACATAGGATACTTTTTATCCCGGAAAAATGTACGGTTCCCGCGGGATAAACGAATTTTGGCGCAACAGAGTTGCGAGCATCAACTAGTTTAATATGAAGTTTTGAGCCTCGTTTCGCCGTTTAGACTTTAGATTCGTGTGAACATTTTTTTTATCTTTTTTCCTGTTATAGAAGATCACAGATCATCTAGTCCCAAGTGGCTTTTTGTATAAAACATTTTTTCCCTCTTGTTTTTTAATTAAATGCTTCTTGTCGGCTTAAAAAGGGTAGAAACAAATAAGTATCTCTGTGACAGGAGGAGCACATAAATAATGTCAGAAATGACATTGACAGTCGGCCATGTTTATTTAAAATATGGCGAGAAAATCGCCTCTGAATTCCCGTCACGCACCAATTTGAATTTAGGGTAAAGAGCTTACTTTTTCTGTTTTGTTTAAGATGTATTTAGTATCTTGTTACTTCGAAATCCAAAATAAAGGGGTGAATGATTTTTGGGATGAATTTGGATTTAATGTTGTTGGAAATTGTAAAAAAAATTAGGATTCATCGATAAATTGAGTGTGTTTTTTTGCGCACAAATTATTGTTCTCAAAAAGGACACATAAATCGTACAATATTTAATTTTTAAATAAAGGGTTAACAAAAAAGCCAGCAAAAACAAAGTACTATATTATATTTCATAAATATATCAATTGGCGCTATCCGAAAATCGCAAACAATATTCAGCTTTGTCGATTATAATAAGCGAAATGAAACAATAATAGGAGTTATTACGAAAAAATCTGAAACAGAACCCAAACCTGAAAGAACCCAATTTACTTATAAAATTACAATTTTGCTACCATCCGAAACACGCGGCCCGCGGGCGGTGCGCTTAAACAAAATATTTCTACCTCTCCTTTGTTTTTTTAAAAAATATTTTCGTTGTAAAATATTAGGCATTTATTCGGCTTTGTTAACTTTTATATTATACTTCAATAACAAAAGGAACGTTCTGGACCTTGAGACTTTACATTTTGGAACGATTAGAAGATTATGTTAAATTTTAGTTAAGTTTATAAGGCTTATGTTGCCAACACTTGGATGAGCAACACTTTTTTTATAGTACGAGACTTGTAAATTTTTGACAAAAACTAACCTATGTCCTATTCTGGTACTTCTATCTCCGGTCTGTAGTCAAAGTAAGTACGATTCCTGCGAAGTTGCTTGTAATGTCTCGTTATATTACAAGAGTAAGAATTATTGCGAAAGCAAGCGAGACAGAAGAAGTGTATAATAAGAAGAATAAGAGAATCTTGCTTATTTGGGTATTTTTGTTAAATGCTTTTGTTTCAAAACAAATACCTCTAATATACAACTAGCTGGCCCGGCAAATGTTGTTTTGCCATATAAAGTATTTCTACTTCAACAGTTGATACAAAATCTTACCCCCTCTTTTGTCCCCTAAGAGGGGGGGGGGAATTTTTATACACCAGATGTTAAGTTGGAAAACAGTAAATAATATTAAGTAAGTCCATTAAAGAAAAAGTTTGATACAAAATCTGACCCCCTCTTCTTTGGTCCCCTTAGAGGGGTGGGGGGAAAATTTTTATACACCAGATGTTGAGTTGGAAGAAGACAAATATATCTACGAAAACCGTATGTAAATCGGATCAGTAGTTTTCGTGCTAAAGAAAAAAGTTTGATACAAAATCTGACCCCCTCTTCTTTGGTCCCCTTAGAGGGGTGGGGGGAAAATTTTTATACACCAGATGTTGAGTTGGAAGAAGACAAATATATCTACGAAAACCGTATGTAAATCGGATCAGTAGTTTTCGTGCTAAAGAAAAAAGTTTGATACAAAATCTGACCCCCTCTTTTGTCCCCTTAGAGGGGTGGGGGGGAGGAAATTTTATACACCAGATGTTAAGTTGGAAGAAGACAAATATATCTGCGAAAGCCGCATCCAAATCGGATCAGTAGTTTTCGTGTCATACTGGAACAAACATACAGACAGACAGACAGACAGACAAAAAACTTACCACATTTTTGTCTTCTATAGCGATGTCGTGACACCCCACGCTTATTATTTTTTGAATATCTTTAATGTACAGAATTTTCATTTCTACAGTTTTATTATATGTATACAGAATATAGATATCTATCTAGCTTTAACAAGATAATACATAATACATATTACATAAAATGCCAGAGAATAAAACATAAAGCGAGTTTCAGTCAAAAAATATAAGGCATCCGTCTGAGAGGTCTTTGCCCCGACGTAAACTTCGAACGTTCTTTTGTTTTCATTAAGAAATAAAACAAAAAGTATTTCAAAGCGTTTTAAACATGAAAAGAACTTACATTTTCTTACTTTTAATCCATATACGAACTTTATTTAATAGAATTTTCAAAGCTGTCGGGCTTTTAGCTTTCGTAAGCTTAGCAACACGTCATAGTGTTCGATATAAACATAACTTTACCGCGATTTAAGCTTTTAATCTTATTTTAACGATGTTCATGTCATGTTTTCGTGAGCTTTTGTAGAACCTATTTTGTTATTGGCTATTCAGAAAAGTGTTTTTATTTTACAGTGCTCGAGCACTGATTTGGATTTTATCTTACTGTAGCTACATTTCCATATTATGAAGTCGGTGTGGGCTGGAACATTTTCCTTAGTTCCTTTATTGCCCATTTTCCCCCTTATATCCTATTAGTAGGGGAGGGGAGGGTGATATTCGTGTAGTCACTCGAGCGTCATGGAGACCAGTAGGATTTTTACATTAGGTAAAACTGATACAAAAATAATAAGAGCGTTTTTTATTTTAGCGGTGGGTTCAGAAACTGCAGCCATTTTAAAGTTATGAAAAAGAAAATATATTCAGAAAATTGCTTATTTAGGTAAATTATAACAAAATTTTAGACAACAAGGACTAAATCATTTAGTTTAGTGCAACATAAAATATCTGCGAAGCTTAGTTAGGGAAATGTGAAGCTTTATTTTTTTATATTTCAAAATGTCCCTACAGGCTTACCTAACCTTTGAATTGTCAGTGCTTTATATAGAAGCTTCTTTGGGGTATACTAAACATCCTCTATCTTAATCTGACAGATAAGATGACATTTCAATATTCGAAAATAACTTTTTTTTAACCCACCACGTGAGAAATCTGATTTCTATACCATGATAACTAGACACATATCGGAAGCCTATACAAGCTTAATCTGACACGCTCGAGCTTGTCGCGAAATTCCCTCTTCCTCTCCCTAACCATATAGAGTATAGCCTTTTTTCTAAGATATACATAATGTTTTTGTAAGAGTTTCCGCGTGCTCACTTTTTCGCTTCCCAGTTTAGGACTAAACGTAAATATTCTATGTAATGTTCTCAGAATTTTCGCTCGCTGCGCTAGTATGAAAATGAACCTTACATCACGAGTAATCGTGTAAGCACATAACTGTGTGTACTGTGCATATCTGTGTATACTGTGCATACCTGTGCAATCATCTCAAGCATAATGCGCGACCCACATATCGGCGAAACGCAATCATGTCTTTATGTCTGCCGCAAAAGGTTTCAGGGCTTTATATTTAAGGCTGTCACACATTCAGAGCTGCTACGGTTGCAGGTCTGGGACACTGTTAAGCCTGCTTTACTTTCAGACCTACCATATTTTAAGGGCTAAACATTTAGGGATTACACACTTTTTGGGCCTCTAAATTTTTAGGGTTCCGTACCCAAAGGGTAAAAACGGGACCCTATTACTAAGACTTCGTTGTCTGTCCGTTTGTCCGTCTGTATGTCACCAGGCTGTAACTCAAGAACGGTAATAGCTAGAGAGTTAAAATTTTCACAGTTGTGTATATCCGTTGCCGCTATTAAAACAAATACTAAAAACAAAATAAAATTAATATTTAAGGGGAGCTCCCATACAACAAACGTGATTTTTTGGCTTTTTTTGCTTTATATCAATAATAGCAACCGATAGGTACTTGAATTTTTCACACAATCATTAGTTTTTTGTTAACTTTAATATTTAATAATAATATTAATATAAAATAAAAAATTAAGAGGGGCTCCCATACAGAAAACACAAATTTTGCCCTAATTTTTCTCTATAATGATACGGAACCCTTCGTGCGCGAGTCCGACTCGCACTTGGCCGATTTTTATATCTACACTTTTGAAGTGCAAAATTTTCAGGGCTGCTTAACTCACAGAGCTGCTACACTTTTAGGGCTGCTACACTTCAAGGGTTGTGCAATCAGGGCTGACACACTTTCAGGGCTGCCACTGCTTCAGGGCTACAACATTTTCAGGTCTGCCACATTTTTTTAAACTTTTTACATTATAAAGTAACTAGATGACGCCCGCAACTCCGTTGCGTCAAAACTCGTTTATTGCACGGGAACCGTACATTTTTCCGGGATAAAAAATTTCAGCAAAATCGGTTCAGCGGTTTGAGCGTGAAGAGGTTACAGACAGACAGACAGACAGACAGACAGACAGACAGATAGACAGACAGACAGACGGACAGACAGACAGACAGACACACTTTTGCATTTATAATATTAGTGTGGATATTTCAAATAGTTATTTCAGACACACATTGTTATTGAGACGATATACTGCTTGTTCAATCGACGGTTTATCGACCCATATTTACTTAACAACAAATAATAACTACAAACACTACTTTGATTTTGTTTTCTTTGATTTGACTTGTATTGTACTTGTGTTTTATTATTCATGAGTGTTTTTGTCTTACATCGTTCGTTCTCAGCGAGTATGTTTAAATAATGTTTATTTTGAATATAACTTATAATTTATATGATACCCATACTTATTTATAAATGGGAATATAGTTTGCTTAATTGATTAAGATAATATTCGGTATGATTAATGCGATTCGGAAAAGTTTTGCTACAAACACCGTAGTACTAGATTTTTTATGTTAATCCATAGTAATTATTATTATTATTGTTATAAATGTGAACGTGTGTCTGTCTGTTTGTTTGTATTCCCCCCTTCACCCTTAAACCACTGAAACGATTTTAATGTTTGGTATGAAGATATTTTGAGTCCCGGAAAGGATACATTTTATCCCCGAAAATGTACGGTTCCAGCGCCTTAAACGAATTTAGCGCAACAGAGTTACGAACGTGATCTAGTAAGATAATATTAATAAGTCAAATTTATCGCTCATCTCGTGGCTAAGGCTACTGCAGTTCATTGTGAATTACGGAAGAATTTTGGGTAACTTTTATCCGGAGCATATTCCTAAACAGAATACAGTCATCCGTCATATTAAGGTAATGTATCGAAAACTTTACGATACAATGAACAGTAAAGGCTTTAAGGCGAAATCCATACTAATATTATAAATCCGAAAGTGTGTCTGTCTGTCTGTTACCTCTTCATGCCCAAACCGCTGAACCGATTTTGCTGTTTGGTATGGAGATACTTTGAATCCCGGGAAAGGGCAAATGATACTTTTTATCCCGGAAAAATGTACGGTTCCCGGGTGATAAATTAAGTAACGTTAAGTTTTCATAGACAATATAATGTGAAAATATATAATATTAATATGGGCGCACGCTATTAAAACTATTACTTTTTCAGAAACATATTTTGTTTCATTTAAATTAAAAGTATCCCTTGTTACTTCTCATACTTCTGAAAATATGTATATAATATTTCATCAAAATCGGTTGAATAGTTTTCGCGTTGAAAGAGTCACACACTTACATTCACATATTTTATTATATGTATACCTAATTTCATTTATCACTTTTCTCTTTTTCGTGAAAGTCGGGTATAAACATCGATTTATTTACTGCAATATAAGCACGAATCTATTGTTTGGGATCCAGAAAGCGAGTCCTCGGAGCGTGGAGAAATTCATTAAATTTGCATTTTTTTCTTTGAGAAAATACGCTTTTAGAGCAAAGAGATGTCTCCGCTTGTCTGGATCTTTGATACTTTTTAAAACTTTGAAACATAATGCTGGAGTAAGTGAAAAGTCTTTGCGAAAAATGTCTTGGTATTTTGTGACTTATTATAATACTACCTTACTAATAAAAATATTTAGACAGGTATGCTTTTCTTTATTTAGCACATTGTTAAAGTCAGTAGGCTGAAAAAGAAAGCGGATTTATAAGTTTATTTTTAGTGTTAGTAGAGTAATTTGTATATTTAATTCCTTTACCAATAAAAAGTACCACATAATGTTTTATTTGTCTACCGACTTTTCTAACGTATCGTACAAAGACGAAATATCATAATTCTAGATGACGCCCGCAACTCCGTTGCGCCAAAATTCGTTTATCGCGCGGGAACCGTACATTTTTCCGGGATAAAAAGTATCCTATGTTCTTTCCCGAGACTCAAAGTATCTCCATGCCAAATTTCAGCAAAATCGGTTCAGTGGTTTGGGCGTGAAGAGGTAACGATAGACAGACAGACACACTTTCGAATTTATAATATTAGTATGGATAACCACTGTGCCAGTATACATTATCATTGTTCTGTTCAATACAAAACGGACCGGATCAAACGAAGCTGCAATAATATTGCTTTAAACAATCGTAGAATCAGGTACAGCCAGACAGCAGTCACATAAAATAAAACTCGAAATTCATACTTGGTATATGTTTGTTGAAACTGTGTTTAAACAAATTGTTGTCTGTTGTTGGAGCTGGCTTCGGCTCACGTTTTGAATACGTGTTCGTACAAAACATGGAAACTATTCCATAATTCCACAACGATGTAAGGCTAAAACTTTTATTGGAACTTTTTCTAGGAATACCCATTATAAATGTGGTTTTAGCAGGAATATTTGACAGAATAATTATATTTTCTGCTATCAAATATGTAAGCACAAATTAATTACTAATTTTAAAGCTTACTTACTTTACTTAACCATATTACAATTAAGTTGTGATTATCGCAAAATTGGAGTACTGGAGTCTAAAATTTCGGTTTGCGACGGAGCCAAGAGAAAGAAAGCGGCTATTATGTCAACAAAAGTAAATCTACACTAATATAATAAAGAGGTAAAGTTTGTTTTTTGTTTGTAGGAGGTAATCTCTGAAACTACTGCATGGTCCGATTGCAAAAATTTTAACACTGATAGAAAACTGGTGTGTTTCTGAGTGACATAGGCTATATTTCATGTATAAAAAGTAAGTTTTTTTGTTCTGAAATTATGTTGTTGTTAGAATTCCAGGCGGGCGAAGCCGTGGGTAAAAGCTAGTATTAAAAATAATGTTAAAAAAACCGGCCAAGTGCGTGTCGGCCCACGTGCAATATAGGGTTCCGTAGTACCTATTTTTGATATTTTTATAGTGGTCAATGAATGTACATTTATAACGTGTTTTACACTACTAACAACATCACCTCAGTTACATTTAAAGGAATTTGAATGAAAAGTTCCTTTATACTTCGCCGAATACATTTTTTTTAGTTGATCGACTACTACTCAATAACTTATGAAGTCTTCTTAGCCGTGATAGTTTTCCTTTTAAATTCAGCATATTTCCTACTCCCGTGAATTTTTTTTACATTTCCAGAAGCAACCGTTAAGCTGGTAGAAGGGGGGGACACTGGACTCTAGCGATTTTTCAACTTTAAAACTTCATATTTCACAAATTGGTCCCTTAATCGAAAAATGATAACTATACTTGTAATATTTAAAAAAAAAACTATCCATAGAGATTTTTTTTTTCGCGTCCACCCCACTGTGTGGGGTACACAGTGGGGTGGACGCGAAAAAAAAATCATCCCCGGTTGATGTGTAGGGGAGGTACTTTAAAAAAAATTTTTTTAAAGATGTTACATACCATTTTGTCGGCATCATTAATATGTGCATTCATGCCGAATTACAGTTTTGTAGGTCCTATAGTTTTTGAGCAAAACCGCAGACAGACAGATGGACGGACGGACTGACGGACAGACGGACAGGCGGACAGGCGGACAGACAGACGGACGGACAAACCGAAACTATAAGGGTTCCTTGTTGACTACGGAACTCTAAAAATGAATGTATCAGTATATTGACAACTAGAAACATCAATTCCTTTTATGATGAATCCTTTCTTAACTTACACAAATTATTTTTAAAAAACCTTTTTAAATACTAGTCTAAAACATATGATATACATTATTTAAGCTAAAACCTTCGGATAACAGGTGTAGCGGTTTTTCTGCCTCGAGGCGGGCTGGAGGGTCGAACTAAGAAAACAATATTACCTTTGCGGCAGCCCTTCTGTTGCTGCCCATACCCTAATACAGAGAACTTAGAACCACACTATACGTGAAATACCTAGCATAATTCATACTTGTCCATACTAAAATTACAAATGTGAAAGTGTGTCTGTATGTCTGTTACCTCTTCACGCCTTAACCTCTGAAATTCGGTATGGAAATACTTGGAGTCCCGGGAAAGGACATACGATACTGTTTATCTTGAAAAAATGTACGGTTCCCGCGCGATAAACGAATTTTGATGCTGGGAGTTTCGAACGTCCTATCAATATACAAAAAAATCTGCTGGTTAGGGTTCCGTTTTTGGGTTCTGTAATCAACAAGTCCTCGTTACGATTCGTAACGTTATTTAATGACAATTAATGTCTTAAGAAAGTTATGAGTCTAGGGCCCGGATTTTTATGTAAATACATATTTTTACATGAATTTTCACATTTAGACTGTGAAAAACCAAGTTTTGTTTTCTATATTTTTCCGTATTTTCCCATATTTTAAGGTTAAGTCCATATTTTACAAGAAAATGTCACAATCATCCATATATTCACAAAAATACAAAAAAAAATTACATTCCCGCCACATCACGGCTGCGTATAATTCATTCCTCTCGCGTTTTATCGTCATATTTTTCAATTTTGTTTCAAAAGAAGATTATTAAGGAAATAGAAAATAAAGTTTCACATGCGGAAGGTCAAAACAAAAACTAAACTTCGTTGTCTATCTGTCTCTCTGTCTCCAGGCTGTATCTCAAGAACTCACTCACTCTCACTCACTCACTCACTCTTACTAAAACTATGTTAATTATGAAAGTATAGTTATTTTATACTCCATTGGTTTTCCATATTTTCGATTTTTTTGTCCATATTTTATGTACATATTTTAGATTTTTTAATACATATTTATCCGGGCCCTAGCAAGAGTGGAACTTCTGAGCTGACAGCTGTTGTTATACAATTAACTTTAAATGTTACGATTACGCAGCTATCGAATATTCCTGCTAACACAGTAAGCGTGCCACTGATATTCGAACTCGTGACCCTTCTCTCCGAGCCCTTGAAACCGAATTTTCTCCACGTGCTGTCCCGATCAAACGACCCCAGAAAACTGAGAGAGGTCTCCAAGCTTCAAAATCAATTTTAAACTACTTGAATGTTATCTCGATTCATGGTGGTTTCGTATTATTCTATCAAACTAATGAATTATTAGCAATATAATTTAGTTATTTTCTAACACAATGATTAGCAATAGAACAAAGCAAGTTTAATACGTCGTCTTATTCAATCGTCATTGCCTTGTTATAACAATCAGAGAACGAATACATATATACAGAACAATTTTTATTACAATAATAGTGTAAAATGCATTAATGTATTTAATTATTATAATAAAAAGTTTCAAGTTTGGGCTTATATCAACGGCCTCTTATCGATATTCAAAGGTAATCATGGGGATATGATCCTGCTGATAGGAATTATTCTGTACTATAACCAACACAAGTTTAAAAAGCATGAAATAAAATAAAATTAACAAATTAAAAAAAAACCCAGCCAAAAAACTTTAAAAAGTAATAAAATAATATTTACTGACTTTAAGTTCAAATAATTCCCAAGTGTAAATTAATATTTTAATCCATAATTGTTGTCAAGGTGTGTCGGGGGACCGCTTATGTAGATATTTGATTTCACATAACATTATAGTTTAAGGATCCAATCGAATCGAGATATTCAGCGTCTTAACGGTTGTGGGTTGTAGTTTACTTGCCCGACACATCATGACAACAATTATGGACTAAAATATTATTTTACACTTAGGAATTATTTGAACTTAAAGTCAGTAAATATTATTTCATTACTTTTTAAAGTTTTCTGGCGGGGTTTTTTTTAAATTTCTTATTTAATTTTTAATTTAAGCTAAAGATATATTATCAGAGAAATTAATGCATAGGCAGGTTTTTTTAGGTTGTGCCAATAGATTATGATTAAAATTGACCGACTATATAACTCAGGCCGACTATCTGCCTCTGAATCATTTTTTTGATAGAACAAGAAAGTAAAAATCTGAATAAGGAATAAAGAATCGGCGCTTTTGACGACTGAATCTACTGAGTATTTTCTCAATGTAGACGATTTTCAACGTGGAATACGTTGAATACCTGATACGCCGCATTGTATGGTAATGCTACCTCGAGAACATGGCAACAGTGGAATAGGTACAATCATGTTATTTTGTCATGTATTGTATTGCCAGTATATTTGGACATTTTATCGGAAAATTATCGTAAAATCAAATATTTCAAAGTATATTTAACAGAAAAAACTCTAAAATAAATTTGTCAATAAAATAATATATTATTATACTGACGTATTTATATACTTATTTATATTATAATAATAATAACAGCCATACCGGTTTCGGTGACGGTGGCCGGTTTCTTTGAAACCAGGCCAGTTACGCAGGAGTAATTTTATAGTGCCAAAGTGTGTGCGCAGTACACAAGAGCACTCTCTACTCTCATAACCCAGTGGGATGGAAGACCGACACGACTGGCGAGAGATCAGGCGCAGGACCGACTTTTTAAATGCCCATCCGACGCATCGATCATCTTACTTGTCAGACAATCAGGTGATCAGCCTGTATCGTCCTAACCAAACTCGGAAATAACATGTTTCCAACGCGGGAATCGAACCCACGACCTCCGAGTCAAGAGCCACGCTCTAAACCACTGGACCACGGAGGCGTCTGTTGTCATGTCACATATTTATATTATACGAAGTACCACGCACGCTTTATATCAAAAGGTATCTTTGAATAAAATACTAAGTGAAAAATGAATGACCAAACTATTATTTGCTACATTCATACTAATATTATAAATGCGAAAGTGTTTATATCTGTCTGTCTCTTTTGCATGCTTAAACCGCTAAATCAATTTTAATTACATGTGCCATGTGTCAATTAAACATGCCTTGTGTCCCAGGAATGGTTTTAGTAGTAATGTGGTTTTAGTAGGAATGGTTTAGATTTTGGCTTTTAAAAACCGTAGCATATTTTTCATATGTAAAAATGTTACTGTACATTCCATCCAGTATCTCTGTAGTATTTAAAAATGGACGCCAAAAAAGAACAAGTCCCTCTGTCCTTTCTAAATATTTGATGCCTTGCTTTCAATTTACCTATGCAAACTCGACCTTACAGTCCGAGAGAACAGGCCCCACGTATTATGTTCAAATACTCCTAAATCTACATTTTTACCGTATTTCCGTTCATAAATTATGAATGTCAAATAAGGAGTATCATTGACTTGATTTTGTGACCAAAAAGGTGGAGATTTTATTTCCAGTATTTTTTTTACATAATAAATAATGACTTCCACGCCTATTTTGGGACTGTTTAAATCAGGCCAGCCAGGAGCAATTTTATAGTGTCTCAATCAGGCACAGGGCCTATTTTTTAACACGCTTTTATATGCTTGGGCTGTTTGTAGGTAACGGAATCTTTGAGCACGATTTTTACCTATCTCCATTAGTCTAATTAATTCGAAACTTTGCATACGTATTTAGATACAATGACAATGCAATAATTTGTTTAAAATAAAAAAAATAAAAACTATTATTATTTGCCCATCCGACGCATCTAACTTGTCATACAATCCTGTGATCAGCCTGTCCAAAGCAAACTTGAAATCAACATCGCTGGAATTACAAACATTTTAATTTTAAGCTATTGCATAGCTTTTATCACAGGCTTTGAGTGCGGCGGCCGAATCAAGATATTCCGTAACGAAAACAAACCTAACCCCCACTCCGACCGGCACAGGTGTGCGGCTTTGAAAGCCGTGCATCGTCTAACGTCGTTTCAGTTCGGCAGACTTCGGCACGGTATTTGTGTGCGTGCGACTAGAAGTATGTGTATAGGTATAATATTATTATACATACATACATACGTACATTGTACGTACATATTATACATTGTGTTTAAGAATTCATACCAAAGTGCTTATATATAAAGTCTGAAGATTTTGGATTACTTTGTGTAGTCTGTGCAGATATTTGGGCACAATAAAGTCACTTCTGGCCTGCGTTTAATGGAACTAGCCACTGGAACCGGTATGGAGATATAATAATTATTACAAAGTCTTAATTCTTCTTAGTCCTGTTCTAGAGAAAATAAAGATTCTTTCACTTAGTAATAGTAGGGGAGCCAAGAGTGCTATTTGTGTATTTACTCGAGCGACATGGAGACCTAGTAGGTTTTTTTTATATTATGTAAAACTAATAAAAAAATAATAAAAGCGTTTTTTATTTTAGCGGTGAGTTCAGAAGCTGCAGCCATTTTAAAGTTATGAATAATAAAATATATTCAGAAAATTGCTTATTTAGGTAAATTATAACAAGATCTTAGACAACAAGGACTAAATGATTTAGTATAGTGCAACATAAAATATCTGCAAAGTTTAGTTAGGAAAATATGAAGCTTTATTTTGTTATATTTTAAAATGTACCTACAGGCTCGCCTAACCTTTAAATCGTTAGTGCTTTATGTGGAAGCTTCTTTGGGGTATACTAAACATCCCCTAAACATCCCCTTAATCTGACAGAACCGATGACATTTCAATATTCGAAAATTACTTTTTTTTAACTCACCACATGAGAAATCAAATTTCTATACCATGATAACTAGACACATACAAGCTTAATCTGACACGCTCGAGCATGTCACGAAATCCCCTCTTGGGCTCCCCTACTATAAGCAAATCAGCCAGTTATAAGACTATATGTCAAAAAGTATAGATATAGTCATTGATGTCCGTAGCATTTAACATCTACGGTGTCAAAGACGATCTAGGTACGCCTAACACATCTACGATATCGTAGACGAGCTACGCTTTTCGTAGCACATCTACAATATCGTAGATGAGCTACGCTTTTCGTAGCATATCGACGATATCGTAGACGAGCTACGCTTTTCGTAGCACATCTACAATATCGTAGATGAGCTACGCTTTTCGTAGCATATCGACGATATCGTAGACGAGCTACGCTTTTCGTAGCACATCTATAATATCGTAGATGAGCTACACTTTTCGTGGAATAACGGACGCTAAGAAAAATTATTCTTCTGCATAATATTATTGATATCATTCTATGCATAAAATATTTAAATGAGATTATTTTTGTAATGCATCATAATATGTGTTTGATGTTAAAACATAACATTATGAAAAATTTAAATATCCAAGATGATAAATATTCTCGGATAGCGTGTAAATACAGCTTTGTCGTAGATAGAATTAAATATTAGAATAATTTTATCCCACTGTAACAAAGGAGGATATTGTTTTTCAAGTATGTAATATATTGTATAATTATGAAATATATTTTATTATATTCCTTGATACGCAATGCAGCCTGAATTGTATCATTTGACCTCGAGCACCATTAGATCATTTATACTTTTCTACAAGGATGTTTTTACACGTTGCTGAAATAAGAACCTAACCCTGTGTAAAAATTAAATGTTATTTGAAATACATCTGTTTTAAACCAATGTCATCTAAAACATCCTTGTAAATCTGAGCCGAGAGTGACATTGTGTTAAAGCAATCGGGGTTTCTTACATTTTTTACCTTAAATAACTAGGATTTTGCATTTACGACCTGTTTCAATGAGAATCTTAAATAAAATTTATAATTCGCGTGTCGCAGTGTCAGCCATACTCATTCGAAACAGCTGGATTTATTTTGATGCAATTTCGTGTACTTATAAGCTAGGTCTGGGAGTCAACCAGTATAATTTCCAAACCCAAAATAAAGTAATCAGCAAAAAAACATCTGCCAGGTCAGCCATCCAAAAACTAGAAGACACTTATAGATATTGAAATTACCAACAAAATTCTCACTACCTCTTAATACAAGGTATTAGATAATTGAGTCTGTATATTCCCTTGTATCCTTATTTATCAGGAGACCTAAATCCCTAACTACCTAAAAGGTCACCAAAGGGCGCCGTAGGGTCACGGAGGTGAATGTGTTGCGGATCATGAAATATTGATAGAAACCTTCAAGGGACCTGCTTGTTGCTCGTTTTTAACCGACTTACTCAAAAACCGGCCAAGTGCGTGCGTGCCCCGCGCAATATAGGGTTCCGTAGTACCGCTAGTTTTTTATAATTTTTGTATGGTCAATAAATGCATATTTATAACGTGTTTTACACTACTTACAATATCATCTCAGTTACGTTCAAAAGATTTTGAACGAAAAGTTTCTTTGTACTTCTACGAATACATTTTTTTGAGTTGATCGACTATTACTCAATAACTTATGAAGTTTTCTTAGCCGTGATAGTTTTCCTTTTAAATTCAGCATATTTCCTACCCCCGTAAATTGTTTTACATTTCCAGAAGCAACCGTTTAGCTGGTAGAAGGGGGGGGACACTGGACTCTAACGATTTTTTCCACTTTAAAACTTCATATTTCACAAATGGATCCCTAAATCGGAAAATGATCTATGAATACTCGTAATATTTTTAAAAAACCTATCCAATGACACTGCACACGGTGGGGTGAACGCGAAAAAAAAAAATCACCCCCGCATTGATGTGTAGGGGAGGCACCGTAATTTTTTTTTTTAATTTTATACACCATTATGTCGGTATCATTAAGATGTGCATTCATGCCGAATTACAGCTTTGTAGGCCTTATAGTCTCTGAGAAAAACCGCAGACAGACAAACGGGCGGACGGACAAACGGACAGACAGACGGACGGACAGACCGAAACTATAAAGGTTCCTTGTTGACTACGGAACCCTAAAAAAAAAAAAAGAAAAATCTAGTCTAGTAATTGGATATTGGACAAAATGTGACAATATCATCATATTATAAGTCGTCTAATAAAAATATCAATTGAGTATACAAGGTGTAATAAAACTAAGTGATAATACTTTAGGGTGTATATGTGTTCCTTATAGAGAGTTCACTGTGAAAGTAGCAGCGCTGAAAGACCAAATAACACATACACACCCTAAAGTATTATCACTTAGTTTTATTACACCCAGTATATTACTTGTATTGAAAAAAGAAGTATAGGGTAAAAAAAGTAATTGCTTTCATAACACAATATTTAAAAGTTATATCAATAATTTATGTTTAAAAATGAGACATTATAAAAATAAAACAATGCAAAAACAAAAACGGATAAATAGTATTTTGAATAACACGCTTTTCCTGCACGTAAGTGTACCAATATTTTCTTTGTGTCCCGTCAATTTCTTAACTCGATAATCTTAATCCCCATCCACTTCGGATCTCAAAATATATTGACAGGTTATTCTATACAACGTATTGGGTATCTTTTGGGGTGCGTCTTAAAAAGAAAAAAAAAATGTAAAGATCTTGAATGTCTGTAATTTTGCCAGATGCAGACGTATAAATTGCAATTAATTTTTTTTTTACATTCGCAAAAATTATTTAAGCATGTAAGGGTCAGAAAGCACTGCCACGTTAGTAAATGATGTATACTTATTAATGATATTTTCTTGTTAAATAAAGTAAAATTTTTCAATTATAAAATTCAGCACTAAGTCGCATCTCTATGCGAATTACCCTTCTTAATATAATATAATTACATAATGTATGATGACAAATTAAAAACTAAAAATAAATTCGCTTCTACGACAAGTCCAATATAATAAATAATTGTCTTGTTATTTCATTATTTCGAATAGACAAAGGTTTTTGCTGCTCTGCCTTTTCCCGGAAAAGCTATAAAAAAAACTAAATTAATAAACCATTTTCTCCTTTGTAACGTTAGTGTTCAATTGTGGACACTATAGATACGGTCATAAATAATGGCAGTAATCCTTGATCGGAACGGATTGACCGCGATTAATGTCGAGTGACGATCTTTCACACTTTGACTGTCAATTTGACACTCGATCGAGTGTGTCACGTCTGTGCAGCGATGCGCCGAATAATCCGCAAAATATCGACAGTCCTTCAGATATCCTGTCATTATTAACCGTGCTATTGTCTTTTTAATACATCGCTGGTAGAAAACATATTGCACGAACATTAAGAATGCTGTACCACTGAGTGTTATTGTGTAAGTGCAGCTGTATTGTTCCCAACAAAAAAGTATTACAACAATAAAATGCAGAGATAAAGAGTACGCTACAGCCTACAGGTGAACGGAGCCCGTGGTTCGGGAAGCGGCAGACGTTCGCGCTTTCAGCCATTGCGTTTCGCCCAAAACGAGAACATCGCCACGGCCAAAACACGAAAGAGTTACCACACTTAAAAATAATTGCAACACTCGTATGACCTTCCGCATACACTAAAAAACGACCGTGGGCCGACTCCAAAATGGCGAGTATGCGTGATGTTTAAAATGCACTTACTGCCTTTCAGCATCGCGCCGCCTCCGTACAACAGTGCAGCTCGGAACAAAGGATCTGCCCCCACCCTTGCACAGATAAAAAATACAGAAAAAGAAGGAGAACGCTACGTTTATGAACACTGCGTATTTGTTTTTTTTTAACGAGACCACAATTCGATTTCGCGATTTTTTTTTCTGGGACCGCAACCCCGCGGGTTCTTTGTTCGCGGGTTCGGGTACCGCGGGGCTCGGAGCGAGCGCCCGCCGCGGCGTGGATGTTTACGAATCGATTAAAACTATTTGAAAATGAATGCTTTGTTTTAATAGAGGCGAGCCCCAGTCGACGCACCGTCTCCGTGCAGAGTTCGCGACACACTAAAGCCTCTGCAGGCTTCGGGGCCTGTATGCATTGATTAGGCGGAGCTCTTTCGCTCTCTTCGTCCCTTTCCCTCCCGCGCATCTGCCGTCTCGCTCGCACGCCAGACCAGTCGTTAGAGCGGCGAATTTTGGCTTTGCGAAAGCCTTGCGTTTCTCAAAGTTTCGTAAATTGTACTGTATATTTTTTTATCGATTTCCTGTTTAAACGGAATTGTCAAAGTCAAACTCATTACGGAATGCGAAACTTTTGTCCAGTTTAAAATCGAGGAAATTGTCGCTGACGCTTCTGTATAATGGTGTCGCTCGGTTTAGATACCATTATATTATTTAACGTCAATTTGGAAATAAAATAAAACGATGTTTTGTTTTATTTGCAACGAAAAAGGTATTTTTGATTTTAAAATTTGAAATACAGTTTTACTATGGCGCGAACTTATTATATTTGACTTATTTCGCAAAAAAAAAAGTCAATAGTTTTAATTCTCTAACCATGCTAAGATATTTTTTTAAGATTGTCCATTTATTTTTATTAATTTTATGAAATAATTTTAAACATAATTTAAAAGTAACGCTCAAAGTTTGAGGGCCACTGTCTCACGCACTGATTGCTGCATAACATATTTTAATGGCCCCTCCGACAGATGTAGGCTAGACTATATTAAAGGCTATATGTAGGCTAGGCTGTTTTATGAGTTAACCAAATCGTGATAAATTTTTAATTTATATTTGTCAGAACCAAAAAAAAAAACTATTTTGAAATAAAATTCTGTAATTGCATATTTTGATACAGCTATCGTTTGGGCTTTTTTTGTTTTTATTGTAGGTAGTTTTTGTTTTTTCATTTTGTTCGAGTAATCCAAAACTTCTAGTGACATCTGCTGTACGCAGGTTTTTTCAGAACATAATTATTATATTATACATATTTTAAGAATTAAATAAAATGATCTTAATCTCCTCAAATTCTGTTTATTCTAAGGTATTTAGAATTTTACGAGAAATTTTCGTCGGGACAATATGAGTAAAATATGTCAAGTAAAGCAATTTTCGACGTTATATAACATGTACAAAATAATATGTTCTTATAGAATAATATAAAGCAATCGTGTAGTTTTAATTTAAAAAATCGGCCAAGTGCGAGTCTGACTCGCGCACGAAGGGTTCCGTACCGTTATAGAGAAAAAATAGGCCAAAAATTGTATTTTTTGTATGGCAGCCCTCCTTAATTTTTTATTTTATTTTAATATTATTATTAATTATTGAAGTACACATCTTAATAAGGCTTTTGTGAAAATTTCAAGTGCCTACCTGTTGCCATTATTGATATCGAGCAGAAAAGGCCAAAAAATCACGTTTGTTGTATGGGAGCCCCCCTTAAATATTTAATTTATTTTATTTTTAGTATTTGGTGTTATAGCGGCAACACATATACACAATCTGTGAAAATTTCAGAAGTCTAGCTATAGCGGTTCTTGAGTTGCAGCCTGGTGACAGACAGACGGACAGACGGACAGACATCGAAGTCTTAGTAATAGGGTCCCGTTTTTACCCTTTGGGTACGGAACCCTAAAAACCACAGATGCGGTAAATTCGAAAAACGTGGGACATAGGCGTAATACAATTCCGTAGATAATCGTAGCACGTTCGTAGCTCTCGTAGCAGCAGCGTAGCGGTGACGTAGCGTGTTGTAATTTTGTAGCGGCTCCGTAGCGCGTGGCGCATAGCAATCTCGTAGCGGTGGCGTACTAATTTCGTAGCAGTGGCGTAGCGCGTAGCAATTTCGTAGCAGTGGCGTAGCGCGTAGCAATTTCGTAGCAGTGGCGTAGCGCGTAGCAATTTCGTAGCAGTGGCGTACCATGTAGGAATTTCTTAGCAGTGGTGTAGCGCGTAGCAATTTCATAGCAGTAGCGTAGCGTGTAGCAATTTCGTAGGAGCGGCGTAGCAATTTCGTAGTAGTGGCGTAGCGATTTCATAGCAGCGGCAAAGCTCGTAGCAATTTCTTGTTGGCGGTGTTGCTATCTCGGAGCGCTGGCGTGGCACGTAGCAATTTCCTAGTGGTGGCGTAGCGCGTAGCAATCTCCTAGTGGTGGCGTAGCACGTAGCAATTTCCTAGTGGTGGCGTAGCGCGTAGCAATTTCCTAGTGGTGGCGTAGCGCGTAGCAATTTCCTAATGGTGGCGTAGCGCGTAGCAATTTCCTAGTGGTGGCGTAACGCATAGCAATTTCCTAGTGGTGACGTAGCGCGTAGCAATTTCCTAGTGGTGGCGTAGCGCGTAGCAATTTCCTAGTGGTGGCGTAGCGCGTAGCAATTTCCTAGTGGTGGCGTAGCGCGTAGCAATTTCCTAGTGGTGGCGTAACGCGTAGTAATTTCGTAGCACAGTTATGTTCTAATTCTTAGCAATTATGGCAACGTATATTTTTTTGTTATATATTTTTGAATATTGATGTAGACACACTTATAAAAGGAATGTCGTAATATTTGAGTGGAAAAAATTTTGGTATAAATCTTACGAAAAGTAAGTCAAATACTAGGTACTCACTTTGCATAGTAATAAATTTAATTTAAATATTTAAATTTAAAAAACAGAAGTGAAAATTATTCTGTTTAAATTTAACATGTAACTATTAACCAGTAACGCGATTATTAAAAATACATAGAGGCAAAATATGAACGTTGAATATACGAAAACATAAGAGATTTCACATTTTTTCTTGTTAGCTTTGGTTAAAAATACGAAAAATTCGTATGAAAATACGTTAACTGTATATACCGAGAACTCGTGTTTTGAGAGGGAACTGTAATGTTAAAAATATCAAACTCTTTCAATAGTTATTCCATTGTATTTTTTTCTCTATTTGCTCGAAACGGGTATATTATTTGCATATTTTACAATATGTTTCCCCGAGTTTCTCCGCATAATATCAGTAAATTACGAGCGTATTACGTTGTTTCGTAGAAAATCTTTAATTACGCGGAAATCGTGCATTATTACGCATCTGCAACTCTCCTATGCCTTTTCCAGATGTGCCTCGTAGTATCTAAGTACATTATTTTCTCTAAATCGGTTCAAAGCGTAAAAACAGATAGTCATATTTCGTTATTTGTTGAAGTTTGATGCAAAATACATCCATAGGTCGTCTGCTAAAACCATTAATATCATTATCTTAGCCGTAATCTGTTAAAAATACTTCGCGAACTACTAAAATGCAGGTTCGAATCCATTTACGTTGTTTACGCCAGCAGGTGACACTTCGGAAGTCCTATTAGCACGGACTTTGCCTAAACTTAGCCCCCACTTACCCCATTCCCCCACTACCCCATTCCCCCGTTACCGCAATTCCCCCATTAGCCGTAGGTGATTAAACTTAATGTAATTAGCAAACTTATTGATATTGCTAAGTTTTTTTAATAAGTCGACCGGTTTCATTCAAACTAAATTAACTATGCTAGTAGACTGCAAAACACACCAGAACATTTTCTCTTCCTTTACTCTCATAATCCAGTGTTACGAATAACCGTGAGACTGACGCCAGAATGATGGCTGAAAAGTACATAATAAAGATATGATCAGTCCGTCAATCAACCGGTTAGACGAACATTCTCCCGTCATTCTGACCAAACTGGTGGACTGAACTGATTCCAGACTGACCGTGTAACCGCTGTCTCACAAAGACTAGGCACAGTGCCGACTTTTTACATGCCCGTGCAATGCATGGATCATCTTTCTTGTCAAATATATTATTAAGTAGACGTTCCGCGCGGCTTCGCTCGCGTATATTAGATATTTCACAGACAAATCAGTCTACAAAAAATAGCCTATAATCCTTCACGTGGTCTAGGTCTCAGTAGTTCGTGAGATAAGCCCTTTCAAATAATTTCCCCCATTTTTTCCACATTTTCTTCTATTTCTTCGCTCCTATTAGTCTTATCGTGATAAAATATAGCCTATAGCCTTTCTCGATAAATGGTCAATCTAACACTGAAAGAATTTTTCAAATCGGACCAGTAGTTCCTGAGATTAGCGCGTTCAAATAAGCCCTTTCAAATAATTTCCCCCCGTTTTTTCCACATTTTCCTCTATTTCTTCGCTCCTATTAGTCTTAGCGTGATAAAATACAGCCTATAGCCTTTCTCTATAAATGGACTATCTAACACTAAAATAACTTTTCCAAATCGGACCAGTAGTTCTTGAGATTAGCGCGTTCAAACAAACAAACAAACAAACTAACAAACTCTTCAGCTTTATAATATTAGTATAGATAATAATCATAAATAATAAGTATTTCTTATTATACACACACTATAGAGTAAAAGCATTAAATTTCAACACAGCTTATAAGTTTCATGTATTGTAAAAATAATTTGAAATAAACTTTTTACTTTTATTCGTCTAATTCGGGATTCAAATCCACGACCTTTCCAGTCAATCTTGCTGTGAAGCCTAAATTACTATTAGACCACGAAGGAACCACAAACATACCATAATACTAGACAGGGAAAGATATGAATACAGAGAAGCAGTTTCATACAAAATGATCCTTCAAAGAAAAATAAAGCATATGCCATCCGACCTTTATATAATAAAGAAAAAATGTACGAAATGACGGTCATTTCTATTTAATCGACCAAATTCCGGACTTTCCTCGTATTTCCCCCCCTTCCCCCGCAAGGCCACAATGCCACCAATCACGAATAATACGAACAATAACAACTATTCCCATTGTGCGCCAACAAAAAGTATAAGGGCTTTCGTTGTTGGCTGTACACGCGAGAGAGGAATGTATTTAATAATGAACCAACAGATTGTCACAGTGCTGCACGGAGCGTCGGCAGGAAAAGTGGTACTTTATATAATTTTTAAGACTTAATGACTCTAGAGGATGATTAAGTTTGTATGTTTTTATAACACGCTTTAGGGACGGCTTTGCGTGAATTAATGAAAAA
Source organism: Cyaniris semiargus (assembly GCA_905187585.1). Classification (NCBI taxonomy): domain Eukaryota; kingdom Metazoa; phylum Arthropoda; class Insecta; order Lepidoptera; family Lycaenidae; genus Cyaniris; species Cyaniris semiargus. The sequence continues at coordinate 10,371,836 of LR994567.1, forward strand.
GATACGATAAGAGCTCCTCTGAAAATTGACAGTCGTATCAAGTATTATCAGAGAAGTTGATTTCTAGGCAGATGGGGGACCTACGTAGTTTGGTCGCGTTACGTCAAACCCAGACGACAGATCACAATTATTAACATAGAATTGACATGATCCGACTAAATGACATTGGTCTGTCAACTGCCTAGGAATCAATTTCCTCGACGGTACTTTTGCGGCTACGCAGCTATTGATGCTGCAGTGCTTCAGCACGATCGTGACTTGTTATTTATCGAGTCACCGCAGCAGCGACACAACGCACTTGTGGCACACAATGCGTTATTAAGTTGCTACAACGCAACGCAACGAAGCAAGTCCTCTCTTTAGTGTTAAAAAAAAACACTTAGGACTTACATCAAAGCTTTCAGTACTAAAAAAAATTATAATACTATGTATTGCTCTCATACATTTTTTTTTTTTTATGAAATAAGGGGGCAAACGAGCATACGGGTCACCTGATGGAAAGCAACTTCCGTCGCCCATGGACACTCGCAGCATCAGAAGATCTGCAGGTGCGTTGCCGGCCTTTTAAGAGGGAATAGGGTAATAGGGGAGGGTAGGGATGGGAAGAGAAGGGAATAGGGGAGGGAAAGGAAGGGAATAGGGTAGGGGATTGGGCCTCCGGTAAACTCACTCACTCGGCGAAACACAGCGCAAGCGCTGTTTCACGCCGGTTTTCTGTGAGAACGTGGTATTTCTCCGGTCGAGCCGGCCCATTCGTGCTGAAGCATGGCTCTCCCACGTAAAGGCATACATTTTATTAGCGTATTATGTGTAGTGTGTGTTAGTAAAATAACTCTATGAAATTTCATAGACTATTAATGACGGTTATAATAAAGGACAAAAGACTGATTAGTTCGATTGCCGACCGTACACGGGACAAAGATGTATAATTTCCTTTATTTATGAGCCCCCGTAGGACCGTACCGCTAACAATTTGTTTGTCTTCATATAACGGTCATATATTATACTCACATATAACATATAGCCTTCGCAAACAGCCTGCGGACGTGGCTACAGCGAAGAATCAAAGCCTGGGATATTTGACTAAGTTAGGGCCGAAATGCTATTCAAATTAAGTAGCACTTAGAGCGTGCCGTCCTTGACGTTTTATAGAGCATACCACTGCGCTATCCTTGTCTCTGGTAGAGCAAAGGCAGCTTATTTCAGAGGACCTAAATTTAAAGCAACGTTGTAGTTTAAGTATCGTATTTCAAACGTTTAGGACTTAAATAGTGTTTTGCATAAAACCTTGAATGTAATAAACTTTAAGTTAGGGTTCCTAGTATTCATATCAGCTTTGCCTTGGCCTTGAAAAGTCCAATCCTTATGATGTATATGTAGCCTGTAATTAAAACCTTTTTTCATTGTGTGTAAAACCTTAAGTTACTGTTTTAACCATAAAGTAATTTTATAACTTAACTACCTTTATTTTACTTTTATTTTGATCAAAATGTAAGCAAAGGTCAGTAAGGACGACTATAAGGCTTCAGTGTCGATATCAGCGGGCAGTTAGGCGGGAGCGGCGGCAGCGCGTTCCGATGTATAGATTTATATGGATAAGCCGTCTAGTACGCCGCGCGACGCTCGCCGCTAGACGGCTTAAAGTACAAGTTGAAACCGAGTGACACGCGACAACGTCGTCTGCAGTTGTCGCGTGTTTCTCGGTTTCAACTTGTACCTTTATCCATATAAATCTATACGTTGGAACGCGCCGCTCCCGCCCTGCTGCCCGCTGATTTCGAGACTGAAGCCTAAAGCCACCAATTTAACAGTTAAAGCCTTCCTTGTCCAGTGGCCTAAAATTAAATTTTGACTCGGAGGTCGTGTGTTCGATTCCCACGCTCTTCAAGTCAAGATGAGTTAAAAAATGTTATTTCTAAGTTTGGTTTGGACAATGCAAGATCACCTGATTGTCTGATAGGAAAGACGATCCATATGTCTGATAGGCATGCGAAAAGTCGGTGCTGCACCTCTTTTCTTGTCTGTTGTGTTATTTGTCCGTCCCACTGAATTACGAAAGTAATGGAAGAGAGAGCGCTCTTGTGTACTGCACACACACTTGGACAATATAAAATCACTCTTGATAATATTTAGATTCATTTAAACATACTATTTAATTCCACTTAATCATTACGAGGTTTCCATTTTTAATTTTTTGAATTTTAAATCACTTTTAAAAGGAACAATGAAGCATTAGGGATGCTTCATTGTTCCTTTTAAAAGTTTATATAGAAGAACACAAATTCTTAAATCAATTTGCTTGTCCGGAATATGGTAAAAAGTCCCCTTAAGGCAACATTAACGGCTGGAAGGGTCTTAAGGGCCGATACGTGTTTCTAATCGGTTCTTATATCATCAGGGTCTCCCTGAGGGCCAGAGCCTTATCTAATTTCGCAATGGGTAGACCTGCAAATATTTGTCCGGCCCACAGATTTATAAATATCAGATATGGCATCTTCTTTATGAAATACAATATCAAAAGCAAGACTGGTGTGTGGTTAAGAAAGTAAAAAATGTTTTTTGGATTTTTTTACCTGTTTTACGCTAGGTAAAAAGATGGGTACTATTAGGCTGGTTTCTAAGGGTGTGTATCGAAAATCTGTCAAGAAAGAGTAGACACTGAACGAAATTTACTAAATATAATCATGATCTTGGTAGTCTCAAAAATGCGTGTGGCACTCAGGGACTGCCGCGGAAAAGCCATTGCAGTTAGCAGCTAGTTTTCACGTATACGTTTAATAGCACGCACACAAACACCTGCCGAAGTCTGCCGAGCTGAAAAAACGATGCATCGCGGCTTTCAACGCCGCACAGCTGTACCAGTCGGAGTGGGGGGTGTTAAGTTTATTTTCGTTACGGATTTTTTTGATTCGGTTGCCGCGCTTAAAACCTGCGATAAAAGCTATGCAATAGCTTAAAATCTCTTAAAATTTATGTTTAACGTCTACCTTTTTTGGACAAGCTGTAGATATCTAAATCAAATCCATTTACCTGAAATAACATTGGTCTTTTAAACAGAACAACTTTATGGTCTTCTATGCGATATCGCAAATAATTGGCTATTCAAGAAACACCTCTATGTCCAGGGCATAAAGACTTTTCCGGTTCATCGCAAAATGCCTTACGACAGATCTACGGGACCCTTCAAGCTCTACAGCACGGCTGTGACCTATATTCTGAGTTATACAGCTTCTCATTATATGATATTAGCAGTAGATTAGGCGTCCGCACGTCCGTAAGAAAATATGAAAAAATATTCTAGTTTTTACACTTTTAAAAACTAAATAACTCTTACGGTCTAGTTTTAGTTTATTTTTCAAAATATTAGTCTTCATTTGCAGAATGATATTTTAATGAGATGCTTCTTAAATACATATTACGTTATACTAACTAAAGACAATTTTAACGAGATTTTTTTTTTTTGTTGGTTTTTTGCTCAAAAGTGTGACTTTTAATTTTTTTAAGCTATTAATTTATATGCCTCCGAAATATAATCTTACAATATTTACAGCCGTTGCAGAAAAAATATAAATAAATACATAAGTTTGTCTCGTTTAAAATATAACTGCGGTGATAGTGATAATGTTAATCAATAGTTTGTTGTCGTGAAGTGTGCATATAATATGGCGACACTAACACTGGCTTTGTTCATAATATCGACAAATTTATTATTCACAAGATGCAATATATTAGTTTATTGTTAACCAAATGTTGACCGAAACTTAGTTTGCGCAGAAAATTATTTATTGCTCTAAAACAGTTTATTTTCAAATGATAAACTTATGTCCTTTCGCGGAGCTCAAAGTATAAACATACCAAGTTTTATCAAAATCAATTTAGGAGGAACATAGACTCTTGATTGACTAACATTAATGATCAACTAGTCAACAACGCTGTTGATTAGCTATTCTTTTGTCAATAAACTTTAGAAACCGGGCATCAAATCAAAATCTTCCGAAACGGCTGGACCTATAATGTTGAAATTTTATGCGTTTATCCTGTGGGTTTGGGAAACGGCCAACATCCATTTTAAAATAACGTTGTGGATTACCAAATAGCATTGTCCTGAATCGCTGAATCCTGTACTTGAGATCGGCGTAAAATGAACAACGTCTAAGGTCAACAGTGGGCTTAAGTATATTCCCAAACCGTATATGGCAAAATAACGTCCGCTAGATTAATAATATTATGAAACCACTAAAAAGTAAACCAACTTCCCCAATTCCTGAATTTAATCAAGAAGACCAGGGGTCAGATTAACAAGCTGGGGTCATAAAAAAGTTCGTGATAACGTTTTTATGGTGATAAGAGATGAGAGTTTACGAGTACACGGACGGGGTTATAATTGATTGAAACAACGAAACAGAGCCTGTAGCCGAGACCTTTTCATTATCGCTTCTTTATAGAATCGCCGCGGATCAAAAAGTATGGAATTGACAGTAGACGAGTCGAACGTCTACGTCATATTAACGAACGCTTATGTCAATTCCATACATTTTAATCGGCGATTCTATAAAGAAAAGGTATTGGCTAAAGGGCCAGGATGTTTTTAGAGTCTTAAGGATTCGATTACACAAGCGGTTTGGAATTTACAATTGAAGACATTAGTGGATGAAATGGTTAAATAGCAATTTGAAAATTGACGTTTTTTTGCATAATTGGAGGCTTTAGGACCAAGAAAATAATTTGAAATAAAAAAAATTGGATTTCGTGTATAGCCAAATAAATTAGCCAGATGATGAAGTGAGTAAGTTACAAGGTTTGTTCAAAGAATAAGGGAAAACATGAGTAATGTTACTTACCCACTTAATCCACTCATGTTTAAACAATTGATTTTATATTATGTTTAGGTTTCATAATTATATTACATTAGTAATTCAATACCATAAAAACACCTGGTACACAAAAAAAAACTAAAAGATGCACGTTTTGTAAAGATTACACCTAGTTAGGTTAGGTAGCTATTTTCCAGTCAACGAAACGCTCTAAATCATAAGTACTTGAAGTCGTTGCAAAGACAACGATATTAAACAAGATCGTCTTATTCAAAGTATAACATTTATTTTTAGGTGGAAAAAATATACACATTAATTATAATAATAATAATTTTCCACCTAAAAATAAATGTTATACAGTTTACTATGAAGTAAGGATGACTTCTATAACCAAGAATTTTTGACCCAGTACCTGTAATATTAAATTTCATATACGATTAGCCGCATTGTTTTATTCCAAGTTAGGTAAAATTAATTCGGCGTTTGGAACTAAGTTCGGTGGGGCTATACATTTGGGAAATCAGAGCCACGCACACACGCGCATAACCGCCCTGTGTGGTCTATGTTACAGACGAGAGCGGGGCGAACAGCCCTTAGTAAAGACTTCAGACTATCGTCGCTTTAACGTTCTAACGAATTTACCTTTCGTTTCTCCTAAAAAACAGAATAGTATTTATATATCCAGCAAATAAACGTGAAACGATTTACATTACAGACATTTAGAGCAACCTTAGAATTTCGACCAAACAGAGCGCGTTGACGTTTTTTATTTCATGTGAATATCATTTCGTAGTTTCCTAGAAACCAGACTTGATCGAATAAGAAAGAAAGATGTATAAATGTTAAAATAATGCTGTTAGGGTCAATTTATACTAGCGCAGAGTCGAAGCGTATCGCAGTGAATTATCAAAACTGAACATAACAAATTCAACCTTAACTCCAAAGGATTAACGCACATATTACTTCTGAGAATTTAAAAAGGCGCGCGCATCCGCGCGCACTCGCGCGAATTCGCTTAAACCAACGCTTTTTGGTGCGCGCGCATTCGCGCGCATGCATGCGCCCACAAGCGAATCTACGCGTCACCATTGTAGGTATTCTGGCGAATCCGCGCGCATTCGTTCGACTTGTTGCGAATTTGACGCTTCGACTCTGCGCTATTATAAATTGACCCTTAGGAGACCGGCGCAGCGAAATTTAAAAAAAGCGACGAAAGAACCTAACCGTTCAACGTGTAAAACGGATCCTTTTTTGCAGTTTGTTCGTTATGACAGTGTAGAAAAGTAGAATCGCGGTATTGTACTCGCGTTACTAAGCTCTCCGCTTCCGCCTATAACCTGCGCCAACCGCACCCACACAAAAGCGGTGACCGCTGTAGATTATTCAGCAGACCCCCCCCCCCCCCCCTCCCCCTTCCCCCTCTCAGGCCATCTTCACGGTGTTTATCACAACAAGTTCCAGTCCGACTGTACTGCACTAACTCTGTTATGGCACCAGTTCGGTACAACTTGAGAACTACATAGTAGGCAATATTACTATAGTACTTACTATATTGTATACTAGTTGACCCGGCTAGCTTCGTATCACTTTGGAAATAAAATTTTTCAAGTATCATTATTAGTGGTACTATTTTACAGTCTCCGTCATCACACTCTGACATTGGCGAGAAGAATGAAGGAGTCCAACACCCGTAGCACGGCTACAGTGGAAATACGAAAGTATAGACAAACAGCGGAGTTGCCGTTCTGAAGGTGCCGTTCTGATCTTTACCGCGGCTAGCTGCGATCGACAAAAATTTAATTAAAATGCCACTTTATGACATAGACTATAGTCTATGTCATAAAGTAGGATTTTATTTGAATTTTTAGGACTATAGTCTATGTCATAAAGTGGCATTATATTTGATTTTTTGTCGATCGCGGCTAGCCGCGGTAAAGATCGGAACGGCACCTTCAGTTTATCTCCGCTGTTTGTCTATACTTTCGTATTTCCACTGTAGCCATGCTACGGGTACAGGAAGTGATACGAAATTCACTGGGTCGTCTAGTCCATACTTTATATTATAAATGCGAAAGTGTGTCTGTCTGTCTGTCTGTAACCTCTTCACGACCAAACCGCTGAACCGATATTGCTGAAATTTGGTACCTATGGAGATACTTTGAGTTCCGGGAGAGGGCATAGGATACTTTTTATCCCGGAAAAATGTACGGTTCCCGTGCGATAAACAAATTTTGGCGCATCGGAGTTGCGGGCGTTATCTAACAAAGCATTTAAGCGAATCAAATTATGCAGCTTCTCACTGAACACCATCGTATAAATAAGTGATCAAAGCCTACTCACATCTGCAATGCAAAAGCTTCCAGGTGCGTTCTGTTAAAGCCTCGCGACCAAAACTGTATAAATATACGGTTTCATTGTAAGCGACATTTAGTTTTAGAACATCGTCATCGTATTAGCGTCAATGCTGGACTTATCTAAACCTATCGAAATATTTGAATGCAAGTTGTTTAAGGGCCTTCCCCTACGGAAATTCCGTAATTTACCGTATTTAAAGCCTTATAAACTCATGATTTGAAAGCTACAAAGTTATAATAAAAATACAGCAATAATCTTCAGTAAGTATATCAATATTTCTTTCCCCGTTTTAAATTTTCTATTTTTGTTTATTATACTCATGATATTAGCTTCCAAAGTAATACCAATTTATTAAAATTGAAGCATACTTTCAGCATCTGCCTAGTATTTACAAATTACGTTTATTTGAAACACACGACAATAGATAGATAATTTCATTAACTACATATTCCCCGTTTTAAATTTTTTTAGATCAATTTTGAACTAAGATTATTAAAAAAAAATAGGATTTTTGTACGATCTCGGCAACGCGTCAAATGTATGGTCAAGGTCGTTTGCTCGAGGGATGGCCTTAAGTACCCTTAGCCAAAAGGTCTATTGCTCGATTAATCGAGATAAGGTCGTCGAAACGGGTTCGATTTTCTCGTTGGAAAAAAGTTGGCTCCAAGTTTGGGTAAAATAAAACTGATCTCTTGATTGACAAGAAGGGCATGTAAAAAGTCGGTCTAGCGCCTGATCTCGGTCGGTCGTGTCGGTCATCCATCTCACTGGGTTATGAGAGCCAAGGAACAGTGTCAGTGCGTACTGCGTACACGCTTCGGCACTATTAAATTACTAATGCGTTTCTGGTTTCAATAAAACCAATCACCGTCACCTAACCGGTGTGAAAGGCATCATCCATTCTAATATTATAAATGGAAAAGTGTGTCTGTCTGTTACCTCTTCACGCCCAAACCGGTGAATCGATTTTGCTGGGTATGGAGATACTTTGAGTCCCGGCGCGATGAACCAATTTTGGCGCAACGGTTCACTAGTGATTCAATAAATAAGGTCCGCTATCATCAAAATACAATTTTAGAATTCAAAAGCAATAAAAACTTTTAATTTAGTAAAGAATAACAGTCCGACTCTGTTGGGTAAACACGTGTACTGTTGTTTTAGGTGGGCCAATTTAAATGTATTTATATTTAATTATCGATTCCGAATGTTGTGAGTTCATTAACTCTTATTTATACCGCACCTGTATTCTGATGTTTTAAACCAGAGGTTCCCAAACTCTTTTGTTTCATAGACCACACAGAATTTTGCTGGATCCGGTGGACAAGAGCTACATTACTACTGCCAATCCCTAGATATCCTAAAAAAATTAAAGATCGTAAACATGCGTATTTTTCAAGTCAATAAGCTTCTTCAATCTTAAAATCATTATTAGTATGTTATCTAAGCCAACATTTTAGTCCTTTACTATAAGTAAAATTACATTTTTATGCACTCCCAGCTTACGATTGTAGACCCCCAGGTTTTGTCAGGCACAACGTAGACCCTCTCAAGTCTCCCGTGGACCTCGAATTGCTGTCGTAGACCCCCTCAAGTCTCCCGTGGACCCCGAATTGCTATTTTAACTGCAATCTAGTCCGAATCAAAGCAACATCGTCATTCGTATATTCTCTTAAAGTATCGCGTTATTGGTACTTAACTTTTGTACGAAAACGTTACGCATAAAAATGTACTAAGATTTTTTTTTTAATTCCAATCAAATTTTTTTTTTAAATTCCAACCCTAATGAAACAATAATTATCGTTTGCATGCCAGGGATATTTTTTGCCGGCGCGGTGTAACGAAGGAGGCAACTCTACATCGCGCCAGCTCTAGCTTTTGGCAAAAATGTATGCCATAACCTGCTGTTACATTTTTTGACTTCTGCCAGCGCTTCCAAAGTGGAACCCGTTGTTTCATACAGGGTGTAATAAAACAAAGTAATAATACTTTAGGGTGTGTATGAATCCCCTTTTTATAGTTGACTGTGAAAGTAGCAGTGCTGAAAGAGTCAAACCTTTTTTTCTAAATTGCGTATAAACGAATTTGCCCATACAAATCACAAAAAAATACTCTTTCAGCGCTGCTAATTTTACAGTAAACTATATACTTATACAATGCAACACATTCACGCGAAAAATTTTTATCACTTTGTTTTATTACATTCTGTATGTTTTATTGGTGTGCTTTTGTGATTAAGGAAATTATTTTTAGGAGCAAAGTTATAGGCTGCACTATCCTACTTGCATTTAGAAAATAAACACTCCAGAATATTCTACAGATAATATAACAAACAAGGAATGTAGAGTGACTAGTGTAATACGAGTTTCCTAGTGCGACAGATCCAGGATACACCCTGTATACGCAAATACCGCCCCTTCGACCATCACAATACAGTGCATATTTGATTAACAGCATAATCTCTTACTGTCAGACCTTAAGTAATAGAACAGTTAAATATTTAGTGAGCTAACCATTACATTAATTATTCCGTTGTTAAGGTGGCTTGTCGATCTTTGCCGCAAACGACCGCGACCGACAAAAATTCAAATAAAATGCCACTTTATGACCTAGGTTATAGGTTTCATTTTCTACCGACATTGGTCTAGTGAAGTAGTGACCCATGCCATCGCTGCTTTGTAGATGTGTAGAGCAAAATGAATCCTGTAGCCTATGTCATAAAATGGCATTTTATTTGAATAATATCGGAAAGTCACCTTTAGTTAAATATGGACACAGTTCAAGTCGGGGTTCAACTTTCAAACTTATTGTTTGGGTCTGATCACACGGAGACGCGAACTGACCTTAACATTTTCAAATTCATATTCATATTATAAGTGTGTCTGTCTATCTGTCTGTCTGTTACCTCTTCACGCCCAAACTGCAGAACCGAATTCGCTTCCCGCCCCGGGAAAGGACATAGGATATTTTATCCCCGAAAAATGTTTTTTTTTTTGTTTATATTGTCCTGCGGCGGTTTAAGTGTGAAGAGGTAACAGACAGAAACACTTTCGCATTATAATATTAGTAGCATAATCCTTATGCGTAGTTCACACTTAACACACAATTATTGCTTTCCACCGCACCCCACAAAGAGACTGACTGACAACTTGACAACCAAAATGGTGACAAATTAATTATTTATACAACTAATGCTAGCACTTTCGGTGACAGTGACCCGATTTTAAGGCAAGTATGAAGTGTGTGCGCAATACAAGCGTTGTGTCTTAAACTCTGGTGATGCAGTTGGACCATCCATGCCCGCAAATCCGTTGCACATTAATTGGTTTATCGCGCCGGAACCGTATATTTTTCCGGGACAAAAGTATCATATTACGACCTTTTCCGGGACCCAAAGTATCTCTATACCAAATTTCATCAAAGTCGGTTCAGCGGTTTGGTCGTGAGAGGTACCAGGCAGACTGACAGACACATTTTCGCACATATGATATTTGTATGCATTACTTTCCCTTCTACGCCACGCATACCCTTCCATATTCCCATAACGTATATGACAAAACAAGGCCTGTTAAGGCGACGCCTTGATAATTTGGCTGCAGCGATATCGATTTTTCTCAGCAATGACTTAAAGCTAAGAAATTAAAGTTCATTGTCAGTATTCATCATGTCCTTGTCTTTGAATTACCCATAGCATAACACGATTGGTCAACTTTTATAACACAGAATAATCAATCAAAAAGACCTCTGTAAAAAAAGGGATTCTAATTTTGCCAACAGAGGAGTGTGATTTAAGCTTCCAAAATTTGTACATAGATTGGTTCAAGCATTATACACTTTAATTTGCACATAGCTTATATGAAATATATTTATGGTTTTTAAATTACGCGACAAAAACCATTTTGTCGATCCATACCCCATCTCATAGAAAACAAGCAATCTACAACATATCCAACACGGTTTTTTACTTCAACGCGGCGTCATTTTAATTAGCTAGTAGTGGATAAAGATCAATGAAGCAACAAAATTGCAAAGAAATGACGGCGGACATCTTGGTCCTTCGAGCCTGAAATGCATTAATTGACACATATCTTTTTGTTAGAAAAATTCATGACAACCTGCATACAGCTTAGCGTACTCCTCAGAAGCTTCTTACCAATGGATTATGGACCGTATGGTAATGTACTAGAGTTGAATATGGCGTGAGATAGCTCAGGAGTATAATCTCATAGAATTCCAATGTGAATTAATATAAATAAGCACCATGATGCTGGAAGCTGTTTGCATCTTTTGTGTCGTAGGGATGTGCTGTGTATCTATCGATAACATTATAACTTTTAGAGGTGCACTCAGCCCGTAAGTGCAATGTCAGAAATTGTCTAACACATTTATTTTAAATTAAAATAAAGTTTGTCTTTGTTTGACATTGGAAAAGTGATATGACATACAGAGGTAGCGAATTAATAATATAATGCATACCTACACTGTAGAATACATTAATCTATTGACATGATGAGAACATAAATTCCTAAAGAAAGAACGCTGTACGTGGTGCGGACATATTTTTTTTTGATGCGAACCACACTCGAAAGTGAGAGGTCTCGTCTAAGCACTGCCATGATTTGATGATTTCATCTTGACGGTCTGCTGGGCCGTGTCCTCCGCAGCGCCACATTCATGGCGGGCTGGCGTAGGCCGTCCCTCCTGGCAACCTTAAACAGGTGCCCGGTGAGCACCTGTGTAAGGCGAAAGGTGAGGGGTTTTTTCTTATGGCGCATCCACGCCACAAGAACTGGACGCAGAACCTGGCCTTGTACCATGAAACTGTTTTGAGACTCAAACAATCGGACGAGAATGCCGCATCCTGCTCTAACAACGTCATTTCACGTTTGTACGGACATAATGTAATACAAATTATATGCCCCTAATTATTATGAACTAGCTATTCATTTTTCCTTACGTAGTACTTGTAGGTTGGTTTCTTCTTTAGTTGCCACTTTTTCTTAATCCTTTAGTTATGTAAGCAGAAAATAAATAACGTTGAATTAATAACAGTTTTATACTATTTTGTTTCTACAATCAACAACAAGGAAAACGACTTTATCGATAAACAAAACGCCCCATCCCTAGACTTACGACTTAGCGCTAACTACCTCAGTACATCACTTACCTGTTAAACCTCAGCAACTACAACGCAAATTCAACCTTATCCCTCACCAACAGAGCTTAAAATCACTTCGGTAAAAGAGTCATTATTTTATAAATTATAATCTACGTCTTACCTTCGAAATTTCAACTTTATTCCGTCGTCACAAGGTTCATAATACATCGCACTAATTCATACGTAATGAAAATATTAGAGACAAGTTTGTTCATAAAAGATATTTTACATTTAAAACGCCAATAGCTTAGCGGTTAAACTTTGGTCCCGGGTACTAAGTTCAAGTGTATTGATCTCGGCGGGGTGAATAATCAAGAAGGGGTGAAATGGGGTGGAAAATGAAACTGGTGTAAACCTGTATATAATAATTAGCCCTTGTAATTGATATTGTGGTTTTGCTATTCCGCCATTTTGGATTTCCGTTTGGACTTGAACTTTTTTTGTGTATAACGAACGATTTTTGTGTATACTAGGTTTAGTTTTAAAATACTGTCAATAACGAATATTAAGCAAAGTTTAATGTCAATAACGAATATTAAGCAAAGTTTAATGTCAATAACGAATATTACGCAAAAGCAGAGGGCGTTACTGACACATACAGTAAGTAATCCGTCCAAAATTCGATATGTTGCATACGTCACATCACAAGGCACTAGGAAATAGGACATACATACGGGTCGAATTTGTGACCTCCTTTTTTTGAAGTCGGTTAAAAATAGGTAGACCTTCAAAACTGGATACCACCTAAAGTAACCGCGACCGAAACTCCATAGTTGCTGGTCGTTCTTACCTCAGTAGGGGTCATATATAGTGTGTAACAAAAATAAGTGATAATACTTTAGGGTGTGTACGTGTTCCTTGTAGAGAGTTCACTGTGAAAGTAGCAGCGCTGAAAGACGAATTTTTTTTTCACTTTTGTATGGGCAAGGGCCCGAGCGTCACGAGTTTCCCCATACAAAAGTGAAAAAAAATTTTCGTCTTTCAGCGCTGCTACTTTCACAGTGAACTCTCTACAAGGAACACGTATACACCCTAAAGTATTATCACTTATTTTTGTTACACCCTGTATAGGAAAACTTTCAGCTTTTATAAAATGACGAAAGTCTGGTTGTCGCTGGCTCTTGGGCCACTATTAAGAACCTCGGAAACCGATGCGCGGCGATGGCGCGGTTTCAATCGGCTCATTCGTGCCGAAGTATTAACCCGGCTTATTAGAAATAGCAACCAAAGCCGCGGGTGTGACCCACTACGCGAACTTATAATAGTTAACACGGAAAGAACATTACTGAATATTATGGCAACACTGAGTACCATATTGTGTAAATTACAAGCAAAAATATACCTTATGACGTAGTACTAAAGTCGCTATTCGTGAGCGAGGTAATAATTTTAATAAATAGCGCTAATACTCGACGCTGCATTGTATTAAGCGTAATTAAAATTTATATTTTGCAATTGCAATATTCTCATTGTAAATGTTAATTCAAGTATATTGATCATTAAGAGGCCCCTTCCCAGTCCCACTATCGTCAACGCGGGAGTCATCGAAAAGCTTCTTGTTTCATCGATTAATAGTAATTATTATTAATTAGTAATTATTAATTATGAGTAATTAATATAAATTATTAATAATTAGTAATAAGTAGTATTCACGATAAATAGTGTGTGGAAATTTCATAAAACTAGTTTCAAGAAATACGTGTTTATTAATAGGCCTTACAAGTTTGTAAAAAAAATGTTTGACATTTAGAATCTCCATTACATTTGCAAAGTTTATAAAAAAATATTTCCTTTACTGTTACAATTAGTACAGCTCGACAAGGCTTTATATGAACGTGGGTGACATTGACGGGAGCGCTGCTGGTAAAGGAGAACTGTCAAACACATGTCAAAAATGACGTTTTTGTATGATAGAAGCGTTTAGTTACTTTTCTCACCACGTTCATATAAAGCCTTGTCGAACTGTAAGTACATTATAAACGTCTAAATTTCAGATAAAATTTGTGCAAAAAAGCATTTTTTGGAGGCTTATACTGAATTTGTTTATCCAAATTTTGAGTTCGCGTTTTTTTATAAACCTAGATATAGTGCAGAAGATACCTATTAGTTCACAAGTTTCAAAGAAAAATCCTTTACAACGCCATAATCACGTACGAGCGTTTGTATGGAAAGATGGTCGGGTTGGCCGCTTTTAAGGCTCGATTTATATAATGCGTTCTCGATTTATATAATCACAAGTAATTGTATTATTGATTAAGTGAAATAATGGCTTAAAATTATACCGTAATCCAGCGGTTCTCAACCTTTTTGTTAACTGAACCCTCTTAAAATGTCATTTTTGATGGACCCTAAAAAGTATGTTTTGTCTTTTAACGAATTGTCACCATGCTGGTAGCTGATGACATTTAAAAAATATATATGCTACGCTCGCGGAGCCCCTACTACTTTGAGAATGTCTGGTATAATCAAAATAAAGAGGCACAGAATTTTATACATATTTTGACAAGTGTCGAAATCATAATTATATATAATTAATACGCGAGCGAAAAACTTTGGACCCTTTTTTACGAAAAATGCGGAAACGTAGGAGCATAAAATTTCGCACAGAGATAGTTTATATGGAGAAGGAGTGAATCGAGCCAATATTGTTTTAAAATTATGCTTTTTTCATACATTTTTTTAATAAATAAAACATTACACACACTACGATGTGCACACTACCATATCTTTTTGAATGACGACCCTATACACACGAATTATACTCTTTGGTTTATGGTTGAAGTCTGTGATCAAATTGACAATGGATAGAATTTTTTTATTGAATCTCAAACACTGTTACATATTTTATTACATCAACTATAATCTGTGACACCGACAACGGTAACCTGCATGGTGTCTACTTTGTTTTAAATATCACTTCAATAAATATTATCCTTACGAATATACGACCACATCATTGCCACTGACCTCCATTATACAAGTACGCTGGACCTATGATACCCACTTTTTTTTGTGCCTATTTGAAGCGGAATCAGCGCCCCGGAAGAGAACTAAATTTGACGTAACTTGCAAATGGCCGTTAATTCGTTTCAAAATCGTTATTGGTTGTCATCACTAGTATTAGTTCCAAATACTCCCACTGCTGCTATCAGCGCCAATATGGCGACTTTCAAACGTCATTTTTACGTCAAATTTAGTTCCTATCCCTCACATTGGGGGAGCTGATTCCGCTTCAAATAGGCACAAAAAATAGCCGTCATTTCAAAGGGTATCATTAGTCCAGCGTACTTGTATAATGGAGGTCAGTGATCATTGCGAACTAATAGCGTTCAAACTAATAATTTAAATTATTATTGGTCGAATTTCGACCATTGGGCGACCTCAGCTAGTATGTATAAAAAGTCTTTGGCCTCGATTCACCGTTTGGACTTTATCTATTTAAAAAAATCGGCCAAGTGCGAGTTGGATTCGCCCATGAAGGGTTCCGCAAGGTTTATTTTTATGAAATTAAAAGTTTTTTGATTTTTATATTTCAGTTGATTTAATGAAAGATAAATTAAGGTTTACCATTTATGACGTATAAAAAAAAACTACTTGCTAGATCTCGTTCAAACCAATTTTCGTTGATAGTTTTTATAGTAATGTACATCATATATTTTTTTTAGACTTATCATGTACTTCCCTACTTTAGAAGTTAGAGGGAGGGACACACATTTTACCACTTTGGAAGAGTCTCTCTCGCAAACTATTCAGGTTAGAAAAAAAATTATATTAGAAACCTCAATATGATTTTTGAAGACCTATCCATAAATACCCCACACGCATAGGTTAGATGATTATTTTTTGTTTCAGTTATACCTTTGTAATAATTTTACAAAAATAATTATCCATTTTTTATCAAAATCTTAATGCGGTTCACAGACTACATCTACTTAACAAGTTTTAATAGTATAGCTCTTATAGTTTCGGAGAAAAGTGGCTGTGACATACGGACGGACAGACACACAGACAGACAGACATGACGAATCTATAAGGGTTCCGTTATTTGCCATTTGGCTACGGAACCCTAAAAAATCAGTTTTGTAAGTAAAACAGGGACAGACAGCGAGAAATGACTTTATTTTATAGCATGTAATGATAGCAATTATTATAGAAATTATACATACCTAATTATTTCAGCCATCATTATTTAGGATGTAGTGAGCTTACTAGATCTCCTAACAAGGCAATTAGTCTCATAATGATATTTAACAACATGCCTTCAGTAATACAAAGAACCATTGACGTTTCATAACCTGAACGACGCATATTTTGTAGCCCTTGTATAATTCTAAAAAATCGTAATCACGGAATCTTACCCATCGCTAATTAAGCCTGTGATGAGATATGCATTTGCTATCGAAGTTTTCTAGGTGAGGCATAATATTTACTTTGTACAACAGCTGAAAATAATAAAGAAGGCGCCGTCCTGGTTGAGGATTTCACTTTGTGGCCGTCAATGTATTTTTTTTTTATTACTTTTATTTATTTATTACAAGTGATTAATTGATTCCCAGAAGCTTAATATTTAATTTTATATATAGTAAGCAATCATATTTTAGTAAAGATGGCGTATGTTCATACAAATTGGTCCTCAGATTTTGTTCCTATACGACATAATATCCATAGTTACCTCTGACATATCTATAGGTTACAAGAATGAATGCGACAGATAATACGTAACGAGTGATGTAGAAAAGGATACCTATATGTTTTGAGTTACACTTGACAGGCGCATGCGTGATATGGCGCGACAAATGATCAAGAGAATATTGTTATTATTGAACAGAAGAGACATTTAATAAAACTATATAATTGTTTGTTCGATAATTTTTTATTAATCTATACATATTATAATAAAATCGTAGGAAAGACAAAAGTATACATGATTGAATATTTTTTTAAATAATAATATAAAATAAGGGAGCAAACGATCAAACGGATCACCTAAATGGAAAGCAACTACCGTCGCCCATGGACACTCGCAACATTAGAAGAGCTACAGGTGCGTTGCCGACGCAGGGGTTACGCTCTCTTCTTGAAGGTTTGCAGGTCGTATTGGTCTGGAAATACAGCAGTATTGTATACCGAAAGTTCTGGAACAAACTGTCACCGTCAGGTGGTAGTTTGCTCCACAACTTACAGAGTTTTACAGTGTGCGGCAGAAAGTTACGAGAAAAACGAACGGTGGAATACTGCCACTTTTCATAAGTGATAAGGATGGTATATTTTTCGCGTGGAACGATGGCGAAAAGTTGCAGGAGGTATGATTCCGAGAAGGTGCATAGTGAATCCATGGGGTCCAGCCTGTTTAAAACCCTATGGCAGTTTGGCGCCCCTGCCCAAAGAAGAGAACAGTAAGTATTCCATATTAAAATTAAATAACAAAGAAATTAATTTAACTTGTTTGAGCCTATGATTCAGAGTAGACGTTTTATTTATAGAATGTTCGAATAAATTAACAAATATGTTGGAGTTCGCAAAGTTTTTTTGGACACCTACTTTTTGTAGGCATCTAGTCATGCTCACCCCTTTCTGCCCGTACTTTGTCGACCTATTTATGCCTTATGAGCTCTTCACTTGGGAACCTGCAAATCATCAGTACTAGTATATCCAACAACTTGAGCAATTTTGTAGTACACTTTACGAAAAAACTATCACGTCTATTGATTTGTGCTTTAACATAGTTATTTTTATTTATATGTAGATGTGTTATCATCGATCAGTCAAGGTTTGGTTACTAAAAAATTAAATATTAAAAAAAACTTCCTTAAAAATTAACACCATGCAGAAAAACGACGCGAGTTTTGTAAATATTGACATGGCTACTTTTTTCTAAAGGCATAGGTACTTCTGTTATATTAGCCTATATAGTTCTGTATATTAGCATATAAAATGAAAAAAAGGTTGGGGACCACTGGTTTAGGCTAAATGTTAAAAAGGCGCACGCATGTGTAGTTTGAAATTAAAAAATATTAAAACGAAAAGATGTTTAAGTACAATATTATGCAATTAGTTGATGCCTACGTGTTGATGCGTACGTAATCGCTTCTGAATACTTCAATTGATTATTTTATGCCACGCGACTATCTGTCCTTATCGCACTGCAGTTGTCGTCCGCATTCTCTATCCTTTTTTAACTTAACATAAAGCATTGAATAATTTTACAAAAATTTTGGAAAAAACCCAAATAAAATATAAATTACTAGATGTTTTCATATACTTCCGTGTGGTACGTAACTCCTTCATCCTTTTTTACCTTTGTATTATAATTTTTGCATTTTCTGAATACACAAGTTTGGCATTTTAAATCAAAAACGTCACACCTCATCACTCACTCGCTGCCAACATGCAACTAATTCAAAAGACACTAATTAGGTTCATTCGGCTGTCTCAGACTGTACGCGCTAGTGCGATATCTACCTTTTTTTATAATATAATATCATAGATAGTAATGAAATTAGTCCTGATTATTTTATTACCTAATTGTCGGCTTATGACAACTGAGATAGAAGCTGGGAAGGATAGAGATTGAGTTTGTACTTTGTAATAATCTGCCCGCGTTGATTTTAATGCTATCTAACTTTGGAATTGAAACGTGAATTGTGCCTATTCGTAGAGTGGAATAATTGAATTACATCAAAACAGTACCCCGAAGTTTCTTTAAAAACAGTGAACTTCTAAAGTGGACATTTTTTTTCTATGTTTAAGGCTACGTTCTTCCAAATTCACGTTTCTAGAATGAGTAATTTTTAAAGAAATCGCCATTCAAAAAAACTGAAAAATATATACATGTATAGATACATCTTTTAACTAGTGACTTTTATGGTTAGAAACAGATAATTTTATTCGATAAAAAAATCCGAAACAACCTCGATTTTAAAAACATTTTGAGTTTTATAGGACTTACAGGGACTCAATCAAAATATAATTTGGACAGTTCGATTACTATTATAATTTTACAGGGAAATGATTGGATACATGTTTAGTTATAATATTTTTTATCTAAGTAAAAAGGTTTTTTCTCCTATTTTGCCCTATCATGGACGCGGCGAGCGTCGTAACCGCCACCGTTCAAGGCGCGCTGATATGAATGTTATTTTAATGTCATTTACGTCGATATTCGCACTGACAGACATCGATCTGCTAATTTAGGAAGAACCTGCCCTTAAAGGGTCTTTTCTGTTTATAAGGCATGTCGAAGGACAATGTTTGATGTACTACGTGCAATATTCTAAGGTATGATACATCAATGTGATAAATATAAAAAGCTCCTAAGCGCCATAATCACATGACCAAGACAAGCAACAATATTAGAACAGACATTTTCTTTAATAAAAGTGTTGTATAATATAATACCTATTAACATCATCACAGTTAATGATTCCTTTAAAAAACTAGAATGTAATAATTATTATAATATTCTAAGTATAAGTAACAAAGTATGTATAAAACTTTACTTTCTTAACAAAAATAACTACATAGTTTAAAATTATGATTAAAATATCTCATAAATGACCATATATGGCCTAGGTTAAATGGCTGAGTGCCTTTCGATAAGTATATAGTTTAGGCGTTACGGTGATAGTAACAACAAACATTTGGCAACAAAAATTGTTTCTCTCAATCCTATTTATCTATCCAAGAATGACTGCATATTTGGTGACGTATCCAAATGTCAGAATGGCCAAAAATTGAGTTGATCCCGTTTTTAACCGACTTCAAAAAAGGAGGTTATCAATTTGGCCCGTATGTATGTAATATTTCCAGAATTGCCCAATTTTCGTATATTCTATTATATATTCTATATCAGCGTCTGAACAAATGTGCCAAATTTCTAAAGTGTATGTATGTATGTATCATGTATGTATGTATGTATGTATGTATTTATGTATGTATGTATGTTTTTATGTTTGTGTTCGCATAT
Organism: Cyaniris semiargus; assembly: GCA_905187585.1. Taxonomy (NCBI): domain Eukaryota; kingdom Metazoa; phylum Arthropoda; class Insecta; order Lepidoptera; family Lycaenidae; genus Cyaniris; species Cyaniris semiargus. Next base: position 10,392,126 of record LR994567.1, read on the forward strand.
CTCCAGAACTACAAGTCCGATTTGAGTAATTCTTTTTTTGTTATACTAGGTATTGTTTTACTTAGGAAACACTGCAAGTTTCATCAAAATCGGTTCAGTAGTTTTTGAGATAGAGAATTTTAATTCTCAATTACGTACAATTTCAAAGTCGGTTTTATCTTTTTAAAATATTTTTATTAGCCACGCTTTTTGCCTGGACATGCGATGTCTTTGAACTAGAACATCATCGTGCGAGCTCTATATAAGAAGATAATATTATCTCCGAGAGGCTCCTGAATGCTGATATGAGATCCCACTTACCTTTGACGGCGACAGCGGGGGGCGAGCTGATCATTGGCACCACGGGAATCTGCAAATAAATACATTTTCATAGATACATTTTCATGATCTGGTAAAAATAGGCTATTTAATTTAATATCTTATTTAATTTAAAATAATGAAAGTCACGAGGCTTCTTATTCATTGTCGCCTATATTTTTATTTAAATTTTAGATACATACTAGCTGACCCGGCAAAATTGTTTTGCCATTAAAATTATTTCTAGTATCAATATAAAAAGTTAATTAAAATCAGTTGAGCCGTTTTGGAGGAGTTCGCGCACAAACACCGTGACACGAGAATTTTATATATAAGATATTTTGATTTTGACAAGCATTTTCATATATTATCTGTTTTACAATGAAAGTTTTCAATGTTACTAAAACCTCCAAAAATTTGTACAAAGTTTCATGATCGTCATGAATGGTTGAGTAGTTTTTGCGTGAAAACATAACTTGTAGAGATGGCTGTTTTTCAGATGACAATTGCTTCACAACCCCATAACAATGTCATCCAAGTATCTATCCTTGTAGGTCCGTGATTTATTGACATTGTGTTGAGAGAGCGACCAACGCAAAAAATCAAACATCGTCCTTCTATCTTCATACTCACGCCCGTCTTTCATATGCCAGGTTTTTCTTAATAACTCGATACAACATTTTAAAAATCCGCCAAGGCAGTGTCTCAATGATAGATTTTTTTTTAATGAAATAAGGGGGCAAACGAGCAAACGGGTCACCTGATGGAAAGCAACTTCCGTCGCCCATGGACACTCGCAGCGTCAGAAGAGCTGCAAGTGCGTTGCCGGCCTTTTGAGAGGGAATAGGGTAATAGGGGAGGGTAGGGATGGGAAGGGAAGGGAATAGGGGAGGGTAGGGAAGGGAATAGGGTAGGGGATTGGGCCTCCGGTAAACTCACTCACTCGGCGAAACACAGCGCAAGCGCTGTTTCACGCCGGTTTTCTGTGAGAACGTGGTATTTCTCCGGTCGAGCCGGCCCATTCGTGCCGAAGCATGGCTCTCCCACGTATAACAAAATTATACATTGTGTTAAAATATTAACTTAGTTTAATGCACGGTTATGGCAATATATGAAAAATTCGTGAAAATTAGACGCATCTTTGTGATTTTTCTTATCGAGAAAATTTTAATATATCGTGTTTTCGCTCAGATCAAATTCTTGGAAATATAATGTAGTATCTATGTTGAGAAAATGAAACAATTCGGGGCTTAATTTCAAGTATCAAAATAAATTATAAAATCGACAATTTAGGGTTAGTCGCCCCCATAGAAATAGAGCCGCAGGTGATGCAAGTTGGCGATGTAGAGTTAACGGGCTGGAGAAAACTCCAACTTCATACACTGTGTTGCCAACTTATGCCGTGTTGGGTGCGCGGGTACATTGTACCGTCCGCGTCAGAGAAATAGGCCGATAGCGGACGTTATTGACGAGTTCTCGTTAAGAGCGGGCTGCCAAATTTTGCTGTGTTTTCTAATAAGTATTACGATCCCGGAAGAAGATTGACTCAAATGAAATTGAGATTTATTTAATCGTTGTATATTTATGTGAGATTTGGCTAACGTAAAACACGATTCACTTATTTTGACTCGATAGTTATATTTTTCAAAATTATGAATCTTTCTGGGCTTTTCAACAAATATCTGCAGCACTTATTGAGTTACTATCATTAAATAACTTACACTACTACAATTACACACTTTATAAAATAATAGCTAAAGGAAATATTAGTACTTATTGTATTTAATTTTTAAGTAATCATCAAAAACATTTTTGGGCCTTACGACCTTTACTTTCGTGCTATAATGTGGGAACCGTTGTTATGCGATATTGTTCACTATTAGCTGTTGCGTAAAGCACATTGCCCGGGAGGTACGACTACATTGCATGCCGTCTTATGCAATGTGGCCGGCTGTGCCATGCCGTGCGACAATGTGCCCGCGCGCCACAGCTGTACGGGTAATTAGCGAGTGTGTACCGGGCTGGCCCGGGGCGGGCGGCGCTAGGCGGGCGGTGCTAGGCGGGCGGAACACAATTATTACCTCACTAATACTTCATTCACATTATGTATATGTCCGATATGTGGACTATAGTCATGAATAGCAACATCGCTAAGAAAACGCAAGGAAAGCCAAGAGGCTTCTTTCATGATTTAATTAATTCACTATTAAAAAAAATACGTGTGGCACTCGGGGACTACCACAGTTATTGCATAGCATGTTTTATGAATTTATACAATTATAATTCGCATACGTCTTGTCACACGCACATAAACACCGTGCCGAAGTCTGGCAACGCCGCACCGCTGTGCCAGTCGGAGTTATACTTATTTTCGTTACGAGATTTCTTGATTCGGTCGTCGATCTCAAAGCCTGCGATAAAAGCTAAGAAATAGCTTTATGCCAGCATGTCACATAGGCAAACGCGTTGGCAAGTGCGCTGGCCCAGCCACTGGCCCAGCCCAGAATGTGTAGAACGGGCGTTGGCGCATTGGCGGTAGGTATATTTTGAACGTTGGCCGGCGCGCTTGCGAGCTTGCCGCGCGGTGTCGGAAACATCAAAGGACACTTGTCACAAGCTTTGCGCACCATCCACACATAGGCCGCGTGATCGGTTTGCCCGGAGCAGCGATCAAGAGTACATGTTGTTTTCTTGCGGCGAATTAACACTAACTTGACGAAATGGCGAACAATATGAGTAACGAGGAAACATTTAAATTTATTGATCTCTATCAGAGTGAAAACTGCCTGTGGAACCAAAAATATAAGTACCATAAAAATAAAAATGTTGGAAACTGTATCAAAAGCGCCGAAAAAAATAAGGTTATTGGACATGCTATTTTTCTCACGGGATATAGGGTGTTTTTATTTCCTCACGATGTAATTATTATTTATTTTTTAATATTATAAACGTAAAAGTGAGTTTATTTCTTTGTTTGTTACGTTTTCACGCCATTTACTTTTTTTTTTCGAGAATACCTGAGAATACCCTTTAAAATCCTTTTCTTGCATACATTTACAATGTAATTATAAGCTGTTAATAAATATACAGCTGCAGCTGTTAGCGACTCAACATCCATTTTGAATCCCTTTCCATGTGTGGATTACTCACAAGCGCGTTAGCAAGCGCACCGCCAGCGCGTTGGCGATTGCGCTTGCCTATGTGGAGAGGCGGCATAATAAAATGATAGCAGAAGTCGCAATCTCCCGATGGTTCATTTCTTAGTGAACAAAATTCGTCGTTAAACAACAGTACTACCAAAATTTTGTTCCTTTTGTTTAATGTTTGACATTAAAATATTTAACAGTCAAAGTAATCCTGTCCATTATTAATTTCCTCAAGACACTTTGAAAAGAACCGTATATTTTTGTAGTATGAAAATTAACCTATATCCATTGCCCGAGATCAAAGTATCTCTAATCAACATTTTATCAAAATCGGTTGACTATCGCATTTGCATAGTATAAATATTAAACCGGATTACTTTAGTATTTCCTACACGTAACTCAGTACAACTAATCTTAAAGCTATCTCAAACTCCGGGCACTTGTAATGTTCCAAGTTGTCTTGAGGAAAGTTCAACATCTACTCTCAGGTAAGAGCGTCAGCACATTGTGGTGTACCCTTGGGTAAGTCTACCTTTCATTTACATTAACATAAGATTTTTATTTGAAATAAGGCTAAAAATAATAAATTATTTGATTGCATAGTACAATAAGAACGTAAACATAAGTACGCAAGTAGCAATAAGTCTTCAAGAAGAGAGTGTATTCCCTCTTAAAAGGCCGGCAACGCACCTGCAGCTTTTCTGATGTTGCGAGTGTCCATAAGCGACGGTAGTTGCTTTCCATCAGGTGACCCGTTTGCTCGTTTGCCCCCGTATTTCATAAAAAGTCAGTGGCCGAAGTTATACTATGGGTTAATGTTCATACTTTTTAGGCTTTCACTGTTTCAAAAATGTAAAACTCAAAAAGATCGACACATCGAATAGAGATAATTAGATATTTCTTCTTTTTTTGAAACTCAAGTAATAATAATTATTATTACAATTGCGAACTATTTATTTCCTTCAGCAAAGGCAAACTTTCAAAGGATAAACAAGAACATTGTTGATATTATACTTTTAAAAGCAAAGTTATTAATATAATTAAAAATATATATTTTGTACTAGACGACGCCCACAACTCCGTTGCATGGTTGCACCAAAGTTAGTTTATCGTGCGGGAACCATACATTTTTCCGAGATAAAAAGCACTCTATTATATTTTCCCGGGACACAAAGTATTTCCATACAAAATTTAATCAAAATTGATTTAGCGGTTTGAGCATGAAGAAATAACAGACAGACAAACGGGCGGATGGATAGACAGATAGACAGACACTCTCGCCTTTATCAGGGCGAGCGAAGCGAGCCCTACTATATTCCACAACCTGAACACTTTTGTGGTACACTTTACGGAAAAACTATCACGCCTAATGATTTGTGCTTTAACATAGTAATTTTTATTTATATTATGTAGATGTGTTATCATTAGTCAGTCAAGGTTTGGTTAAGTACTATTTAAATATAAAAAACTGCCTTAAAGCATATTACCACGCGGAAAAACGACGTGAGCCCTCATAAAGCTCGGCTTTTAGCTAGTAATTTTAGTATGCAAGTATGGATTCTAATATTTTAAACTTTATTTATCGTGTCGGCTCGCAGTATTTTTTGTGAAATCCGTGTTTTGTCGCGGTGCCCGGGGGAGGCGGTACTGACCTAATTAGCTGCTGGGTTTCCACGCGGGAACACACTGCATTTCCACGTGGATCTTTTTGGAAAACGGGGAAAAATGGGTTAAAATACCCTTACATAGTCTCACGGTAGTCGCATTTATGTGTTAAATTATATCATGTTGGACGTATGTTTCTGAGGATGTCAACTTGTTGAGCATGCAAATTTTTACGATAAAAATTATTCAACTGATTTTAATGTAATGTTAGAAATTAGCTTGTACTAAAGAAGCAAATTCGCTTCTTATTTATTTAATTATATCTAAAGTTTACAACCTACCTTCGTAATGGCAGAATCAACAAAATATTTTTGCCTAAATTATAGGTTAATTACATAAAGCATTTAAGTGAAATATCTGAAATTAAATATTTATTGATTATTTAAAAATGCTGTTAATATAATTTTGGAATTTCTAAAATGTTATGAGTGCTGCCATCTTTTATGATTCTCTAGAAGTTTTAAGTACGTGCTTCGTGTACATTTAAAACACTTGCTATAATTTTCAACAGATGGCACTTTTGATGTAGCAGCAGCACAGTCCCGGAAAATTAAATTTTATTACTCATTAAAATTCTATTTTCTTATTAATTATAATATTATATTTTAAGTTAAACGATCTTTATGAAAATTTTTGCATTTTGGCTTATGTAAGTATGTATTGAAAATCACTTTTTGCAGAACATGGTTAACAAAACAATAAGGTTCTGCTCATTGTTCTTACTAAAGCGATAACGTATCAACACACAAGTGTGAAAATGATTTTAGTTTTGATTTACACTTATATGTTATTAGTCGAAGCATTCAATGACTCTGATATTATTATCACTCGCGCAGGTCATAGTGATATAGACAGAATAATGGCAGAGAATATGACACATAAAGAAGAAAACCAGAATATAGATCAACCTATAGATTCTGATGTTGTGTTTATGCCAAATAGCGAAACAAGGAGAAACGATGGACACGAAACTTATAACAGTAACAGTGTTACAGAGAGAGCAATAGAAAAAACAGTGGCAGGTAAATCTCAATCGTACATGTATTTTAATGACTTAATTTATATATTTTAACAGTATTTAAACTTATTTTTATAAAGATTAATATTTGAAAAATACATCTAGATGTATGATACGAATTAAGTGTGATATAAAATAATATATTATCTGTAGGGCTAGCATAACAACAGTAGACATGGGAAAGAATCGACATACTGACAGATTTTATCGACAAAATGGCGGATTTCCATTGTCTAGCTGTCACTTTGTCTTCTCTAACTGTCACTTTGTCTATTCTTCCGTAGAAAGAAACCGTTTCTATGGTGACCGTGTTACGCCTGCAGGTTGAAACAGCTACTAGCTGTAAGACTACCTGTTTGTACAATTTCTTTTATTTAATCTAGTATAGTTTACTTTTAAGTTTATATTACAAATAAAGAATTCTCTATCTATTTATGTATCTTTATATTATATTTTTTATTTTTAATGGAAATAGAAAAGATGTTATATCATTATACATATACTATTATTAATAAATAAAAATAATAATAAAACATCTTTCTAGAACAATCAGAACAATCAAAAGACGTTATTTTCATAACTGGTAAGAACAATGAGGACGTTGAAAAAACAAACAAACCTACGATACAAAAACAAAGCGAAACGGAAGATGTTTTTGTAAGAGGAAAAGAGAGGCACAATGATGTGGAAAGGAAAAACATGCCCTTGGACTGTTCGAATGTAATCTGCAATAATACTCTACATTCACTGTGTGGTGAAAGGAAAGATCAAGGGATCTCGAAATATAGATTGTTCAGAAATGAATGTTATTTCAGAAAAGTTAATTGCGAATTCAAAGACGAATTCAACAGTAAGTTTTTTGCTGCTGTTTTTTACTTATTTAATAGCAAACTGTCTAATTTTTATCGAACTAGCCATAAGAAGGACACAAACATTATTGCTGTGGCTTTGCTCGTATCCCATGGGAATCGTTTACATTTGCAATATAAAGAATTTCATTCAAATCTGTTTACTAGATTTAATAAAAAATAGTTATAGGACTTTCAAACTTTTAACTTTTATAGTCCTTTTCCAGGATACGTAGAAGTTGACCTTAAGAAATGTGCTAAAATAGCAGCACATTTGCCCGAAAGTCCACCGGAGTATGTACAAAATGTGCCTATCATTACTGAAGAAGTACGCATGCCGAAGCCTCGGATAAATGTAAAGAAACAAAATAAAATACGCAGGAGTTCTAAATCCAGAAGGTATAAAGGAATATATTATGTGCGCATATTTTATGTGTTCTCAAACAGCCTCTTTCTTTGGCTGTAGGAGAATCATGCATCAGCACAATGTGCCAGCTACCAAAGTAATAATGCGGGAAGCCTTATAAGAAAAGGGTTACCCAAGCCTGCCTCTTTCTCTAATTTATGTAAAGATACTAGCTGACCAGGCAAACGTTGTTTTGTCGTATAAATTATTTCTAGTATCAATATAAAAAGTAGATAAAAAGTATTCTTTTTTTGCTATTCGGTATTCGGTCGAATAATACGTACTATTAGGCCGAATACCGAATACCAAATCATGTAAAAAAAACACGTTATATTACTGAAAATTATGTATTTATTTCCAAATTACAACACTTTAGTAATTAAAATTGATCAGTGGTAAGTTGTGATGGATAAAAACAAGCTTTTTAGCATTTTTTGGTAGCTAACGATTACGCTTTTTATCGTAAATGTTACCAGCCTCAGAAAATAACCTCTCACTATACACGCTACTTCCAGGAGATAAACTTTGGCAAATTTCGAAAGGTTTGGGTATTGTTTTTCGTTTACTAACCACCACTTGTAAGGATCGGCCGTCCGATCTAGGCGAACTGTTTTTAAATAAAAATCCAACTAGTTTGACGCAAATGACTGGTTTGAAAACGCAACGAGGAAAACAGGTTGCGACTTGTCTTAATCCAGCTACCGCGCCCCCGAAAAGTATGTATTTCGTGCTGAATATTCGGCGCTTCGGCCGACAGCGTTGCCGAATATTCGGTATTCGGTATTCGGCCAATTCACTATTCGTGGCATCCCTAATTTAAACTACTCCCCTAATGATGGTGGTATCCACAAACGACGGCAATGTCCTATCATCATCAGGCTATCCATATCTTCTTCACAACAGGTCACTAAGCATGGGTGTGGACGGAAGGGCATGTCAGCACGACTGTCCAACCTACTGCACCGACGTCTACGTGCCCGAGTGCGCTTTGTCCAGCAGTGGGCAACAAAAGGTGTTCCTGAACCACTGCAAACTGGACTTGGATTCTTGTTTACGTGATACTGGTGTGTTCATTTTATAATCTAGATAGACCCTCATAGGGTAGTCAAAAACCAAAATCAAAACATTTTTATTTCGGCCATCAGAGGGCCCATATAACAAATACCTACCTTAAATATAACATACATATTAGTATAACTGAAGCGTTTTATAACGACAATAATATACAATAATCTTTTATTTTTAAATATTTAATTATTCTTATCTTTAAAGACCAAGGACTAGTTTGATTTGTAAAGAATAGAAACGCATAGCTTGCTCAAGTAACTAAACTCACTAGAATGGCAAAAAAATTATGCTCGGTTTATCGGTTCTATTTTAAAATATCTAGGTTTATTAGTTTTGCATATTATATTTTCCAGTGTGGTACCGTCGTCCCCTGTACGAGTGCGTAGGACGGAAGCGGACTCAGGTAGAGCAGAACAGAGAATTCATTGTCTGGATGCAACGCTCGGGACTTATTGATAAGAAGGGCAAACTGATTAAATCTTAATACTACTGATAGCCAAGCAAACCCGCAGAATGACTGTAGCTTACGATAGCAATGTGGGATGTGAAAATTTTACAATATCTGCTGTCTATCGCCTGTTATCTAATCACCCTAGCGATGTCAAAACCTTACGGGTTCAAAAGCTACCTTTTAATAATGTACAATTATGCAAAAAGTTAAACAGACTATTTTCACTGAATTTACTATGTACTTATTAATGAGTGTTTATATATTAATTAATTTATAGTTGTATTTTTATTGTTGCTAAAATATATAAATTGTTCTTATTAATTAATATTAAAATTTAAATTTTCGGTCATCGGTTTTCATATCGTTATTAAAGTGTAGAAATAGTAAGCCTATATAATATTTTCTATTACACTAGCTAAATTTTTATTTTCTACAACCGTGCCGTATTAAAACCAATATAATAAAAGTACGCCATCTAGTTGCACTTGATAACAACCACATCCCGGCACATTCTCAGTGTTCACAGAAGCGCCATCTATGTAATATGGAGATAACTAAATGACTAAGTTCATGTGCAAAACTTTGAAATTGCACCAGTAGATTAGAAATACAACTTGGTCATATGTTTCCTGAAGCACCTCTGGTTTTAACTTATTATTGAATGCTAGAGGGCGTACTTTGTGTCTACTGTTTAAATTCAGATAGAATATAAAATAACTGTTTTACACTTTTTTTCACTTGTTAAAATGTTTAAAATACCCTGTACTTATTTAAATTTACAATTTCAGCCCTATATTCTAAGCTAAGTAAATGCCCCTGATTAGACGATTTTGTTGTTATTTGTTCAGATTTTTATCTTTCACTTATCATAAGATTCACAAGCCAAATAAGTGATAACTAATTAAGATAGCATATAACTTAAATAAGGAAGCAGCTGCTAATAAGGTATCAAATGCGTATAAAAATAATGGAAAAGGTGAGAGTAGGTGGGAAACTAAACGCTGAAACTCCATAATATTACACTACCTCACATATTAACTTAAATTCAAACGGCAAATCGAGGCACAAAACATAATATATATATGTCAAAAGTACGAAAATTTGATGCCTCGTCATTTTGATTACTGCATAAAGTTATCAAATACACAAAATATCAGTGTAATTACCCAGGTACAGACTGATATATTTTGTTAAAAGAAATTTCTTTCACCTTACATTATGGGAGCACTATGATATTTGATAGAATTCCAGCATTGATGTTGGACAAAAATATCACAATCTGTGTAAATAATTTTTCAATTTTACGCTTCAACCCGTCAGAGTTCATCCCCATCAAATACAATCGCCAGCCAGTGAAATCTCTGTTACAACCTTTACAAGGGTCGAATAGGGGTCACATCGTTGATAGTCACGTCAACCTTTTTGATAGTCTCTTTGTATTCAGTGATTGCGATTTTAGACAAACGTATAGAAAAACCGAGCCTTAAATGTTTTTAAACTCCCACTCTCACACTCACGCTAAGGGGTCAAAATTCAGACCGCAACGCGACGCGTAGATGCATTTCTAAATTTGTATGGATTTGACAGATTTCAATTACGTGAGACATCGTGCAAATCGTCAATTCAATACTTTAGAAATGCATCTACGCGACGCGTTGCGGTCTGAAATAATATACTTACAGTGACGCGTGTTTTTCACGTCACATAATAAGATTTTGGAAGTGAAACTTCTTTAGGCGTGTTGAGAGTAAAACTTCAAGGTCTCGTCATGGTGATACCGCCCGTCACAGTGACTCACGGAGTAAGGGTCAGCGCGGACAGAGAGGAATAATACTAGCGCGGTCTCGGGCATGCACTTGAAAATAAACTTTAAAATGAATAAACTAAAGTGCATAAATGCTCGAACCTTACAAGAAATGCTCGCGCGTCCTCGAATCCCTTATCGCACTTTAGTGTAATAATTTTAAAGTTTATTTTCAAGTGCTTCAAAGAAAATGCCCGAGACCGCGCGAGGATTGTTCCTCTCTGTCTGCGCTGACCCTAAGGGTGAAGCCAAACGAGCGTAATTTGTGAGTTGTGAGTGGTTGTGAGTCGCAGAATTTCTGCCGCGTAAATATATTTTCATACAAATCATAACTCACAAAATTATGCTCGTGTAAATCAAACAGGACTTTTGTATGAAACTGAATGCAGCAGAATTCTGCCGAACCGAAATTCTGCGACTCACAACTCACAGATTACGCTCGTTTGGCTTCGCCCTAAGGCGACGATTTTGACTAAGTTTCACTTCTGACACGTGTGCTCGGCACACACGCTCTTTTTAGGGTTCCGTACCCAAAGGGTAAAAACCTATTACTAAGACTTCGTTGTCTGTCCGTCTGTCCGTCTGTTTGTCTGTCTGTATGTCTCCAGACTGTATCTCAAGAACCGCTATAGCTAGACCATTGTAGACTTTTGAAATTTTAACAAACTGTGTATATCTGTTGCCGCTATAACAACAAATACTGAAAACAAAATAAAATTGATATTTAAGGGGGGCTCCCATACTACAAACGTAATTTTTTTGGCTTTTTTTGCTCGATATCAATAATGGCAAAAGGTAAGTGCTTGAAATTTTCACAAAGGCCTTAATTATATACTGCACTTTAATAATTATTAATAATAATATTAAAATAAAATAAATAATTAAGGGGGGCTCCCATACTAAAAACACAATTTTTGGCCTATTTTTGCTCTATAATGGTACGGAACCATTCGTGCGCGAGTCCGACTCGCACTTGGCCGATTATTTTAATAGACGTATAAACGTTGTAATCGTCACTTGTATATTTACAAATTAATCTTAGTATCATTTTGATATACCTACTTGTACCTCATGATCTAATGCTTGTACCGTCAGAGACATAGATTTATAAGCAGAGGGCGGACCTGCGTTATTTTGTCGACATAAATTATTATAATATCAAGTCAATATTAATTGGCTATGCTGATATCACCCGGCCAAGTTATGTAAGTCCGCCATCTGCCTATGAATCAATTTCGCAATAATACATGATGTCAGTTTTTATCAGTAGATACTGCTATCAGAGTACGGGCCGCTCGAAAATTGATAGTCATTGTATCAGTTTCGGCAACTATGGTTTGTAAACGAAGAATTTACAACATAATATAGAAGAATATCAGAATAAACGAGGAATTAGAAGCCATGTCAAAAATAGCAGAAATACGAATGCTGTTTGAAGCAAAAACTAAAGACGGTATACCGAACCCACCGGGATCTTTTGATCAACGAGACTTGGGCCGAGTTAAAAGTGATAAATACTTGTACCGACTGCTGGAACATTGCGAGAACAATGTTCAGTTAGCCGTGGAGATGCTCTTCAACCTGATGCTGTGGCGGAAAACCAACGCCGTCAACGACATCACCGAAGAAAATGTGAACATTGATTACCTAAAGGAAGGGATATTCTTCCCTCGAGGACGCGATATAGATAGTTGTATCGTATTCATCATGAAATCCAAACTGTTCGTCAAAGGCCAGAAAGACATGGACGCTTTGAAGAAGGTAGTAATATACTGGCTGGAAAGACTGGAAAGGGAAGAAGACGGGAAGAAGATCACATTATTTTTCGACATGGATGGCTGTGGTTTGAACAACATGGATATAGACTTGATCACATACATGACAACGCTTCTTGAGAAATACTATCCAAATTTCGTGAACTACATCATAGTATTCCAACTTCCATGGATGCTGTCTGCTGGATTTAAAATAGTGAAAAGTATATTACCAGCTAGTGCTGTAGAAATACTCAAAATCGTGAATAGAGATAAACTTAAAGAACTAATCGCACCAGAACAATCTTTACTGAGTTGGGGAGGTAAGGATGATTATGTTTTTGAATTTATATCTGAAGGATATACAAAACAAAACGAAAGTAAAGAAGGCAACGACTTTTCACCTGGAGAAATGTTGAGTTTGACTCCATCTAAAGTGTTAACATTCAGGATTGAACATGAAACTATTTCCGCCAATTTGACCATCAAAAACATGGACGACGGACCTATATCTTACAAAATAAAGTCAACAGCCCCTGAAAAGTATAGTGTTAAACCGAGCTTAGGTATTTTAGCTAGTGGCTCATCAGAAACAGTGCAAATAACTGTCAATTCAGGATTCATAATCAAATCAGTGGAGAAAGATAGATTTCTAGTTGTAGCTATTCAAGTACCTAAAGCTAGCATATCTAAAAAGGATTTGAATGAGCTATGGAAGAATTCTGGTGATGCTGATGAATATAGACTAAAGTGTGCCTGTGTTGAAGCAGAGAAAACAAATTCTAAAGTGAAAGAGGAGCCAGTTTCTCTAGATGTAAGATTTAGTAAACTAGAAGCAAGTCATAAAACGCTTATACAAAATGTAAAAATTTTAAAACTATACCAAATAATTTCAATATGTGTTACCATTTTATTTGCTCTTTTGTCCTTTCTCATTTATGTCAAAGTTAAAAATATATAATAGTAAGTGAACCTTTGGAAGAATTTTGACTGATAGACTTGCCGCTCACGGTGTTTGGCTTCTCATTCCAATTGTGAATGGCTCATTCAAGATGCTTCGCAATGCCTCGTGACGCCGCAATGTGAACTGACCCGGGCTACAGGGCGAGATCACAAGAAATTGTATTTAAATAGATTTATTATCTATTTAAATATTTTCTTAGTTAAAATGAAATGAAATGGCACCAGCGGTCATTGACCTTTTTAGTCTAGGAGCTGTATGAACAATACTTGCACTGTATTCAGTTAAAAGTTGAACTTTTATAAAGACATAGACTATTATAGATTCATCGGAAAACCTCTTGGTAACTCTTAGACGACGACGACGACGCGGGCTCCTAGACGATCAATTTTATTGTGCAATATCACGTATTTATAATTGTTCAATAATATTGATAAAATAAAATGGATCAAAACCTGTACTCAATTTGTATAAATTACCTTGACGCAACAGTTTTATAAGTGGGTCCTACGAATAATAAAAACTAAGGAAACGTAACTCCCATACTTCAACCGTTTTAAATTTGGTCCCTTTTCGCACACTAAAATATGACAATAGCTACGAAACACTACACTCAAATTTACGAAATAAAGCCGTTGACAATAATATTGTCACTTGTATAAATACACAAAATTGTGTACCAAATACACGCATAAAGTATTCATGTATTCGGGTCTCATTTTGTAGCCTCTTGGTGCAATTTTTTTGATGGAGTTACTATTTCTTAGTTTTTATTATTCGTAGAGTGAGTCCCAAGATTAGAAGTATGATCAGATATTTTAGCTTTTAAGCAGCCACTTAAGTCTAGACATGTCTTAATCTAAAGCTTTTAGTGCCCATTAGTGCTTAGAGAAAGTAAGTTAACTAAATTATGATATCGCCATTTTTCTGGGACATCTAATATTTCATGGAGCTTTTAGGTATTATATTTAGGTCACTTAGTTGACCTATCTAAGATAAACATACACTACTTACAAGGTTAATATATTATAAAATCAACATTACTAAGCTTAAAATATATGTTAGCCGAGTTTCGGACCTAACCGAGAAGCATACAAAATTTAATCAAAACTGTTTCGAGGTGTTTGACAACAAATATTTTTATTTACTACAAAGCAAAATTATTAACAAAACCTGATGAGCTAGTGAACTTTATATCACTTCCCTCCTAATATAAACCGATTTGCCAAATCGGTTCAGCCGTTGGCGAGTTTTAGCGAGACCAACCAAATTGAAAAAATTTTCAATTTATATAGATCATCAGACTTGCAGTATAAAAGACGTACTTAACACAGTTTGAAACAAAAAGCTAAAAATACAGCCGGCTTTAGAGTTTGAAGAAAAACTGAAACGAATTAGAATATTCATGGCCGTATAAATATGCAACGCGCTAAGACCCCGGGCTGGTGACTCCACGATGTGCTGATTTACTGGGACTTCCAGGACTTCCAAGACAGGAAGATCCACTTATCTTAATGCGGTTTACAGACTACATCTAGTTACCAAGTTTCAATAGTATAGCTCTTATAGTTTCGGAGAAAAGTGGATGTGACATACGGACGGACAGACGGACAGATAGACAGACATGACGAATCTATAAGGGTTCCATTTTTTGCCATTTGGCTACGGAACCCTAATAAAAATTGTTGCCTGTGGTCTAGTCCAGTTTTGAATGGCTCTTTAAGAACGCTACGCATCGCCTTATCACGTTACAAATTCAACTGCAGAAGCAACAAAAACAGACAAACTTTTCCCGGCTTTTCCCCTCGCCATGGTCACCCTACAGCCTGTTATCATTTAAACTGTAAAAAGCAGCCCCTTTGAAGTCGGCGCGGAATTTACATACAATTATACATAGATAACAAGACGGATTAAACAATAGAATCGTTACAATAATTAAAGGAAAACCAAAGTTCAAAAAAAGTTTTGCAATCTTTAGGATGGACTTGGCATCGTTCGTGCATTTTTAAAGGACAATGGGAAAAATGTATGAAAGCTGGGACCAAGACATTAGTAAGGGTAGGACATAAAGTTTAGACCCAATTTAGACCCAAACCATGTAACAAGTAACCCACACACACGGTCCCTACAAAGTCATATATCTACTCCAATGCACTATCAGAAAAAACCAACAATATGGCGTCGATTTATGACGTCGTAACTACTGGCCAGTGGCCAATGAAATGGATTGTATTTCGAAACTCTTCTTTTATAGCGTTTTTAAATGCCTCTGATCAAGCCGACCCATTCGTGCCGGGCATGACGAATTTTTATCACCCAGTATGTTGACAGTTTGTAGTAATTAGTACCATAACCCAGACACATAACGGCGCTTGTAAAGGTCAGTTATTCTAAGTGCGGCGGCGTTTGTCGCGCGTCTGCCAACATATTGAACACGTGTCGAAATGTACGACATCAAGTATTTGCTGACACACGGATGCGACGATCATCGAGCTACATAAATGTTAAGGCATATTTACCGGGTGGCTGTTGGGATGGGAACGGTCCACCAAATACCGGTGAAGGCTCCAAGATAATCGGACTTCAGAGACTCTACTGCACTAGTCATTGTATCATGGGGCTAGCCCCATGATACAATGACTAGTAACAATGACAACATGACGGGTTTTCTACGTCATGTTTGACTATAACAACACTATGTACTATCAGAGAAGTTGATTTCTAGGCAGATGGGGTACCTACGTAGTTTGGTCGCGTTACCTCAAACCCGGCCGATGGATCACAATTAACATTGAATTGACATAACACAAATAAAACACAATATTACTTGCACTTTTTCCACTATATTCATTAATTACTACAATTTTTAATTAAATACGATTGGTTTCGAAATAAATCATCATCAGGTGAATTGACATAAGCCAACCAAATGACGTAGGTGCGTCAACTGCCTAGGAATCAATTTCCTCGATGGTACTTAATTTTTCCCACAGAAATAGGCGGACTATTGCACTGGCTACAGTTGCATTTGTAACTTATCTGTGATCGAACTGTAGCCGAGCTATATATATGTAAATAAAGGTTGTCTGGTAGAAACTGCTCTTACCGCCTATTTGTACCTAGTACATAGTTTTCCTATATTGTGTTTTTAAGTTTAAGTTTAGTTTTAAGTTGTACAAATAAAGAATTTTCTATCTATCTATCTATTGTTACGTCCAGGTACTGTTACAAGATATGCATATTTCGAAAAACGTTGCTTGGGGTTCTTTATCCTTGCGTTTAGTTAATTTTACACCTGACTTTCATGTAACTACATAAGTATCTTCACAAACTCCTAACTTAAAATACTCAGAATAAACTATTACAGTTACTTTAATCCCTCGATCGTGGAAAAACGAGACACAATAGCATTTCTATTGTTACGCGGTAACCGGTTAATTACCGCTTGGGGCTTGAAGTATTAAATGCATAAATTAAGAAATTTAAAAAACCCCTGCCGAACAACTTTACAAAGTAATGAATTAATATTTACTGACTTTAAGTTTAAATAATTCCTAAGTGTAAAGTAATATTTTAGTCCATAATTGTTGTCACGGTGTGTCGGAGGACCGGCAAGTAAAATACGACAACAGCGACTTTTGCATTTTGTATCGCCATAATAGTCACTGATTGTCTCGATTCAGTTGTCTGTGAACTGACCTTTAAACTATAATGTTATGTGAAATCGAACATCTACATTAGCGGTCCCCCGACACACCTTGACAACAACTATGGACTAAAATATTACTTTACACTTAGGAATTATTTAAACTTAAAGTCAGTAAATATTATTTCATTACTTTTTAAAGTTGTTTGGCGGGGTTTTTTTTTTAATTTCTTAATTTAATTTAATTTTATGCTTTTTAAACTTGTGTTGGTTATAGTGCAGAATTGTTCCTATCAACAGGATCATATCCCATTTCCCAATGAATACGATCTATAAATATCCTCTTGGATGAGGCCGTCAATATGAGCCCAAACATGAAACCTCCATCCACCCTGGGTTCATACGGAGCTCGGCCTGGATTGTCCAGGTGATGCTGCAGCAGCAGCATGCAAATATTTACTGTTTATCTACGTCTTACTGGTTGTCGCAATTAAAATGAGCCCAAACACGAAACATCTGCTCTAAGTTGGTGAGGAGTTGGGTATCCTATTGATTACCAGGTGATGCTGCAGCACCAGGTCAACTTTCATAAGTGTCACGAACCAGAATGCAAAATATAAAACCCATCAAACGACTGCAAGTTGCTAATCGGCCTATCACGAACCAGGATAAACCGTGATATTTCAGCAAAGAGGAGGCTGATGAATGATGAACTATAGCTAAGAACACTTTCGATCATGTCAGCTTTCAAACAAAAAAAACTAGATCAAAATCGGTCCACCCATTTGGATGCTACGATGCCACAGACAGACAGACAGACACGTCAAACTTATAACAGCCCTCTTTTTGGTCGGGGGTTAATAAAGCTAGTTAGTCGTTCTTCACGTCCGTGTGTCACAGATAGCACCACAAATAGTAAACGGACCCATTACAATACCGCACTCGTTGTTTTGTCGCGCGAACATTCACACAGTATGTCGCCTAGCATTGTTACTGAATGTTTCGAATTATGATTTATGACACATTGCTTTCAGCTATAGTTGGGGCAAGCCGCAAGATGATCTATGTGCTGTTGTTCCTTTTAACACGAGACGTAAATTGCTCCTTACTAATAAAAAAGTCTGTACTGTGAATAAAGCCGTTAAAGTTATATAATGTTGTTTCCTATACTTTCAAGTCACTTTTGTAACGTATCAGACAAAAACAACATATTGTTGAACTTAAACAGTGTAGAGGTACTTTTATACGTAAGGGAGTAATTAGGGGCTATTTGTAGCCGTAAAAATAATGTTACATGACACACCTTACAAAGTTACATTCTAGCTTAAAGCCTGATAATAATAGACCTAGGTACACTATATCTTTAAAATAAATAATAGAGCTTATCTCTATCTTTATATATACTCTATCTTTAAAGTCACACCTGAAGCACAAGGTATATTAACCATAAAGTTAATATACCTAGAGGAATAGAGAAACAATCCCGAGCTGTCAAACGACACCAAAATTGATTTACATCTGTGTATACAATTATGTTTACGTGTGCGTGTTAGTGATGTACCTACATACATCTTGTAAGTTGTAATTCTACAAAAAAATAAAATAAAATGGGATAAAATAAAACTGCATAGATATAATATAATAAAATTGTAATTTTGGGGTAAAATATGACCTTTATCATTAAAAATTTTTGTAGTACAAAAATCGTTTATAAATTCATTGGGCCAGGCCACAACACTGCGTTGCGACGTCGCATCGCGAAAAACTACATTGCTTTTCTAAGGCTGTTTTTGCGATGCGACGCCGCAACGCAGTGTTGTGGCCTGACCCTTAGACCTTATAATTATAGGATTTGGCACACAAACGTTCTATGACTACTTTTGTAAATGTATTAATGTTAAGATTTGGAAGGTTTACCCTACTAGAGATAGGAATAGCTCTCATTAGACATTAGAGACATATATTTTATGTCAATTCAATGTTAGCTGCGATCGGTCGTATGTCAAACCAGAGATAGATTGAATATTGGGAACGGCCGTAAGTCTGATCACTGGAAAATCTAGCTTTTGCTTATTTCTGGTGTATCTACAGTGAATGTCACTTTTAGCTTTAAATTTACTTATATTTTTTCTAACATAAGTAATAAATATATTACGTTATCCAAAATGTATTGAGAAGCAACAGTTAGAATACCAATTGATGATCACGCCTCCGTGGTCCAGTGGTTTAGAGCGCAGCTCTTGACTCGGAGGTCGTGGGTTCGATTCCCGCGTCGCGTTGGACACATGTTATTTCCAAGTTTGGTTAGTACAGTGCAGGCTGATCACCTGATTGTTGTTATAACTTTATTTTTTGTGCGTTTATTTTATGCTCTTAGATTTCGAATAAGTAGCTGCTTCTTTTTTAATTTATCCTGTAACTTAGTGCATTTAGATATTATATTAAGCTTCTTTTCTCTTGATATCAATTCTAGTTGAAAGGAGGTCGATGGTGAAGACAGTTGTGGCAGCGTTGGTGAGGATTCACCTATCTTGGATGACATTACATCTGTGGAAATATCAGAATTCTATTACTATAGCGATTCTTGAGATACAGCCTGGAGACAGACAGACGGACGAACGGACGGACGGATGGACGGACGGACAGACGGACAGACAACGAAGTCTTAGTAGTAGGGTCCCGTTTTTACCCTTTGGGTGCGGAACCGTAAAAACGATAAATTATGTATGAATTATGATATTATATTAATATAAACTGATAATAAACTAAGGATAGGTTATGTTCTCATGTCAACATTCCTAGATAATTAGTATAACTAAAAAAATATATTCCTATCGATACTACTTATCGATAACCTAATGCAGCCCTAGTGTAAAATAGATGAAAATTGTTTACACAAAATATCCTTAAATTGTGCACCATGGCTAGTCAAGTTATATTTTCCATATAAATAAACATATATAGAAGCGAATCATCAAAATCAATACCAATAACTCGTAGGGAATTGGCAAAAATAAACTTAAAATTAGGTCCTGTCGATGTAGAATAATTCACCTGTAAAATGAATATTTGTCCAGGTTTTTTCGTCGTGTTGTACCACAATCAATCACTGAACAAGTAACCATGTTTCTAGAGCAGTATTTCTCAAAATTATTCACTATTTTACTTAAAAATTACAATTTTTCTGAAAGCTCAAATTGACAACGTGCCGACATGGTCAGACAGACTGTCAAACAGATGAAAAAACAGTTCGTACACCTCAAATCACGCGTCTCTTTTTACCACGCAGTGTTACTGATAGTGACATCTCGCTTGCTCAGGCCTTTGTTTCTCTATTCCGCTAGGTATATTAACTTTATGATATTAACTGGACTGTCACTTTCAACATGTTTCACAATGCTGAGTAACGCTACAGCGGCCAGCGCGCGCCTGTCGATATGACATATTACTACGTCAAACGTATAAATTTTGAGATCTCTTCTGAGTCGTCCTACTCGTTAGTTCTGTTTATTCTGCTGATACTGCCTGGATAAATCATCAGCAGCCTGCTGCACACAATGGCGTGAAGGTAGGCTGACATAAATTCAAAGGAGTAATATTTTAATTTCTGCAGCAGACAGTAATAGGCCCGCGCCGGGGGACCGCGATTTACGATCCACCTTCACCCGTTTTGAAGGGCTTAATTTTTAAGGTGTGATAGCCACAGATATTTTGAACATTTGATCTACTGCGTACTACGTTAGCCGTTAGGTACTACTTAAGTTATGAATAATAATAATAATTAATTGACAGGTGACTACCCATTTCAAAATTCACCGCATCGACGCTTCACGTTGCAATTGTGAAATGACCTTTACTTGCCACTATTCGAATACTATACTGAAATATGAAACTGCTTTCGGACTATGCTATAATATAACAGCATACTGCATCCAAACTTAATATTATAAATGCGAAAGTGTGTCTGACATAGGATTCTTTTTATCCCGCCAAATGTACGGTTCCCGCGCTTTATCGAATTTTGGCGCAACGGAGTTGCGGGCGTTGTCTAGTATATCACTAGTCGCTTTTTTTCCCTCATGTCCCTTTGTTCCCTTTAATCTTTAAAACTACGCAACGGATTTTTGATGCTGTTTTCTTTAATAGATAGAGTGATTCAAGAGGAAGGCTTATAAGTTTAAAAACATTCATTAAATAGTGGAAGAAATACTGTTATTTTTGGGGTTTCTAATGTCATGTCGTAACTAATTACATTTTTTTCCGCTTACATTGCAAACGCAGGCTGAACCCTACGAGATTTATCAAAATGATGTACCAAGTATACTATGACTATGAAAAGGTCTACAGAAAACTTCGCGATGGTATAATATGTCTATCTCTTATGGATATCCCACAATAACATTTTTTTGTCATTTACTACAACTATAAATAATGGCTAATTTTCGAAGCGATTTTAACCAATACGGCATTAATCCTTATCCAATCAAATACTTTAAATACATTATTGATTTAATATAAATCTATATGGCCCTTACAGCATATGATTTAAATGAATATTTTAGAAGATATTACAGATTTAAAAATTGCGGGACGTAGCTTTTGCGGCGGTACCGACCAATGCGGGCCACGGGTAGGAATGAATATATAAATCAAAACTACTGAATCGATTTTAATCATTTTTTCAGTGAGTGACATAGGCTATATATTTTATACCCGTGCGAAGCCGGGGCGGGTCGCTAGCGTACTATTACCTACTATATTTAAGTTACTTTATGCGTACTATAATTGGCTCATAGCGCGAGCGCAACAATAACGCGCATCATACATTGTAGTAGACACACTGACACTGAATGTATCATGGTGCGCCTACTGTACTATATAATATATTATTGGCTAATAAAAGTAATGTATATAGTAAATTCCATATTATTATTTATAGCTTATAGTCTGAAAGCAGCTTTACAGCTAATTAGTACGGGGGCAGACCGGACGGCCTCTCTGTAGCGAGCGTAGCGTGAACTTCAAAAATCATCTGAGGGCTGAGCAAGTTTTTAATTAAATATTTGAATTCATACTACAAGCCGAGATAAGGGCGCCCTCGCGGATATAGCAAGACCAACACGACTTGATACTTGATTTATTTCTATACTAAACTAAATAGATATACTTAGTTACGTAGAAACTATATAAATCTGTGGTATTTGTTACAGTATTCAATGCGTACACTTCTTTTTTGTACCAGGATGAAAAGTAAATATTACGTTAATTTGGAGTATAGGTTACTAACACGGTAAATCTGATAAAAATATTTTTATGTGTAAAGAAGTTATAAAAATAGGAACACTCAGACATAGATCAAGATCTTGATCTATGTCTGTGAATACACTTGTAATAATTTGCAAAGTAATGTGCGTTACTATTTTCATAAACATATTAATTATTAATTTAAGGCGTCGAATTGGTGTATCATGATAAGAAATCAGTCAGTGTTGGCAAACGAATCAACGTATGATCAATTCCCATTACATTACTTACAGCTCAGGCAAAAACTTAAATATTTTATCTTCAGCAATATGAAAAATCACTTCTGTATAACTGTTTTAAATGAAACCGGCCACTGGTACCGAATTGGGCGTGGGATGCATTATTACTATTATAAGAAATCTTAATAAACTCATCGCAAGTATCAAACTGAATCTCAGCGCGAGCTATTAGATCGTGAAGGCTCAAATTGCTCGTCGGAGCGATGTTCCCGTCGCGATCGCGCGCTGCATAAATTGGCACAGCATCGTATCGCCCGACGTCCGCGACGTAAGGGGGCGTTCAGAAATTACGCGTATTGAGGAGGGAAGGAGGCTAAGACAAATATCAAGGAATCTCATGTGTGGGGGAGGGGGTTTAAAAAAAAGTCACAAAATAATTTTTGAGCATAATTTGTGTATATTATGGATAAGTTTTATACATGATTATGATTTTTCTTATCACTAAGCACTGCAATACAACGTGAACAGCTGTTATATTATCTAATGAACAGATTTTTCGGTAACATATTTTTGAATAATATACAATGTGTCCCGACACCGGTGTCCGATCCTTTAATTTCATGATGTATGGCATATTTTATCGACAAATTAGCCCTCAAATTTTTTCTCTCTGTCTCACGGTTGTAAAATGGCAGCTATTTTAGATTTTCTCGGGCTTTCACACTAATCTGACCAATACTTCTCATGTAAATATCCTATGAAGATAAAAAAGGTCTCATTGGATAGCTAAACTTGTGGACTACGCTTACACAGCCAATATGTTATGAATTTCGTGGAATTAAACATGGAAAAACTAAAGTTTAAGGGAAAAAATGTGTATTTTTTAATTAATGTTTTTTGTGAAAAATCTAGCGCATTAAACTGGTTATTTTTTACTTTAAAAAGATAGAGGAGGTTTGCATCTCAAATAAATTCCTTTACTTCTATGCTCTAAGTCAGATAGTTTAGAAGTTATAACGATTTTCTAATGAAGTATTGGTCAGATTAGTATGAGAGCCAGAGAAAAAAAAATTCAAAAGTTGGAGAAAAAAAAAATTGAGAGCCAATTTGTCAATAATATATGCCATACATAACATTGACATTAAAAGATCGGACACCGGTGTCGGGACACATTGTATAATTTGTATATTATTTTATTTTTATTTTTTTAAATCCGAACGGGGAATCGTGCTGGATGGCACAAAACTTTATATAAAATGACTAAAAATGTATGAAATTCTGTGCCTCGTTTTTATTATAAGTTGAATCTCACGTCACTTTACTATTTTACCGGGAAAGCTTTAAAAAATCGTCGAAACCATCTTCGTAATTTATGGACGCCTCCTAACGCCCATTGCGTCGTAACGACCCGCTTTACCAACGTAATTACTTTTGATATCGCTAATTCACTAATTAGATTAACCAAGTATCAAGACGTTTAGTTGCAGTATCAGCAATTATGATTTAATTAAGAAATTAAGTTTTGACAAAGACATAATTAATTACAGGTAAGGCTCGAGATAAAAAAGGTTAGTAGTTACAGATATTAATATTTTGGTACGTAATTAAAGGAAGTTGTAGTTTTGGTATATTAAAATATTGTGTTGATTATAGTTACTAAAGCTGGATTCGGATTCGTAAGCGGTTGCGTTAAAATTTAGATGATACGAAAACATGAGCAGTTTTGTCTACATTTTCCACTGATTCTACACTACTATTGTTCGTAGCTTGATATTATTCAGCCTAAAGTATTCCTCTAAAAATATATTATCCAACACAAAAATATATTTTTAATTCGATTTAGTACTTCCTGTGATTAGCACGTTCAAACAGACAAACAAAAAAAACTCTTCAGCTTTAAAATATTATGTATTTTAAATAAAAAAATAAAACTTTATTTCAGACTACTTTTATCCATAAATTTGTTAGTGACGGTAACAATAAGCTTAATATTATAAGTATGTAGTGTTTTAGATGATTAAAATTAATTAAAACGGAGTATAGTTGTAAGTTTAAATAGAGAATAGTAGCTAGCAACATTTAATTCGGAGCAAGATGTTTAAGTTGCTTGTGCCTACTCAAATTCACGTAAGCACTTTTACTTAGTTTGTTTTGATTATATAATACTCCCCACACCGGTTTCGGTGACGGTGGCCGGTTTTATCGAAACCAGGCAGGTACGCAGGAGTAATTTTATAGTGCCCAAGTGTGTGCGCAGTACACAAGAGCACTCTCTATTCCTTTACTCTCATAACCCTGTAGGACGGAAGACCGACACGACTGGCGAGAGATCAGGCGCAGGACCGACGTTTTACATGCCCATCCGACGCATGGATCATCTTACTTGTCAGTCAATCAGGTGATCAGCCTGCATTGTCCTAACCAAACTTGGAAATAACATGTTTCCAACGTGGGAATCGACGAACCCACGACCTCCGAGTCAAGAGCGACGCTCTAGATCACTGGTGGTCCAGTGATCTAGAGGCGACGGAGGCGTTTGTTTTGATTAAAACACAATAAAAATAAAATGCGTCATAAGTATAGTCTGTTCTCTCGTCTAACAAAACCTCGTCCTAGACTCGTTATAAATGCGAAAGTTTGTCTGTCTGTCTGTACGTCCGTCCGTCCGTCTGTCTGTCTGTTATTATGTAACTTGGTAGAATTTAATTTTTTCGTTTACGCTTAAATCCAAATAAGTCAAAAGGAGTACTAATTCAACAAAAATGGCTAGACTTGTAATTAATAATAATAATATTATTATTGAACAATTGAAAAATATCTCAGTGTAATAACCTTAAAAAGATTACTATACTGTACTCGGCGAAAAGAGGTGGTAGCGGTCATTGACCTTTTTGTCTAGGCGCTAAATGAAAAATGCTCGCACTGTATTTAGAATATTTAAGAATAAAATTGACTTCTTATAAAGACACAGATTATTACAGGTTCATCAGAAAACCTCTTGGTAACTCTTAGAATGATAATCTCCAACTTTTTATGAGTACGAAGTAATATGCTTCATATTCAGTTCACATCGAGAATGCAATACGATATCGCCCTTAAACTAGGAACATCTGACACTTCATTGTCAATCGCGGTTTATATAGAAAATGACAAGTTTTTTGACATCAGGGAGTCAATGACCGCTACTGTCTCGATTCCCCGAGTACACCATAATCGAAATGATTAACTGATTACTTCTTGTTGTTATCAAATTAAACAATATTTGGAAGGGTATCTGGATGAAAAAATATTCAAAACTAGCGCGGGAACCATTTTAATTTTCCGGGTTAAAAAGTATCCTATGTCCTTTCCCGAGACTCAAGGTATCTCCTCACCAAATTTCAGCAAAATCGGTTCTGCGGTTTGGGCAACTGACAGACAAACACACATTCGCATTTATAATAATATTAGTATGGATGTACTATTAACTACTCAAAGTACTCTACAAGATCCACTTGAAAATCCAACCGTATTATAAACCGCTAACCGTAAAATGTAACAATTTCGGTTGCTAATGTATATGAATGGTGACGTGCGAACCGACTAGGAGGCTGTCTGTGTGTGTGTGTTTGTGCAGGCTAATTGGAACGCGTCGTCGCCTGCGGCTACGAGGGATGGGCTGTGTCGATAATGATTAAACTTTTATTCATATTTTTTCAGAGGGAATTAACTCGATGACCGTTAAGTCGGTACAACTAACGCCACAATCCTACATCGCGCTATCGAAATTTCTGAGATCGGCAAGTAATATACAACGTCTGAAATGACGTCAGAAGGCTTCGGCCTGACCGATCATGCTATCTCACTCGGTCGGAAGATCTTCCTTTGTTTTTTTCTTGATCTTCCTTAAACATGAAAAATTGTAGCAAAAGAGACGTAAAATGCAGCCAAACTAAATAAGGTACTACAGTTAATTCAGTAATAATAGTCTTAAGTGTAGTGGGTAGCAACTGTCATTAGGTTCAGGCAGAGGAAGATTAGACTAGAGTTGTCACGAAGTGAATAATAATATTATAAAAGATATTGAGCAGTGAGCTTTATACTTATCAAAATTACACATTTACCACTTTGGAGTTTGGGTTGCAATTTCGTCGCTGGTCGTTATTGCCTCTATATTCGTACAGAAAAACTTTTAGCTTTAATAAAATGTCAAAGGTCTGGCTGTCACTACCTCTTGTTCTATTTAAAATATCTATAAGTTCTATAATATAAGAGCTAAAGAGCATACAGAGCATAAAAGTAATATACCTAGCGGAATAGAGCAACAATCTCGAGCTGTCAAACGAAACCGAAATTGATTTACATCTGTGTGTAAAAATATGTGTACGTATACACTTACACAAGCATGATTGAACATGAATTCTATGAGATTAAATTGTCAACGTGCCGATAACTGCCGACTGGACGTCAAAAAAAGAGTTCTGCTGTCATGTATCACTCGTCTCTTTTTACCACGCAGTGTTACTGATAGTGACATCTCGCTTGCTCAGGCCTTTGTTTCTCTATTCCGCTAGGTATATTAACTTTGACCTGGACAGCAGTAAGCTATACTTATACTTTGTTCTACAACTACATCACTAGATTATATAAGTACAATCACTAGATTATAATTATTACTAGGTGACGCCCGCAACTCCGTTGCGCCAAAATTCGTTTATCGCGCGGGAACCGTACATTTTTTCAAGATAAAAAATATCCTATGTCTTTTCCCGGGACTCAAAGTATCCAAATTTTAGCAAAATCGGTTCAGCGATTTGGGCATGAAGTAGTGACAAACAGGCAGACAGACACACTTTCGCATTTATATTAGATATTTTCCAAAATCATCGACCTTCCCTCGACATCACTCAGGGAATCTTGTTTAAATATTAATTCGGAGGACAAAGGGGTCGGTCGGCGGTGGAATTGTTGCTTTTGTAACCCCTTCCCCGTAATCCACGGGGGTACATGGGGGTGTGCGGGGGTACAGGTGAGACCCCCTCGTACTTTTTGATTTGGCGACGGTGGCCTGTACCATGTACAGGACTAAGCAATATTAGGAATTAAAACCATTTAATGTGGGTTTCGCCTTAAATCACTTTGTTGCCGTCCAAGGAAAAACCTCAATAAAATATTGCAAAACTAGATGACGCCCGCAACTCCGTTGCGCCAAAATTCGTGCTGGAACCGTAGATTTTACCGGGATTAACAGTATCCTTTGTCCTTTCCCGGGACTCAAAGTATCTCCATACCAAATTACAGCAAAATCCGTTCAACGTTTCGGGCGTCGAGAAGTAACAGACAGACTGACAGACATACTTTCGCATTTATAATATTAGTATGGATTCG
Source organism: Cyaniris semiargus (assembly GCA_905187585.1). NCBI lineage: Eukaryota > Metazoa > Arthropoda > Insecta > Lepidoptera > Lycaenidae > Cyaniris > Cyaniris semiargus. Next base: position 10,420,040 of record LR994567.1, read on the forward strand.
CCTTGAAGTACCTCTTCATCTACCTAACTTCACGTAAGATTTAAAAAAAAACACATTGAGACTCGTGTCACACCTACCCGTTAAGCACACAAAATTCTAACACAATCGCACCAGTCATTTTGGAATAGTTTTGTAACAAACACCACGACACGTGAATCATACACGTAAGATATTAGAAAAATTACGATAGATCTATTTGTTAATTAATGGAGTATAATTCCTTATGGGGTTGAAGACGTGCCCACACTCAACAAGTTAAAATATTTAATGAATAACAAATGCTGGCGGGATTAAAGACAAACAGCCCCGAGCTACGGAACCCTTCAGACCACCTTTGATTGAGTTTTTATAAGTATACTGTAAAAGAAATCAATTATCAAATGAATTTAAAGTTATTTTAAACTAAAAGAATATGCGTAGAAGTAGAATAAGAACGTTTATAGAGTTTAATTGGTTAATAATAATAGAACTGACGTCATTATATTAAGACGGTATTAAAAGGTTCAGTTTTGTGAATTTACCCTATAGTTCGGTATGTTTCTTTCGAATAATGAGAAAATTTACGAGTTTAAACACAAAATAAGTTATTTTACTATACCTCTACGTTAACATATAATTATACCACGTATCCAACCTTGAGGTATATTTTGCTTTATTTTTAGGGCATGAAATAGATAATTGCTGACGGAAAAATCGACATGGCTACTCCTCAGGGCTGACATATTTTTACAAAAAAAAAATGTTATCCTGAAAAACTGTAAGTTATCGCAGTTTCATAAAGTTACAGTTTTTCAATTTAATAAAATAAGCTTTAAAGGTATTTTAAACATTCAGGTAAAGCCTGAGGAGAAAAGCTCAGTTATATTTTTTCATGATGTCCCTAACTTCATCTACCATAGGCATGATGACTTTTTTTTTTCTTATTGGAAATTGAAAGGCTCTTAAAAATAGAAACATCGCTGAAAGAATGACTCTGATAGCTTCAAAATTCACCAAGATATGACAATTCAAACATCTCATAAATTGAGACCTGCCCGAAACGCTCCATACAAAGTGCTACGAACGAATGACGTCACTCTTTCGTAGTTTGTACGCATCGGGAGAGAACTTTGTTCGGTAGGTATATTAAATATTGCGTTTATGAAAGTGGTTTCATAACAAACGTTGCTTTTAATTCAGGCGTTTGGGCGTGAAGGGGTAACAGACAGACATATAGATAGACATACACACTTTCACAATGTAAATTTTTATTGTTTTTCATTTTCTGTAGTGTGTCAGCCCTGTGCCGGACAAACCGCTGACCGGTCGTCGGCGGTTCCCGCTTTTTATCCCTCACCCGATATTTAATTAAGCGCCGATACCATCTATACTCCATTATGCTACCTGTCCCGGAAACTCGCAGTTCGCACCCTTTGACATTCCGATGATTCAATCCGATCCCCCGATACAGTTGTAATCCAATGTTAATGCAGCTTCGATGCTATCCAGATATGAAACAAAATAATATTCTCATATACGATGTATGATTGGAATATCGATCAAATATATTGTGTTCTGATTGGACAGTATTTTAAACATTTAACCCTTCGATCGCGGATTCTTGGAAATGCTATTGTATTCTATTGTTGTCGCGACCACCGGTGCCCGTATGGGGCTTGATGAGTTAAGATTCAAAAATGCCTCGCCATCACATGCATCTTTGCATCGCCTCGTTACATTACAATATAAACTGACCTTTAAGCTACTTTGAATCACGATTAAATACAGTTCCTGGGTAGCATTTGCAGCAACAATATAAGTGTAACTAAAAGTACCTTTATTAACAGTTTGCAAGTTCAACTTCATCGCTTTAATCTATACCTATAATCTAAATAAAACCACACGTCGAGTCACAAAACTTAGTTATTAATGTAGGTAATACAATTTTATAACTAGCTTCGTGGTTCGAGCCATAGACTCATCGGACGATTAAATATTTAAAATCACGGTGTCGGCGTCGTTGAGGTTGAGATATTGACACTCTTACCCCTTGCCAACTCAATTTAATATAATAATTTAGGTATTCATTCATTAAGGCGAAAGAGATAGATAATGGATATGCTACTAATATTATAAACGCGATAGTTTGTATGTATGGATGTGTGGATGTATGGATGTATGTATGGATGTTTGTTACTCTTTCACGCAAAAACTACATGGATTTGAATGAAACTTTACAATAATATAGTTTACAATAATGTAGGTTTTAGTTCGTTTTTATTGTGTTTAACGATTACTCCGCCGTTTGTGAACCGATTTTCAAAATTTTTCTTTTAGTGTATAGGGAATCAGGTATCATGTTCACAAAAGTGGTGACCTGATGAAGGGATCCCCAAGTAATCGAGGGAACTTCTCAAAATTTAGTGGAAACATGTGGTGACTTCGGTTTCCTGAGAAGTATTCTAAGCATATGCTACCAACAAGTAACATTTTGCACCGAGGTATACTATAGTATAATCTGAAATCTGAAAATCTGTGATGGCAACGTAAAAAATCTAATTTTATGATAGTGATTAGTGTGGTGACCATAACTAATTGTTTTTAATGCTAAAAGCCATGTTGAACATCTAACTTTAGACCACATTAATGTTAAATTCATTATTTTCATTTGTTCCTATAAATAATTAATGGAAGGATATTAAAGTACAGTCTGTCAAAAAAGAGTAGACGCAGTAACAAAATTTCTTAAACCTAATCACGCTCAAAAGGTGGTTTTTTCTCTTTGTATTTCCACAGAGAACGCTTAACACTTTAAATATTATCACCTTGCACATTTTTATCTCGATTTAATAAGGTTTTCATATTTTTTATGTGATTTCAAAATTGTGTCTACTCTTTTTTGACAGCGTCTACTCTTTTTTGACAAGCTATTATAACAAGGACCATCCCACACTCAGATAGTTTTGCAAAAAAGAACCAGCCAGTTTTTGTAGTATAATTATTATTAGAAATAAGTAGTAATGATTTTTAACATATTTATATTTTTGTATATAGAGTAAATTATGTATATTATTGAAATAAACTTTATTCAAAATCACAAACAATTTTATAGAGTACATTTTAACAAAAATGATTTTTTCTTAGAATTGTCATTGTGTGGGTCTATTTGCGTAAGTATAGGTCCAATTTTTACATTAATGAATAAATAAATTATGGTTGCTTTTATAGAAAGATTTGAAACTCGATCGATTACAATCAAAATGACGAGATGAGACACAGCATTTCATATAAATTTGTCATTATGAAGTTTTTTATCCTGATTCGCCGTTCGAACTATAGAAAATTTAAAATTGACGTTATGAATTAACAAACATCAACTGTAATCAAAATGACACAAAATGAAATTTCCTGTCAGTTTTGACATAAATTATTTTTAAAAGATTTGTGCCTCAATTCACCGTTTGGACTATATAAGGTTTTAAATTGACAAAAGGAATGTGGGCCGGCGCGGTTGTTCCCCTCAATCCGCCATTTTAAATTCTCAACCTTTATTAGGGGTGAGGATAAAATCTCTTGATTTAGCTCGGGAATTAGCCTTTATAGCGGATGAAAACTTACTGTCGATAATTTCCTAAAACACCCACTCTGTGGATGTGTGACAAGTCCACACAGCGAAAATGTGTCTGTCTGTACTTAGTATAAATTATATTTGTCAATTGTCTGTTACTTATCGATGCTCGAATAGTAGAACCGATTTTCTACTATGGAGATACGAACGACATTGGGGGTCACATCTAGATTTTTGGTTAGATAAGCAAATACAATAATTTTCTGTGAATTTAGAAAAAAAAAACTAGTTTTCTTACATTTGTCTAATAAAACGGCATACTTTATTTAAGAATTACACTTTTAATCGTGTAATATTAAATAGAGCTACAGTTGCATTCGATAAATACGTTGATGAAATTAATTTTATTACTTTTCGGTTCAGTAGTTTCAAAAAAATTAAGACTAAATCAAAAATACAAACCAGTCATATCGCAAATCAAAAATAACTCGAGAAGTTTAGTCAGCCATCTGGTTATTAAATATGAAAATATCAGGAATACGATATAATTGTCTAAACTCATGATTCTTTCTAAACAAAATAGCGTACAATTCGTTCAGTAGATACCTTTTGGACAGGCAAACCATATACCGAATCAAAAAAGCATACTCAATAATTATAGAACCTAAAATCGTAAAGTCGGTTGAAATAGCTCAATACATTCAATGGTTTAGGCATGTTATCAAATATTAACATACCAGGGCCACATAACGATATTGACACTCGGCAGACACGCCTAATTATCCAAACCCCTGAGTCTTTCTAAACAAAAAAACTTAGGTACAATAGGCATGACGAAATTTTTTTTTCTTGTTGGTAAGTGAAGGACCATTCAAAAATAGAAATATCTATCAATGAAAAAATGGCTCTGATAGCATAAAAACTCTCCAAGATATCACAATTCAAAACTCACATAAAATAGACCTTCCCAAAACGCTCCATACAAAATGTCAGCTAACTGTGACGTCACGCCTAGCTAGTTTGTTCGATAGCTATGTTAAATAATATTATGAAAGTGGTTTCGTAAGAAAAATTGTTAAAAATTTCATAATTTATCGAATGGTACACAAAAATTAAGGAATTTTATAAAAAAATATTCGACTTGACTTAACTTGACGAAAAAACTTTGAAGGCTCAAAACAAAAAAAAATATAATAAGTTATGAAGCTGAAATTTTGGGAATACCTATTTTTCATCGTTATGTCTTTATTTTATTTAAAAAATCAGCTAATCTTTGACCTTGTCGTCATCCCTATTCTTTTAGTTTCTCTAGTACAGGCAAGTTATATCACAGACAATAATAGAACCTTGTCTTTTTAAAAATCGGTTTAAAATAGCTCAATAGGTTCAGTGGTTTAGTCAGTTATCAAATATTAACGTACCAGGGCCACATAACAGAGTGACACTCGGCAGACACGCCTAATTGTCCAAACCCCTGATCCTTTCTATACAAAATAACGTACAATTCGTTCAGTAACTTTAGGACAGGCAAGCCATATACCGAATCAAAAAAAACCCACCTAAATATAGAACCTAAAATCATGAATTCGGTTAAAAATAGCTCAATACGTTCAGTGGTTTAGCCGTATTATCAAACTGGATGACGCCCACAACTCCTTTGCGGCAAAATTCGTTTATCGCGCGGGAACCGTACATATTTCTGGGATAAAAAGTATCCTATATCCATTCCCGGTAATTAATCAAAGTATCTCCGTACCCGGTTCGGCGGTTTGGTCGTGAAGAAGTAACATACAGTCAGACACTTTCGCATTTATAATATCAGTATGGATATGAACATACCAGGGCCACATAACGCGTAACGGTCTTGACACTCGGCAGACTCGCCTAATTGTCCAGACCCCCGGCCATTTTTCTCGCGTTTCGGTCCAGATGGCCGAGGGGTGACTTTATTACAAAAAACTCATGTAGATTACTGTGTAACTATTATGTAATCATCAATCGTAAGTTATAAGCCTCGGATATCGAATGGTTCAGAACGTGGCTTTTGTTTTGGAGGTCGTGAGTTCGATTACCGCATTGGAAACATGTTATTTGATATTTCCAAGTTTGGTTAGGACGATGCAGGCTGATCACCTGATTGTCTGACAACTAAGGCTATGTCCACATTTGTATCATTTCCGCGTATCAGATCTCGGTCGCGTAGCATCGAAGCCATAAAGTTAATATACCTAGCGGAATAGAGCAACAATATCGAGCTGTCAAACGAAACCGAAATTGGTTTACATCATTGTGTAAAAATATGTGTACGTATACACTTACACAAGCATGATTGAACATGAATTCTATGAGATTAAATTGTCAACGTGCCGATAAGTGCCGACTGGACGTCAAAAAAAGAGTTCTGCTGTCATGTATCACACGTCTCTTTTTACCACGCAGTGTTACTGATAGTGATATCTCGCTTGCTCAGGCCTTTGTTTCTCTATTCCGCTAGGTATATTAACTTTATGATCGAAGCGTATCATGTTCGCTAGTGTGGACGGAGATCTGATACGCGAAAATGATACAAATGTGGACAAAGCCTAAGATGATCCATGCGTCGGATGGTCGTGTAAAAAGTCGGTTCTGCGCCTGATCTCTTGCCAGTCGTGCCGGTCGTCCGTCCCACTGGGTTACGAGAGTAATAATAGAGTGAGTGTTCTGTTGTACTGCGCGGACACTTAATGGACACTTTGTTTATATTTGGTAACATGTTTACAAAATACTTATGTGACTTGATTATAAGAAAAACAAAAAGTAAAAGGAAATTACATGTATTCCCAACTCACTATATATCTACATTGAAATCGTACATATTAAAATAGAATATTCGTATAAAATCGCAAATGTAATATGCGATATATTTCCATAGCGGGATAAGGGGAGGCGCACTTGAACACGCGATTTGCATCGAACGCGGCAGTAGTCGTACAAGATTGGGGCCATTTCTTTTAGCGTACTCATACGTAGACAAGGAATGTATAGAAATTCCAGTCTTCTTTCGTAGACTGGATGTAAGTATTCCGCAAGTATGTAAAAGTGTAATTGGTATTTGCTTGTCTTTCTGTCAGTCTCTTTATTACCTCCTCGCGCATAAACAACTAAACCAATAGGGATAAAATTTGTATGGAAATGACTTTAAGCCCCCAGAAAGGACATAATATTATGTCTTAATATTATTAGGATAGTCTGTTTCTATAGTCTTCTTTAAATTTTGAGTTTGACACCCTGGGAGATCAAGCTTTACTCGAAGTTCAAGGAATGAAAAAAAAAACGTAAAAATGGATTCCCAAGGCTCGATTGATCTTCTGCAAAACTCCCATTTAAAACATTAACCCTCGACTAGTGCCTACTAAATATACAAGATCATTTCAATTTATGAATAAAAGAAGACACTGTTCCAACAAAAAAAGTAAGACAATACTACGTCTTCATTCGAATACATCCAATGTAATTCTTTATTATTGTTAAGCGTGTCCCCCTTCCGAACATCTGAGTCGGAAAATTGAAACCGCCCCACCGTTACGTACAATGTTTATCCTCGACGACGAATTAATACACTTCATCAGGATTCTGGCTTTTTGTATAATTTATATATACGGAAGCTGATGCTATGGCCTATGCCCCATGATTATAGTGGGTTTTAGGGGAAAAACGATTAAGTTAGGTCAAATTCCTTAAAAAAAACTATAAAAACTAGAATGTCATTCAAGTTTGAACGTATATTTTTAGTTATGTCTTGACCCAGAGGTCGACTCGGCTGCAACCTGATTGACATGTAAGATGATCCATGCGTCGGATGGGCGTGTAAAAAGTCGGTCCTGCACCTGATTTCTCGGCAGTCGTGTCAGTCATCTGTTCCGCTGAGTTACTTATGAGGAGTAAAGGAAGAGAGCTCTTGTTACTGGGTACACACTTGGACACTTTAAGGGCGCTTTTCCTATCATGCGTGTTATCACCCGCGTGCGGATCTGGCACCACATCCACCATCTGGAAAAACACCTATGAAATAATAAGATGCGGGCAACTAGCACGCGGATCAGATCCGCGCGAGGGTGATAATCCGCATGACAAAATGACTCCCTGAGTCATGCGTAAGTCATGACAGGTTTCAATGAAACCGGCCACCGTCACCGAAACCGGTGTGAGAGCCATCTTCTTGAAAAAACAAACATCGCTATTATTATAATAATTAAACATTATAATTATAATAATTATTAATGTCGTTGTTCCTTATTATTTGAGATTATAATTATTATTAATGTCGTTGTTCCATGTTACAGGCTCAGCAATAACCGTTTAGGAGACAATGGCTCCATTTTGCTGGAAACACCGACTCATCGCACGGCTATAAAATTTTCCTTATAATTAGAGTTTGCTGCAAGTTTTTTCTTTTGATCCTCGTGGGACGGTCCAAGACACGAGCGGTAGCGTAGCCTCTTAGCAATAGCGACCGCACTCAGAAACATTTAATGATTACTCAAATTAATTTTCTTATTCTTAAGTTCCTTATCAGCAGCATCTTGAAATTGATATTACACAATTTGATGATGGCGATTGTTAAATTTAAAATTTTAAAAAATAACATCATGCACAAGCATGAAGCAGTTTTTCTTTTTTTAAATCAACCAGTTTGCCTGCTAGAGGAATCGATTTTCCGAGACCGATTTAGTTAAATTAATTCAGTCACCAAAATTGAGCTCGTAACTCCTTTAAAAGTTTTAATCTCCTATGGTTTTAAATTTTACTACCACGTCCTTTTAAAATTAGTTCGGTATACAGACATACTAACTAGTTGCTGCTACTAACTTGAAGTTTGTGTATTTTAGAAATTTGTGTATCACGTGTTCTTTCCCGGGCCCTAAATTATTTCAATACCAAAATTTATATAAATCATTTTATCATTTTTTACCGATACGCTTTGCTATACCCGCTTCAGCGTATGACCTGTACTCCAATTTAATAGATGAAGTTTTGTCAAGTGTCCGGGGTTTGCTAATAAGCATACAAATGGGGGACCTTACAATCTTCGCGCTAATCACTGTTTTCTTAAACGACAGAGCGAGATGGCATTAGAGGGAGATAGAGATGGCTTTAAAAATGGAACTTCAAGATTTTGTGTCTCAGTCGCTTATTACGAGACCAAAGCTTACCTAAACTTTCTAATAGAAGATTTATTTCTACGTTGATGGTATCCATGATTGTTACCATGACTGTGAAGCTGCATAATTGAAATCATAGACGAATATCAAGTTTTTTAATCACTTTTATTACTCCATTAAGCTGATCGTACATTTGTCAGTACCGTACGCGCCGTACGCGTCGAACGCACCGCATGGTACACGAAATGCGGCGCGTACGGTGCGGAGCGAATGAGTGAGAAGTTTCACATCATTTCATACAACGAATTCTAAATGCGGCGCGTTCGGCGCGTGAGCACTGATAAATGTGCGATCACCTTTAAGAATTAACGTGGACAAGCTATCATGAACCAAACTGACATTTCCTCAAAAGAAGTGGCAATATTATTATCATATTTTCAAAAATTAAGCCAGCTAAGATTCAGCTCGACTTACTTTATACTAAGCAACAAAGACAAAACTTCAGTATGCGATCAGACTTTTTCGGTTTCTATTCCATAAAAACCATGAAATAAGTTGATAAAATCGCGTTTGGAATGTCTTCTTTCTCCCCCTCATATATCAGGTACAGCACATGTGACGTTTTTAATTTCATTCCACCCTCCATCTGCGTGTCGTTATATGAATGTTTCACACCACTTTCGCCTGTAACATTATATACTACTAGTTTATACCCGCAACTCTGTTCCGCCAAAATTAGTTTATCGCGCGGGAACCGTACATTTTACAGGATAAAAGTATTTCCATTCAAAATTTCAGCAAAATCGGTTTAGCGGTTTGGGCGTGACACTGACCTCCATTTAAATACAAGTACGCTGGACCTATGATACCCACTTTTTTTTGTGCCTATTTGAAGCGGAATTAGCGCCCCCAGTAAGAGGGAAAAGAACTAAATTTGACGTAACTTGCAAATGGCCGCTTAATCGTTATTGGTTGTCATCACTAGTATTAGATCCAAATACTCCCACTACTGCTATCAGCGCCAATATGGCGACTTTCAAACGTCATTTTTAGGTCAAATTTAGTTCCTATCCCTCACATTGGGGGAGCTGATTCCGCTTCAAATAGGCACAAAAAATAGCTGTCATTTCAAAGGGTATCATTAGTCCAGCGTACTTGTATAATGGAGGTCAGTGGGGCGTGAAGAGTTAACAGGCAGACAGACAAACACTCGTTCGCATTAATAATATTAGTATGTATTTAACGAAAAAAAAATTCTGTACTCCGGTAGTGCCGGCAGAAGTGAAAACATAACAGCAGATATACACTTTCTTCGGTCGAGCACTCGCAAAGAGGAGATGAAACTAACTTGAATCTATGAAGTTTAGCTTTAAAATTGCCGTGACCAGAAATAGATCATTGCGTTGCACAATTCCTAACTGGTCACGGCAATTTTAAAGCTAAACTTCATAGATTCAAGTTAGTTCCATCTCCTCTTTGCGAGTGCTCGACCGAAGACAGCCCGCAAGAACAAACTGCTCATCACATACTCTGGGAGTGCGGTCTCTGGCATGAGGAAAGAACCGATTTATTAAACAGCCTCCAATGTGTCTCTGGAGTCGTATATTACGATAACCTCGTAGGCAGCGCAAAGAATTTCCGTGCTTTCAAACGTTTTTGTCATAAATTCTATTGGAAACAATCGAACACAAGTTTGCCATTATAAATAAATGTCTTTTTTTTATGAAGTAGGCATATTATATTAAGCATAATTTTTTTTTCCCGTGGTGCTTCCCCCTTTTGTTCGGACATCAATGTCATTACAATTTTGGCTGTCTCCCGCTTTGCTTGGGGAGGGAAATTGGATATCTCCTACTCCTCCTACATTTCTTCTGATTAATTTCGTTGCGGGTCCCAAGACAGATTTAGCTTGTCCCTCGGGCATCCCTGAGATCATATCAAAGGATTTTCGTAGTTGGTTACCACTGTTGATCCTGGCGACACAGGAGTTGCAGTGGTGGGAATGTGTGGTGGGCCTTTTGCCCGTTAAAAAAAAGATATACACTTTCATTATCTAATATATAAAATTCTCGTGTCACAGTGTGCGTAATTGAACTCCTCTGAAACGGTTCGACCGATTTTCGTGAATCTTAGCGAACATATCGGCTAGGGTTGAGAATCGGACAACATCTACTTTTTATGTTGATCAGTGCATTTGTTGAATAATTATTATTAGTAAATTATTACAACTCGAGACTGACGGCGACCATTGTTTATGCGACGGAATAGCGATGGACGTTGCCATGGTGACATACTTATTTAGTCACTTCAATAAAATAATATGGGCGAAAATCGAAATACTTTATACGGCAAAACAAAGTTTGCCGGGACAGCTAGTAACAGTATAGATATAACCTACGTGGCAAACTTATTATTTTTTCATCTTTTATCCCATGTATTATGGTCAGACCAAAAATAACCAACCGTAATATGGTGACATAAAATTAAATCATGAAGCAAATCAAGCTATTCGACACAAATTTTTTATCACCTACTTTAATACATACGTCTTTTTACGGTGTAGGCTGACCCTTACATCAACGCCTATCAAACTTGGTCAGGGCAGATTAAGGAGCGATCGAGTGTATTGGGCGGGCGGGGGCGAGGGGCGGGGGCGGTCAGAAATAATATTTTCTTAGCTGAGCTGCGGCGCGAAGATAGCGGCCCCCGCGGTCAAGGTACTGTCGCTAACACAAGTGACAAAATATAAATATATGAATATAATAATAATAATATCTATGGACGCTTCACACCACGTCAGTCTGGCCCCGTGCTAAGTACCTGAAGGACTTGTGTAACGGGTACCAGAAAACGGAAATATATTTAATACTTTTATACTATACATATATTTAAGATTTTTATTATATGATACATATATTTAATACACATTCATGACCCAGGAACTTTTGAAAACTTTTTGTTCCGTCGGCGGGATTCGAACCCGCGACCCCCGGCTTGAGCTACCAACAGCCCACCAACTGAGCCACAGAGGTCGCCAATATATTATATATTGTATGTGTTATCTTATTATGTCGCTAGGACAATTATTGTCGAAACTTAAAATGTTTGTAGGTTTAATATTATTCACTACATAAAAAATACGTATAACTTTTTTACCGAGGTGAATAATAAATAAGTGATATAATTTCTTTCAATCGTTTATGATTACAATCGTATGTAATAGAATTCGAACGCAAAACAATTATTATTATAATTAGTAACATGCTGCGCCGTAGCCATCTACGTAACATGCTACGCCGTAGCTCTTTACGTAGCATTCTACGCTGTACCCATCTACGTAACATGCTACGCCGTAGCGCTTCACGTAGCATGCTACGCTGTACCCATCTACGTAAGATGCTACGCCGTAGCTCTTTACGTAGCATTCTACGCTGTACCCATCTACGTAACATGCTACGCCGTAGCGCTTCACGTAGCATGCTACGCTGTACCCATCTACGTAAGATGCTACGCCGTAGCTCTTTACGTAGCATTCTACGCTGTACCCATCTACGTAACATGCTACGCCGTAGCGCTTCACGTAGCATGCTACGCTGTACCCATCTACGTAAGATGCTACGCCGTAGCTCTTTACGTAGCATTCTACGCTGTACCCATCTACGTAACATGCTACGCCGTAGCGCTTAGCATAGCATGCTACGCTGTACCAATCTTCGTAACATGCTACGCCGTAGCGCTTCACATAGCATGCTATGCTGTACCCATCTTCGTAACATGCTACGCCGTAGCGCTTCACATAGCATGCTACGCTGTACCCATCTTCGTAACATGCTACGCCGTAGCGCTTAACATAGCATGCTACGCTGTACCCATCTACGTAACATGCTACGCCGTAGCGCTTCACATAGCATGCTATGCTGTACCCATCTTCGTAACATGCTACGCCGTAGCGCTTCACATAGCATGCTACGCTGTACCCATCTACGTAAAATGCTACGCCGTAGCGCTTCACATAGCATGCTACGCTGTACCCATCTTCGTAACATGCTACGCCGTAGCGCTTAACATAGCATGCTACGCTGTACCCATCTACGTAACATGCTACGCCGTAGCGCTTCACATAGCATGCTATGCTGTACCCATCTTCGTAACATGCTACGCCGTAGCGCTTCACATAGCATGCTACGCTGTACCCATCTTCGTAACATGCTACGCCGTAGCGCTTCACATAGCATGCTACGCTGTACCCATCTACGTAAAATGCTACGCCGTAGTGCTTCACGTAGCCTGCTACGCCATAGTGGTATAGGATCCCCCCATAGAGCGACCTTCACCGAGCTGGTTAATGGATGAAAAGTATTTTATATTTAATTACGTATGTCAATAAATGTATTGCAAGTGGGTTGCCTAAAAAATTTCAGTCCAGAATAAAAAAAAATAAAAAATAAACATTTTTTGGTTTGGTTAATAGACAAATTCCATACCAATCGAAAGTATGAAGCCCGTAGAATATGCATTAAGCCTTAACCACACCGGTACTGCAGGTATCGATTTACCTGCCTACCCAAGAGTTGTGACGGGAAAATAATATTTATTGACATACGCCGTTGAATATAAAATGCTTTTCATCCATTAACCAGCTCGGTGAAGATCGTTCTATGGGGGGATCTTAGGCCATAGGTATCTACGTAACATGCTATGCCGTAGCACTCTAGGATGCGGTAGGGTCTACGGTCTATCATACGGTCATACCAGTTACCACTATACATTATCTATATGAACTAACATATTTCAACACAATCGGTCCAGCCCCCAAAAAGTGTCAAATGTCAAAAGTGAAACTTCTGTATAAAATCGTCACGGCGACGAAAAAGTGACGCATTATCATTTTTTGTCCCTCTAAAAAGTTACCACTTTTTCTTGTGACTGTATCGCTATGTTTTGTTAGGGCTGACCGCTTCTACGCGGACACTTACCAGGTAAGTGGTTGCCCGACTTTTTATAAAAGAGTTCCACTTTAGCCAATTCGGATTATTGCTACTGTGATGTTAAAATATCCCATAGATCACAGACATAGATCAAGATAGATACCGCATGTCGCTCCTTTTGTATGAAAACGAGCGTGTCACTTTTTTCCTACCACTGTGACGTACCGATGATAAGAAACGTGTCCATTATCAAGGCCAACGTTTCTATTTGAATTTCTACAGCTCAATACGGCGCGGCACTTTTAGGCATTTAGACTACTAAAACCATTCCTCCCCTTTCATTCCCATCGAGTAACATATTTATACGGTCGAATTGATAAACCTTCTTTTTGGAAGTCAGATAAAACTAATGTACTGGGAGAGTAATTCCTACTTACAAGTTAAACATAAATTACTTTCATCTTTTATATTCCATGTGCTAACACATTCATGGCACGAAGTTAGCGCCGCATAAAGGGTGCCCTCCACCTTCATATACAGCGTGATCCAAAATAACTTCTAAACTATATATTACCGAAATTCGTTTTTTGCCGGGAAACCGCACATAACGCAAGGATAAAACTGTTATATCCTATGCTGGGATTTAAGGTATGCGATTTGAGGAAACTGAGTTTCATCCAAATCGGCTTAAGTAACAGACAGTGTGAATTAGAGGTAACCGAAAGAACATAATGTACACTTTTGCATTTGTAATATTAACATGAATGAAAATCGTAAAATTATTTAAAAAAAAACAATAAAAACAGTAGACTTTTTTGCTGCGCGGTAGGAAAAGAAAGGAATATTAGTTCCTATCCTAAACCAAATGCGTCTAGTGTCTACTGCTAATCTCCGATCAGGTCACGTGTCCTGGTGCTAGTTTAACATTTTTAACACTTCTTAAAAAGTGTGTATACAATGCCGCTAAAGAAGTTTTCACTTCAAAAATGGAGACATCCTGTACAGCTTTACGGTGGTGTAACTCACTCTATTATAAAGAGTTCAAATTTTATTGCGTTTTCGTGCTACGGCAGAAACCGCGACAGCACATCCAAGATTATATTACCCCGGCGTGATCTTTATATCTTCAGCAATAGGGTTTAGAGTACAATAATTTACGAAAGTCTGTAACTTATATACTGCGGCTTCTCTCCACTTGTGAAGATTTTCGAATTTATGGACCTCTGCCTAAGATGGGGCTCGCCTCTATTTGAAATCTTAATAATCATATTCGACATAATAATATTATTTATAGATAATTCAATACAATTTTAAAAATGATAAATAAAAAAATAGTACATGTTTTATATGTAATATTATCAGATGTTACCCGTGTAAAACAATGGTAAAGCAGTATTTAACGGAAACACTAGACTAAACGGACTAACGGAAACACTGGACGGTGTCGGGACATATTGCATAATATTATAATTATAATAATTATAATATTATGCAATATGTCCCGACCGGACCGGAGTCCGATCCTTTAATGTCATGATGTATGGCATATTTTATGGACAAATTGGCTCTCAAATTTTTTCTGTCTCTCACGGTTGTAAAATGGCAGCCATTTTAGTTTTTCTCGGGTTTTCATACTAATCTGACCAATACTTCTCATGTAAATATCCTATGAACATAAAAAAGTCTCATTTGATAGCTAAACTTGTGGACTACCCTTATACAGACAATATGTAATAATTTAAATGTTATAAATTTAATATAAATAAATGTTATAAATTTCGTAAAATAAAATATAATAGAAAAACCAAAGTTTAAGGAAAAAAAGTAGTTTTTTTTTTTTTAATTAATGGCTTTTTGTGAAAAATCTAGCGCATTAAATTGGTTCTTTTTTATTTTTAAAAGATATAGGAGGTTTTTATCTTAAATAAATTTCTTCACTTATATGCTCTAAGTCAAATAGGTTAGAAGTTATAACGATTTGCTCATGTAGTATTTATTGGACAGATTACTATGAGAGCCAGAGTTTTTTTTTTTTTTCAAAAGAATTAGAGAAAAAAAAATTGAGAGCCAATATGTCGATAAAATATGCCATACATTATGACATTAAAAGATCGGACACCGTTGTCAGGACACATTGTATATGTTAAACCAGAGCCAAACTACTACCTTAACCACCAAAATCCGTTCAGTTAGTATAAGAAACCAAAACACTCACGAACCTTTCTCTTTATAATAAGTCATTCATTAAACGTAGATCAGTAAAAGTAGTTATAGGCGGAACATACATATTTTAAACTACGTAAACTTCGAAATCATTACCCTTTCTTTAGTGTAGGTATAGTCGGGTAAAAGCCACAGAGGGTCAGTTATACAATTCTGTTTATCGCAGATTCAATCCCAATAAATCTATCAGCTGTCTGTACACTTTGGGAAAAGCTTTAAAAGGGTTTAGGTAACTTTGCTTGGGAAAAGAAAGGCTTTCTAAAGCATAAAAAAGCTGATTTCTGATAAGAAGTTGTCTGATTATAAAATTAAATTAAGAAATTTTAAAAAACCCCCGCCAAACAACTTTAAAAAGAAATGAAATAATATATTTTACTGACTTTAAGTTTAAATAATTCCTAAGTGTAAAGTAATATTTTAGTCCATAATTGTTGTTACGGTGTGTCGGGGGACCGCCAAGTAAACTACGATAACAGCGAATTTTGCATTTTGTATCGCCATAATAGTCGCTGATTGTCTCAATTCGATTCGCTGTGAACCTTAAAATAAAATGTTATGTGAAATCAAACATCTACATTAGTGGTCCCCCGATACACCTTGACAACAATTATGGACTAAAATATTACTTTACACTTAGGAATTATTTAAATTTAAAGTCAGTAAAATATATTATTATTTCGTTATTTTTTAAAGTTGTTTGGCGGAGTTTTTTTTTTTATTTTTTAATTTTATTTTATTTTATGCTTTTTAAACTTGCGTTGGTTATAGTGCAGAATAATTGAAGACGTGAGTGGAAGAATCGAACAAGTAACATTTCGTAACATACGGACAATAACTAATTTTTTCCCTAATTATTTTAATAAAACTTGTAACTTATCTACTTCATAACCTAGCTAATTTATCTGGCTACATATATAATATATAATTTTTCTATTTCAAATAATTTTTCCGACCCTAAAGCCTCCATTAAGCAAAAAAACGGGAAATTTTTTCATATTACTTACCTTATTCTTCCACTCACGTCTTGAATTAATATAAACAGAATCATATTATCCCATCTTTAAATGTCCTCTTGGATGAGGCCGTCAATATGAGTCCAAACATGAAACATCCACTTTGGGTTCATACGGAGCTCGGCTCCTATAGAATCCAAGTGATGCTGCAGGAGCAGCATGTAAATATTTACTGTTTATCTACGTCTTACTAGTTTTCGCAATTAAAATGAGCCCAAACACGAAACCTCTGCTCTAAGTTGGTGAGGAGTTGGGTATCCTATTGATTACCAGGTGATGCTGCAGCACCAGGTCAACTTTCCATTGATGTGTATATATTTATGTGTCACGAACCAGAATACAAAATATAAAACCCATCAAACAACTGCAAGTTGCGAATCGGCCTATCACGAACCAGATAAACCATGATATTCCAGCAATGAGCAGGCTGATGATGATGAACTATAGCTAAGAACACTCTCGATCATGTCAGCTTTCAAACAAACAAAACTAGATCAAAGACAGACAGACAGATACGTCAAACTTATAACACCCCTCTTTTTGGTCAGGGGTTAAAAATATATTATTTACCTGTGCAATTAAACCTATCAGGTATAATATTGTGTATACTTTTCGCCTTTCCATACTTACTATACTTACTTAATACTAACATTATAAATGCGAAAGTGTGTCTATCTGCCTATTACCTCTTTACGCTCAAACCACTGAATCGACTTTGAGTCCCGGGAAAGGACATAGGATACATTTATAGTAAAAAAATGTACGGTTCCGCGAAAAATTTTGGCGCAACGGAGTTGCAGGCGTCATCTAGTTACAAATATACAGGCTATAGAACAATAACTCTTATATGTCCATCAGCAATATGGTAAAGTGTGTCTGTTTGTCTAGACCAGCCTTTCCCAAAGTGGGCGATAACGCCCCCTTGTGGGCGCTGAAGGTCTGAAGGGGGGCGGTGTGGAGCCCAGAAAATAAATGCGGGCGTTGTGTAGAGGCTTGGGGGATGATTAATGATTTATCTCATCAGGATGCATTTTAAATTAAAAAAAGGGGGCGCTCAAATATAATTTGTTCTTAAAGTGGGCGGTACACAAAATAAGTTTGGGAACCTCTGGTCTAGACTCTAGTACCTCTTTGAGCTAAACTGTTGAACCGCTTTTGATTTGAAAGAACCTAAGATGCTTTTTATCCCGAAAAATGTGCGCGATAAACGAATGACACAATGTATATCTAGATAATATTACATCTTTGCTACAAATATGAATACTCCCGAAAGACATTACTGACGTGGTTATGGGTTCTTTGCACTGACCTCCAATAAACAAGTACGCGTACTTGTATAATGGAGGTCAGTGGTTCTTTGTAATTCACTCTGGGCTGTTCCGAAAACGTAGTGTTTCCGGTTTTGTAAATTTACGATTACCGCGGAGTGGTCTCATTTCCGGTCACTTTTGGGTCTACACACACATGACTGTAGCTAGCGTATATTACAATATAAATGGTCGCTTTAAGTATTTGTGTATTAACCCACAATTTTCGAATTGTAAATGCAGTCTTGTTCTAAATGATCTATTTATTTATTTATTTATTGAAAAGCACAATACACAGTACAATCAAAACAATACGAGGCGGTTGTTTACATTGGTATCTGATCTGGATTGTAACGTAAAACTATGTGCATACAACTAATCTAAATTTATTAACAAGTTTAAGTTCCTATAATAATTTAATAATAATTATAACATGATATTGTGTTATGTAGTAATATTATATTGTAGTCATACTTCAAAGTTATACGAAATAAACAGGTTATGGAGGATGTCTTTCAAAATTGTCGAAAATGATTTAGAGTTTTTATTAAAAATGTCCAATTCAATATAATCTTTAGCAAAATCATTGTATTGCCTGGCCATGCGCGTTAACGGGTTAAAGTAGGAGATGCTATTTTTATACACTTGTAGAGCAAAAACGTTAGTGCATTTAGCCCTGCGAGCGCTAAATTTAGTATTAAAGTTAATGTTTGAGAGAAGATCCGGAGATTCTATAATATAATTAATAATTTTATAAAAGTATATTAAATTGAAGTAAATGCGTCGGCTTTCAAGGGTCTCCATTTCAAATTTTAAAAGCCTGTCGTGGTATTTTGAACTTGTTCGGCCCGGGCTATGTGTGTAACTAACGAGTTTGAGAAATTTTCTTTGAACTCGCTCAATGTTATCTATGTGTGTCTGGTAATTTAGCGACCATACAGGGCTCCCGTACTCTAAGAGTGTTCTCACTAGGGCTGAATATAAATATAGAGCACTTCTAGGTTCTCTAAATTATTTTGTTGTTCTAAGAACAAATCCCTGCATTTGATTTGCCTTGTTAATTATGCGACTATAATGAGCTCGAAAAGAAAGTTTTTCGTCAAAAAAGATGCCTAAGTCCTTTATTAATTGCACGCGGTTGAGTGCTTGGCCATTGATATTATAGTTCCAGATAACTTTATAACGTTTTTGGGTGAAAGTTGTTATTACCGAACATTTGCTAATGTTCAAATGCATGCGATTAGCTTGACACCATTCAGATATTTTATCAATATCTTATTGGAGAGCTTGACAATCTTCTATGTTTGCTACAAATTTAAAAAGTTTCAAATCGTCAGCATATAGAAGGCATTTGCAAGTTAATATTGCGATTAAATCGTTGATAAAAACAACAAAAAAGAGGGGTCCTAGATGAGAACCTTGGGGAACTCCCGATCCAACTGTAGTAGGTGAGGAGATATAGCCCTTTATTGCGACCAACTGAGTTCTATTCTTGAGGTACGAGCATATCCACCTGTACAGATTCCCGTGTATACCATACGATGCTAGTTTTTTACAAAGCAGACGATGATTAACTTTGTCAAATGCCTTAGAAAAATCGGTGTATATTGAATCTACTTGACCACTGACAGAAAAGGCCTGGCAAAGATAATTTTTGTACTCTAGTAGATTTGTCACCGTTGATTTACCTTTAACAAAACCATGTTGTTTGTCAGATAGAATTGGTTTGAAGTGATTATATAAATGGCTGTATACTAAAGATTCAAATTTTTTTTCCAAGGCATGATAATATACTGATGGGACGGTAATTTGTACAGTCGGATTTATCTCCAGACTTATATATCGGGATTATATGCGCAGTCTTCCATCGATCAGGGAAAATACCGCTAACTAACGACTTATTGTAAATGATGTGTAATGGAGTAGATAATTCTTTGGCAATACGTTTTAAGAATGAAGAAGGAAGCAAGTCCGGGCCTGCTCCCTTATTAGCATCCAATTGTTTTATTTGTAGCAATATAGCCTTCCGCTCAATTGATATTTGTGATAGAGTTCTAATTAGGGGATTGTTAATTGGACTTGAGTGGTTAGTTCTATCATCACAGTCACCATCACTATCATAACCAATATCAAAAACTGAGCTAAAATATTTCGAAAAAAGATTACAGATCTCCTGACCTTTAGATGATGTCAGCCCTTCATAGCTCATGGTGTTGGGTACAGTGATTTGACCTTTTCTGCCGTTAACAAATCTCCAGAAGGATTTAATATCCTTCTTAAGCGAGTTCTCTGTACCTGAAATAAACTTGTCAATCTAAAGAACATGACTGCATTCATTACTCAATACGTATTTTTTGTCGCTCATCTTCCAATTATCCTACAGCTTAAAGGAAAGGATATTAAAAAGGAAAGGATATAAGGATGGGTTGTCTACGAGTTACGACTAATATTATTTTTATCCACCGGCGTTTTGCAGCCTGTGACACTCTGTTGCTATCAACAGCTATCGCTTGCTATCCGGCCATCGGATGGTGGGATACATCTTATTCTCACCAAATTAGAATTTCAGCACGTAGGATAATAATAATAATAATAATCTTTATTGCACACCACGAATATATACAGTTATAACATTCACATCAGTTACATAGAAGTACAATTTTGGCGGCCTTATCGCTAAAAGCGATGTCTTCCAGGAAACCATCAAAACGTTTCAGAAAGCATCACATCAAGAGTGGACAAACAAGTAAACATTACCTAAGCTGTATGTGCTAGTAGCGCCCTCTGCACCGACCTTTGCATAATATTCCCTAGGAACGCCTCCGTGGTCTAGTGGTTAGAGCGTGGTTCTCGACTCCGGAGGTCGTGGGTTCGAATCCCACGTTGGAAATATGTTATTTCCAAGTTTGGTTAGGACAATGCAGGCTGATCACCTGATTGTCTGACAAGTAAGATGATCCATGCGTCGGATGGGCATGTTAAGTCGGTCCTGCGCCTGATCTCCCGCCAGTCGTGTCGGTCTTCCGTCCCACTGGGTTATGAGAGTGAAAGGAATAGAGAGTGCTCTTGTGTACTGCGCACACACTTGGGCACTATAAAACTACTCCTGCGTAACAGGCCTGGTTTCGATTAAACTGGCCACCGTCACCGAAACCGGTGTGGGGAGTATTATTATTAATATTCCCTAATACAACCTAAACGACAGTTTGAATGACCAAAATACTGGACGTACTATCCATAGACACACCTAAATGTCAACAAGTCGTTTGACATAAGAATATTTTCGGGAATCGAACCGGCAAACGGTCGGCCCCTACAATAAATATTCCACGCGTTATAAATTCCCAACAAACTACAATTTTATTCATAACTTACTTTCCGCTGTTAACCCGAGACTGTGTGATTTAAATCCGCAGTAGGGGGTGCGCAGGTGCGTTACTATATCCATACTGATATTATTATAAAAGAGGAATTGTCTCTCTGTCTGTAAAGTGTGAGATATATCTTCTCTCTTGTATCGCTGAATTTGATGAAATTATGAAAAACTAAATGACACCCGCAACTCCGTTGCAGCGCCAGAATTGTTAATATTTCTTGTTAATATTTATATTTCGATGACAAAGAGTTTTGTCGAAGGTGAGTTTGCAAATTAATTACAGCGAAAGTATTATTTTTTATTAAAATGTTTTTGATTTATTATTTATAAACCCTTTTAAATATTGTGCTCTATATCTTATATTTTTTTACATTTCGTTATTATATTGGAACTAAGTAAATCGGGTACCAAGAAATAACAAAATGGGGTTTCAGCCCGCCTTAATGAATAAGCCAATTTCTGGGAGTAATTATTTAGAAAGTGCTTACTTGATGTTGTTCGCAACTCCTACGTTACGACTTACGCCGTAAAATTTTGTATGTGAAGAAAATTAGGCTACAGTTTAGTGTTCAAAATAACTGATTTATGTTCCGTTTTAAAATTAACCGATTTAATAATATTATAATTAATAATCGGCCAAGTGCGAGTCTGACTCGCGCACGAAGGGTTCCGTACCGTTATAGAGTGTAGGGACCACACATAAGTGCATGCTTGCATTCTTGTGTGTTACGTGTTAACGACTTATGTATTGCAGTCTCTCCCTAACCTCCGTATTAGGAACTTGTATTTTGTAAAGGCTAAGCCAATAATTTTGACTTGAGCGCCTCGAACTTGCCGGAGTCCGGCGGTTTGCCAGGAAATCGGTGATTTGTACGATTACCTTCTTTGGAAGCTTGGACACCACCAGATCAAAACGACTATCGTCGCTCAACTTCTGCGGAGCCAATATGGCTTGCACACGGAGAAACCACACTCGCGGCTGGTCTACCCAGAATTCCGGGATTCTTGATGAGACAGAGACGGACATCAAGTCTGCTGGTGGCGGCGGTGGCGCTGTGTTGCTGACTGAAGGCACTGGATAACCGGCTGGCTTCTCCGTATTCATCTTGCCGTCTTACTTTCACTTCGACACTCACGTTGACACCAAAAAAATACACTGTTCGTTTTATATTATTCACCGAATTATTGTCCAATTTAAAGTCTCAGTGTTCTCGAGGTCACCAATGTTGAGTAATGTGACAGAGAGATAAAATAAACATCGAGTCCCGGGTAAACTATTTATTGGCTTAGCCTTTACAAAATACAAGTTCCTAATACGGAGGTTAGGGAGAGACTGAAATACATAAGTCGTTAACACGTAACACACAAGAATGCAAGCATGCACTTATGTGTGGTCCCTACATAGAGCAAAAATAGGCCATAAATTGTGTTTTTTGTATGGGGAGCCCCCCTTAATTTTTTATTTTATTTTATTATTATTATTAAATATTAAGGTACAAATATAATAAACTACCTTGTGAAAAATTTAAGTGCCTACCTGTTACCATTATTGATATAGACCAAAAAATGCCGAAAAAATCATGTTTGTTGTATGGGAGCCCCCCTTAAATATTTAATAATTTTTTTTAGTATTTGCTGTTATAACAACAGAAATACATAACCTGTGAAAATTTCAACTCTCTAGCTATTACCGTTCTTGAGTTACAGCCTGGCGACAGACGGACAGACGGACAGACATCGAAGTATCAGTAATAGGGTCCCGTTTTTACCCTTTGGGTACGGAACCCTAAAAATGCACTTTGTTATATGGTCGCTGTTAAGCATTAGTGTCCTAACCCACAGTTTTTTTTTTGTGGTTAAATTTTGAACGCAGTCTTGTTCTAAATGATCTAAAGAACATAACTGCATTCATAACTCAATACGTCATTTTTGTGGGTTAGTACACGAATGTTCAACAGCGTCCAATTATAATCAACAGATAATATAAATTATCTTCACATACATCTCTAAGCCCTCTGAAACTCCTTTCGAGATTTTTCGTTTTTTTATAGTTTCGGATTTCAGCTACTATGTCCCAGTTTCACTTCTTCTACTAAAATTACTAAAATTCACCCTAAATAATATAAAATTGTATGCTATAGATGCCCGCAAAGTAATGACGTTTGATCCTATTAACTATAATATTATAAACTTTGTGCAACATAAATATATGCCATTTTTAACATTGGCGACGCAATTGAGTAACTTATAACATAATTATTCATGATCACAATAATTATAGTAATGATAATAATTATTATTATCTTTCAAAATTATAATTATTTACCGTTTTAATGTGGCATAACTCGCATAAGTATAGCATAGTAATTAGTAGGCTCAGAATACGGATCATAAAATTATAATTACCTTGTCATTACTAACAGGCGGCTGTTTCATAATGTACGGTACCCCCGGGACTCCGGCTCCGAAGAGCGACGGCATCATGGTGGGCGCGAAGATGACCTTCACCGGCTGACCTTGGCAGCTGCAGGGCTTCGGGTCCTTATCCTCGCAGCCGCAGCAGCAGTGGCGGCAGACCTTCACTTTCTGGCAACCCTGGGCATTGCGACAGCTGTCCAATTCATGGTCACCCTGTGTCTGGATCGACGTGGTTTTCATCTCTCTCTTCTCATTTGCCTCCTTGGTGTACAGCCTGGGCTTTTTGTTATCTGTAGGTATCTCCAAAAGCGGAGTCCGTCGCTTTATATCTGTAGGCGTTTCCAATAGATACGGTTTGTCTTTCTTGTCTGAGTTGTATGGATGGACAAGCAGGGTTCTGGGTTTCAGAGTCTTAGCCCCGAGGGGCCTCGAAGGGGAGGAGGGATCCAATTTGAATGATTCTTTCACTCGCGGTTAAATATTTAAGCACAGTTGTTTTTTTTTTTCTCCTTCTTCCTTTGGCATATGCACTTGAGTTTTTCGTCCTAAACTGTCATGTTTAAAACACTTGGCACTAGATTTTTTAAACTGCAATTGTTATTTCGTCCTAAATAATCATCATTCAGTTTGGCAAATGAATCTAGTTTCAAGTTTTTTTTAATGTTAACTACCGAACTGTCAAAATAAAAACACAAAGGTCAATGACACACCACGTGGTTGTTGGCAAACAAACAAATTCACAAACAATCACAAAAGTACCCGAAACCGATATGTATAGAATCTTCTGCCCTCAATGAAGGTAAGAGTGCGATTTTTAGGAATCTACTGCCCGGATTTTTGGAGTTATTGATGAAAATGCAAGTAATTTTGTCACTGGCGAGAGAGACATGTGATCGCGTCGAGATTTCGTCCACGACTGAAGTGAAGGCACTGGATATTTTCGCGCTGGGCGTGTACGGGGCGGGCCGCGAAAGCCACGCCTTCCGAAGTTGATTTATTCAGTATTTGGTCTAGACTTCGCAAAATGGCTGGTAGGTGTTAGTCTTCAACATTTTTACGCGCTTCTTATTATGTATATCTAGGTCAGAATGGACACCGTTCTTGGCCATCAATCACCACTAAAATTTTCTTTCTACAAAGAATAAACAAAGTGACTTGACAAAGGAAACCAGTAATTTTGATCCTAAAATTGGTGAGTTCTTTTCTTTCGCATTTCTACTTAGTGATGCTAAGCTGCATTGGCCAGGTTTCGTTCGACTGAACAGACAAATTGACAATTAATATACCTAATAAATAAATAAAAAAAAAAAATATATATTAATAACCTTATCATTTCTTAGATTTTCTCAAATATTCACAACGATTTCACTTTCAATGATTTCATAAGCACTTTTATTATTTCCGACGTTTCGGCTGATCTCCAGCGGCCGTGATCACGGGTGGACTGAGGTGACAGATGTCGAATATGATGTTATTTTTAACTATCCGCAGATTCATGAACTATTTGTGTTCCGATATGGTTCCGATCTACGTAGAACGCACTTACCTGCGGTATCTTGATGCCGCGGTGTTCAGTTAAGAATTACTTTTTTTTATGAAATAAGGGGGTAAACGAGCAAACGAGTCACCTGATGGAAAGCAACTTCCGTCGCCTATGGACACTCGCAGCATCAGAAGAGCTGCAAGTGCGTTGCCGGCCTTTTAAGAGGGAATATATAGGGGAGGGATTTTTTTAGTATTTTCCATTGAATCGCAACTATATAAGTGGCATCACCCAGCCATCTTCACAGTTCACAGTCCTGAATTAAAATAACCAGCGCCATGAATTTGCACTAATTACAAAAGTTTTAAAAAAGTTACTCTTTCAGCGGTACTTTCATAGTGATGAAAGCTATGCAGCGGAATCATACACATTCTGAAGTTTTATCACTTTGTTTTGTTACACCCTGTATTTCATGTTGGATTGAAATATCAGAATCAATGTAAGAAAAACTTCGTGCTAACAAATCGATGGAAACAATTAAGATTCACAAGTCAAGTCTCGCTTTGTAAAAATCAACATTGAACTAACGAACCATTGTCTCCCGCCGAACACCGCGTTTTCCTCCTACAGCCGTTCTTAAAAATTATATTACCACTCATTCTTAAAAATGCTACTTTGGTAATAATAAAGATTTAAGTAATATGCATTTTTTTAACAATTACATATAGAGATTTTATAAATATACCTACTAGCTGATCCGGCAATGGTTGTTTTGCCTTAGGGTCAATTCAGACCGCAATGTGACGAGGCGAGGCGAGGCGCGGCGCGGCATAAATTTGTATGGATTTGACAAATTTCAATTGCGTGAGACGTCTTGCGAATCTGTCAAATCCATATAAATTTAGAAATGCATTTACGCGTCGCGTTGCGGTCTGAATCAACCCTTTGATGAGCGACGTAAGTCTGAGAATCGCTCATATTCTTAAGAAATTTGAAATGTTGTGAACTAAGCCTGTAAAGGCTTAGTTAGTTCATCACAATCGGTTCAGCCGTTTCGAGGGAGTTTGGCGAACAACGCGACACGAGAAAATGTTATACAGAGTGTAACAAAACTGAGTGATAATACTTTAGGGCGTGTATGTGTTCCTTATACCTATAGAGTTGACTGTGAAAGAAGCAGCGCTGCAAGAACAAAAATTTTTTGTGACTTGTAAGGGCAAGCGTGATGACTTTTCCCATATAAAAGTAAAAAAAAAGTTGCACTAATAGCGCTTCTACTTTCATGTGAACTCTATACAAGGGATTCATACAAACCCTTATTTAGGATTTGTATGAGTCCTCTGTATAGAGTCTATACCTACTAGATGCTTTAGGATCCCTAAAGTACTATCACTTAGTTTTTAACCCCCGACAAAAAAGAGGGGTGTTATAAGTTTGACGTGTCTGTTTGTCTGTGTGTGTGTCTGTCCGTGGCATCGTAGCATCCAAACGGGTGGACCGATTTTGATCTAGTTTTTTTTTGTTTGAAAGCTGACATGATCGAGAGTGTTCTTAGCTATAATTCATCATCATCAACCTGCTCAGTGCTGGAAAATCTGGGTTTATCTGGTTCATGAAAGGCCGGCCGGCTGACTTACAGTCGTTTAATGGGTTTAATATTTCATTATAGTTCGTGACATTTGTGAATATATAGTATACATATACACATTGATGGAAAGTTGAGCTGGTGCTGCAGCATCACCTGTAATCAATAAGATTAATTATTAGATATTATTATATCAATAAGCACACAGGCACACTAGCAGCTTATAAGCTGTAGCCCTACTACGAAACTGTTTTGAGACTCAAACAATCGGACGAGAATGCCGCGTCCTGTTCTAACAACTTTCACGTTTGTTAGAGTCATAAAGTTAATATACCTAGCGGAATAGAGAAACAAAGGCCTGAGCAAGCGAGATGTCACTATCAGTAACACTGCGTGGTAAAAAGAGACGCGTGATACATGACAGCAGAACTCTTTTTTTGACGTCCAGTCGGCACTTATCGCCTATCGGCACGTTGACAATTTAATCTCATAGAATTCATGTTCAATCATGCTTGTGTAAGTGTATACGTACACATATTTTACACACAGATGTA
This sequence comes from Cyaniris semiargus, assembly GCA_905187585.1. NCBI lineage: Eukaryota > Metazoa > Arthropoda > Insecta > Lepidoptera > Lycaenidae > Cyaniris > Cyaniris semiargus. The sequence continues at coordinate 10,447,615 of LR994567.1, forward strand.
AACCAATTTCGGTTTCGTTTGTCAGCTCGAGATTGTTGCTCTATTCAGCTAGGTATATTAACTTTATGGTTAGAGTAGGACGCGGCATTCTCGTCCGATTGTTTGAGTCTCAAAACAGTTTCATGGTACAAGGCCTGATGCGTGTGTATCATACGAGTTTGTCCAGTCTGTTTTTTAGAGAATTTACTGTAGGTGCTATATTACATTCTCAGGCAGCTTGTTCCACTCAGAAACTACTCTATCAGGTAAGAAGTGTTTTAGGGGATTGCTCTTATGTGGTATACTGTTGGTTATCCATAGCTTCAGTGGGTGTCCCCGAAGATGATTATTTTCATTTAAGAGGGACAAATTCTCAATTCCATCGACATTGTAGTAACCAGTAAGTATTTTGAATGTTTCTATTAGGCTGCCTCTCATCCTACGCTCTTCCAATGTGGTAAGTCCGAGAAACTTTAATCGTTTTTCATACTCTAGGTTTCTAATGCCTCTGAGCAACTTTGTCGCTCGTCTCTGAACTTTTTCGAGTAGTTGGATATTTAAAGTATGGATTCCAAACCACAAACGCATACTCCAATAGAGGTCGAATGTACGTTTTAAATAACATCAATAAAATCACGGCGAACCGAATCGAGACAATCAGCGACTTGGCGATACAAAATGCAAAAGTCGCTGTTGTCGTAGTTTACTTGGCGGTTCCCCGACACACCGTGACAACAATTATAGACTAAAATATTACTTTACACTTTGGAATTATTTAAAACTGATAGTCAGTAAATATTATTTCATTACGTCTTTTTAAAGTGGTTTGGGGTTTTTTTTTAATTTCTAAAGGGTGTTACACACAGAGCAGGTAATGTAAAGATGTATATTATAGCACGATACATCTTTCTATAGATATCGTCAGGAGACCACACACGACAGCTATAATGTAAAGCTATACATCCCGAGATGTAATGTATATTAATATAAATTACCTGCTCTGTGTGTGAAAGCCTTTAATTTAATTTTATGTTATAGGTCTACCAGAATCTGATGGCAAAAAGTGAGAAAATAAATTGACTCTAGCAATACCGGGGTAATTGGAATAAAATATTTTGATCTTTTTTTTTTCTTATAGTGGCTGATTATGTGTGTTAAACATGCAAATATAAAAATTTGTCCAATGATCAAGGATATTTTATGAAAATCTGCTGTCAAAAATTGCCATCAGATTCTGGTAGACCTATACATCCTGTGACCTGTAGGTATAAGACCGCATTGACATTTGACATATTTGAACTTATGACTCACTGCAAACTTAACGCGAGTAGACTATAGAATATAATGGAATCCCACCGGTCCATAAAAGACTGAGTCCGATCGTTAACCCCTTCTCAATGAGCCAGTTAGCAATAACTTAAATTAACTTCGGCCCTTTCTGCCCGATATCCATTTGAACCTTAAGTATGTCCTTTACTGTAAATGGAGATCCCGGGAAACCGTACATTATACCGCAAATAACAAATACCTATACCTACGTTTTCTATACTTAACTAATTCTTATGGTAAATTCAGACCGCAACGCGACGCGTAACTACATGCATTTCTAAATTTGTACTGAATTGACACATTTCAATTGCGTGAGACGTCTCGCAAATCTGTCAAATCCATACAAATTTAGAAAATATGCATTATGCATCTACGCGTCGCGTCGCGGTCTGAATTGACCCTTAGGGTGAAGCCAAACGAGCTTAATTTTGTGAGTCGTGTGTCGCAGAATTTCGGTTGACAGAAATTCTATTGCATATAGTTTCATAGAAAATTCCCATTTCATTCACACGAGCGTAATTTTTAACCTACTTCCAAAAAGGAGGAGGTTATATGTTCGGCTGTGGATATTTTTTTTTTGTATGTTCAACGATTACTCCGCCGTTTGTGAATCGATTTTCAAACTTTTTGTTTTGTTCTATTAGGTTTCCCTCCAATTTGGTCCCATTTTCACAAAAGTGGTGATCTGATGATGGAATCCATGAGTAATCGAGGGAACTCCTCAAAATTTATATGGAAACATATGATGATTTTGGTTTTATGAGAAGTATCCTAAGCATATATATATAAAACGCAAGATTTTGCACCAAGGTATACTATAGTCCCGAAGATACTAAGAGAACTCCGGATTCCTTATAGATACAAGTTTGGGGGTTTAGGCGCTGTTTTAAGAACTGAAAGCATATGCTACTATGCAAATTACATTAATCATCATCATCATCATTACCACGTCAGGGTCACCAGTGTCACATGGTTGTATATGGATACAATATGCCCCCACAACACCATAATTATATCATCACGTTATGTCCTTATAATAATTGGAACTTTTCATAGCGATTTTAATAAAAATATAATGTTGTTTCAAAATAAATGATTCAAGTTCTAAGCGACTTATGTACCACAAAATTGAACATAACAAAGTCAACCTTAACTCCAGAGCGTAAGGCACACATTTGACATTACTTTTGAGATTCGAAAGAAAAAAGAGAAATAAGTTGCTTCGATAGGTACTACACTAGTTTAACTATTAACCCATCAATCCCCAAGCGGCACCCGGCTGCCGCATAACAATTAAAAATCTATTGTGTCTGCGATTCCCACGATCGAGGTAATAAATTGAACCCTTAGTATGAAAATACTTACATAGGAAAACAATCTACATCGTAATAGGAATAAGAAACACAATCGCATTGAGTGTGACTCTTAACAAATTGTAATAAGATACGTAGAATATACGCGATGGTTTACTAGGTAACTAAAAAGAGTGAAATTATTATTTTTAACAAAAAATTAAAACCGACTTCCAAGATAAAAACAATAATAACATCCTTATAATATGAACTAAAAAGTATTAAATAATGTTTCCTATCTAATAGTGCCTTTTTCCGAATTCGGCTAAACCTCAACTATTTCTGTACTCAATCTTCATAATTTTGAAGTCGGTGCCAGTTCCAAAAGTTTCAAATACCTATTTTGTCAGAGAACTGAAGATTCAGCTATATCTGGTACCGACTTCAAAATGATGAAGATTGAGTACAGAAATAGTTGAGGTTTAGCCGAATACGGAAAAAGGCACTATTAGATAGGAAACATTATTTAATACTTTTTAGTTCATATTATAAGGATGTTATTATTGTTTTTATCTTGGAAGCCGTTTTTATGTGAGGCATGATTAGTATGAAAAACAATTTACGCGGCCGAAATTCTGCGACTCACGACTCACAAAATTACGCTCGTTTGGCTTCACCGTTAAGGTCAGTTCATATTGCAACGTCGCGGATTTGTTGCCAACTGCGATGCATTTTTCATGAGCCATTTTTTGGAACAGACAAACCAACATCGCGAGCGCAAAGTTAATTCGCTTATTTAAAAATCGGATTGCATCGACGTATCGCGTTGCAATATCAACAGACCCTTAGGCCGTTTGTCCACCAGTAGCCCTAGCACGGCGACCAGTGGAAATGCGAAAGTATAGACAAACTGTGGAGATAAACTTAAGGTGCCGTTCCGATCTTTTTTCGTTCCGAAAAATTCAATTAAAATGCCACTTTATGACAGACTATAGTCACAAACTGTGGAGATAAACTTAAGGTGCCGTTCCGATCTTTTTTCGTTCCGACAAATTCAATTAAAATGCCACTTTATGACAGACTATAAGTCCTAAAAATTCAAATAATATCCTACTTTATGATATATACTATAGTCTGTCATAAAGTGGCATTTTAATTGAATTTTTGTCGGTCGCGATTAGCCGCGGTAAAGATCGGAACGGCACCTTAAGTTTATGTCCACAGTTTGTCTATACTTTCGCATTTCTACTGGTCGCCGTGCTAGGGCTACAGGAACGAGATTATTTTGGGCCGATAAAATGCCATTATATGACCATAGGTGATAGGCTATAGGTTTCATTTTGCTCTACGCCACTACAAAGCAGCGGCGGCATGGGTCGGCGGTCGCTAGACCAATATATTAGGGGAGGTGGTGCTCATTTTGAAAAGTCATCAGTCGGTCGGTATCTGTTATTGCAATGTCCTCCATCATATAGTCAAACGCCTCCGTGGTCCAGTGATTTAAAGCGTGGCTCTTGACTCTCGGAGGTCGTGAGTTCGATTCCCGCGTTGGAAATAAGTTATTTCCAAGTTTGATTAGGACAATGCAGGCTGATCACCTGATTGTCTGACAAGTAAGATGATCCATGCGTCGGATGGGCATGTAAAATGTCGGTCCTGCGCCTGATCACCAACACGACTGGCAGGAGAGAGAGAGCCAGTCGTGTCGGCGGTGTGGGTCGTCCGTTTACTGGGTTATGAGAGTAAGAAGAGACCGTGCTCTTGTGTATTGCGCACACACTTGGGTACTACAAAATTACTCCTGCGTAACTGGCCTGGTATCGATGAAACCGACTACCGTTACCGAAACCGCTGAGGTAGGTATTATATTAGGTACTTAGGGTCAGTTCGAAGTACTTAAGCGTATACTTGAATTAAATGGGTTTGATTGACCGTAGGATTCGCCGGGCAATTATTTTGCAACGACAGTAACTGTTTAATTACATTAAATTATCGATTCTTTCGCATTATCGTGTATTTTTAGGCTTTACTTACTCGAGGGTCCTTGGACCCTACCCGTAAAAGCCATTAGGTAGATCCGACCCTGCCAATATGCCAGACAGACAAGCAGATAATATTGTATAGTTATTCTCTATGTAACTATCTTTATTAATAAGGGTATAAACTACATAAATAATAAAATAAAAATATAACAAACATAATATAGAAATAAAACTTAGTCATATTTTCTTTTACAAGTTTTTTTTATTAAAAATATCTAGTTATAAGCATAAGAATATAATAAGAATAATTTATATTATAACGCTTTATTATAAACAGTAGTAAGAACTAGCTGCATATTTAACATGAAGTTCATTGAGATGATTGTTTGGAAGAAACCACATAAAGGTGATCGTACATTTATTAGCACGCACACGCCGAACGCGCCGCATTTTAGAATTCGTTGTATGAAATGATGTGAAACCTCGCACATTCGTCCGCACCGTACGCGCCGCATTTCGTGTACTATGCGGTGCGAACGGCGCGTACGGCGCTGACAAATGTGCGATCAGCTTAAAGAGGCCGCAATTTGGGGAATTTTCCAAAGTATTGTTTTGTTTCTTTGTCGTTTTCTTTATGTCCCTTTGTATGTATCTTGTTTAAAGTACAAACAAAGGATTTATAAATAAACTAGCTGTGCCCCGCGTCCTGCGGCTATACAGAATAAAATAGGTTTGGTGTTAAATCCAGGGTCTCAGCTAACTTCATACCTTATTAAAATTGATCTAGTCGTTAAGACGTTAAGAAGTAACAAACATACACACAAACAAACTTTCGCCTCTATAATACACTCATGGTCAAAACTGTTTTTGCCACACGAACTGTGATGATTTTTGTTTTTGTTTAGGTCACAAAAAATTGGGGGTCACAAAAAACAGAAACAAAATGACTAATTGTTGATAAGGATACTCCAACATAAACAAAAATTATAACAAAGTTCGTGTGGCAAACAAAAGTTATGATTTTGTTGACCAGTGATTTCAGTGTGAAGTGGGAATAGTGTGATGAATAAAGTACCATCGAGGAAATTGATTCCTAGGCAGTTGGCAGACCAACGTCATTTGGTCGGATTATGTAAATTCAATGCTAGTCGAGATCCGTCGGCTGGGTTTGACATAGCGCGACCAAACTACGTAGGTCCCCCATCTCTGATGGTACAAAGTACTCAATCGTCAGCCAGGAGTGCGGCGAACTTGTTAACCACTGCTGCTGGTGCCTCTGGATCGCTGGCCTCACTGCTGGCCTCGGAGCTGGCCTCGGAATGGTCTTCGCAGTCGCTGTCAGAGTCGACTGGACTGATCGACACCTCCTCCCCACTCAGTGCCTGGACCCACTTCACGTATTTGATCTCCTCGCAGGTCTCGTATTTGGCTGGAATAGGAAATACTTTTTAGTCGAGGAAACTTTAAGATATAGCAGTCTATTTACAAAATGTTAGGAGATTGCCTGGATAGTTACTTTAAAGTTTAAAATAATTAAGCCACCTGTTTTGTATTATGCTGTGTACAATAAAACACAATTATTTTACTTTAAACGTCAGGTATAGTTATGCGTTTCGAATTAAAGTTTATGTATGCATTTCATATTCTCTGAGATAGCTCTTTTAGCTTTAGAGATATTGATGCCGTTGTGACAGTAATAATCATAGAGAAATATAAGACTGTACTGATAGTAATATTGTGACACATCACATAAGTACCTCAAAACATGAGTTTTGTTCTTTAATAAAATATAACATTTTCTTTAACATAGACACACATTTGAAAATAGGTTTCTCTGTGTCATGGACTTTTATTTAGCTTATTAACATTGTATTTTCTTACCCCTCTCGTCATAAAAGCCGGGCGGTGGCAGCCACAAGCAGATCTTGCCGTCTAACGCCATACGCAAGATGCTGTTAGCTGCTCTGTATGTGTCCAATCTAAAACAAAACATAAGCTAGAAACAAATTATCGGACGCATCCATAAGTCGCGGCTGATGGATGCGGCTTAACAATGTGCACGGTTCATCCGCGGACGTCAAAGACCTAACCTATATGTCAATGGCAGACGTCCGCGGATGCAATAACATCCGGCCAGCCAGATTATGTTCGGACGTCCGAACGCTCAAGGTCGCGTCCGCGACTTATGTCAGACAATGTGCACAGTTTAGTGTATTTTGTATTGATCAGATAGAAACAAGCCGCATCCGATGAAAACGTCCGCGGAAGTTCGTCCGATAATTTGTTCCCAGCTATATTAAAGTAGTTGTGTCCTTGTCAGGCACATTGGAAAAGTCACATAACACACAAAGACTGCGTAGAGCTGCGCTACGTCTACGCCGTACTACGCCGCGTTTAGAGAAATTTAACGATTACTTTACTTCAATTTAATGAAGATTTTGACATTATTACAAACCTTTTCTTTGAAACTGTTCATTAAATAAAATTTAAGTATTATTTTTTGTCTCTGAGTGCGGCCGTTGATCTTTGTCTGACATGTTAGAAAAGACACAAATACAGACAAAGAAAGCAGACCAAAAATAATTATGAGGTTTTGTTGAACAAGTGACATAATTTTTAAAAGAATAAGGTTGAGGAGGGTTTCTTCGACATTTCCTCCACGAGTGGAAGAAACGACTTAGAAAACGGGCGTTAGTTTCTTTACAGTATTTTAACAGTTTATCGACAGTTACCTAGCTGCCTTAGCGGTGAGGTATCCCCGCTTCTTGGCCCAGCCGTCGCAGATATCCCGGGGTGACCAGGTACAGTCGTTGTCGGGGTGGTCCATCCTCAGCAGCTTCGGTAGGTCGAGGCGTTCAGCTAGGTACCTGAAAAAATGGCAAAGTAAAAAGTTCTAAAATATATGAAGAGAAATAGTTTTTTAAAGTTTGTGAATCTTAACATATTCTGACAACTGTTTGACACAATAACTCTACACAGAGCGCCACCTGTTGGCAGGTGACAAAAAGAAAATGTCGCAAAATTATTATTGACACTTTTCTTAACGGCAGCATGCTTTGTGTGAAAAAATCCTAAGTTTCATACAGACTAATTTCTAAAATAAAACAATACCGCGCTTCAGCTGTACAAGGATTTCGGGGCACAACAAAAATTGAACTAATGTCTCTAAAATGCAACATAGCTGTATGAGGTGACAACACTTGAGATATGTTACATTCACACTTTTAATGTGTGTTTGGAGACTGGAGAGGAAAAAAGATTTGAAAGACAATCTCGTCTCGTCGTCTCACGTGTTCAAATCACGTCGGGATCACCAATGTGGGAATATGAGTGGTGGCCGCAAAGGAAGATCTTCCGACCGAGCGAGGTGGTATGCTCAGTCAGGCAGGAGCCCACGTGATTGATTTCAGCTGTCGTATATTAGTAACAAAACTAAGTTATAATACTTTAGGGTAGCTTTTCCCAAAGTGGGCGATAACGCCCCCTTGTGGGCGAAGGTCTGAAGGGGAGCGGTGTGGGACCTAGAAAAAAAATGGGGGCGTTGTGTAGAGGCTTGGGCGTGATTTATTTCATCAGGACGCATTTCAAATTGAAACAATGGGGGCGCTAAAATATAATATTTTGTTCTTAAAGTGGGCGGTAGACAAAATAAGTTTGGGAACCTCTGCTTTAGGGTGTGTATGTGTTTTTTGTAGAGAGTTCACTGTGAAACTAGCAGCGCTGAAAGACCAAAAATTTTTTTCACTTTTGTATGGGGAAACTCGTTACGCTGGGGCGCTTGCCCATACAAAAGTGAAAAAAATATTTGGTCTTTCAGCGCTGCTACTTTCACAGTGAACTCTCTACAAGGAACACGTACACACCCTAAAGTATTATCACTTAGTTTTGTTACATCCTGTATACCGACGCGCTTAGAAAACTTCGATAGCGCGATGCAGGAATGAGGCGCTAATTGTAGGTACCGCCACATGTGTATTGTTTCATTGTGTTTTATCTATTATGCTATGAAGTGATATTTTAATACCACTTCATAGCGCAATACATAAAATACAGCCATGTAGTAGCTTTATTAGCACTACTATTACATTTATATTCTACTAGCTGACCCGGCAAACATTGTTTTGCCATATAAATTATTTCTAGTATCAATATAAAAAGTAGATAAAAACCTATTCTCAGGCCTAACCATAAAGTTAATATACCTAGCGGAATAGAGCAACAATCTCGAGCTGTCAAACGAAACCGAAATTGATTTACGTCTGTGTGTAAAAAAATTGTTTACGTATACACTTTTATACATAAATTGTCAACGTGCCGATAAGTGCCGACTGGACCTCAAACAGATGAAAAAAAATTGGTTCTGCTGTCATGTATCACACGTCTCTTTTTACCACGCAGTGTTACTGATAGTGACATCTCGCTCGCTCAGGCCTTTGTTTCTCTATTCCGCTAGGTATATTAACTTTATGGGCCTAACATACAAAATATCATTAAAAATCGGTTGAGCCGTTTTGTAGGTGTTCGCGCACATACACGACACTGACACGAGAATTTTATATATTAGATAGTAAAACCTGATAGTGGTGTAGGGTTCTCGCAGCTGCGCTATGGGGTATGAGCCCATCAATATCTGTATGGGCCGCGGTACCTTGGACGGAAACACCAGGCCGGGACAGTCGCACAAACGGACCTAAAACAACAGTTTGTGTGAGTAAAGTAATGATAGTCAAAGTCAGTAAAACAAAATAATCAAAAGCTTATAATATGACCACTGGTAATATGTAGATAGTTGGTGGGAAATGAGAAAAGATTTTCAAGTTACGTAGTCGATCGATTTTTAATTATTTATTCTCAAATCTATGCTACTTTCTGATTTCGTTTGTTTGACTCTTTGTGAGATAGTTTTTGGCTCATACTTGAAAAAATGGTCTACTTTATGATTGTGCAATATCTGCTGTCAAACCTGTAGTTAAACCATTTTTAAAATTCATGCCCACCAGCAAAATAGTACAAAGTATTCATGAAAGTCGTGAAAATTTTTCTACTTCTAAATGGCTTATTTTGAAGGTTATTTTTAACCCTAAAAAATTTTGGTTGCGGCCCGCAAGTCCAAAACTAAGACGTGTTTGTGGCCCGTATAAAAAAAGGGTTGAGTCCCACTGCTCTAGGGTTACAACATACCTGCGGCGTCAAGAATATAGTCTGGAAGTGTTTAGTATGTCCCGGGGTTTTGGACACGGAGACCACCTTCCGGCCCATTATGGCGTTCATGAGTGAGGACTTGCCGACGTTGGGCTGGCCCACGCAGCCTATCGTGAGAACCCCGTGCTTGAACCGCTCGTGCGTGTAGAAGGTTGTATCTGACTTCTCTAGGATTGTTTCACCTGGAAAATATAAATAAAACGATCTAAAGGTGATCGCACATTTATCAGAACGCACGCGCCGAACGCGCCGCCTTTGAGAATTAATTGTATGAAATAATGAGAAAACTCGCACATTCGTCCGCACCGTACGCGCCGCATTTCATGTACTATGCAGTGCGTTCGACGCGTTCGACGCGTACGGTGCTGACAAATGTGCAATCAGCTGTAGAGTCCGCCCGGTGTGACTGATCGCTCGGAAAGAGTTACAAAAAGCTCAGGATATGAAACAACATAGTAACAAAATTAATTTGACAGACAAACATTCATAAACGACAAAATAACGCCATCTTCGCTAACGCTTGTACACATCTCAGTTAGCGAAGAAAGAGGCAATGTCAGTACGAGCTATTAAGGCCGAAAAAAACGAGCAGCGGAGCAGGCGCGGCGCGGTGGCGGCAGCGCGGGACGTCGTCTAGTACACCGCGCGCCGCTCGCTGCGCCGCTAGCTTCGAGGCCAATTCCATATAAATCTAAACATTGAAACGCGCCGCTTCCGCCACCGCCCCGCCGTGCCGTCCGCTGATTTCGAAGCCGAGGCCTTAGGTATGTGTGCGAACGGATTGGCGCCCGGCGTACACACATGCAAGCCGCGCATTTGTATGAGGACGTTAAACTGTTCTATACTCATAAATCACATACCAACTTCAGGCTGGTCATCATCATCGAACTCCACCTCCGTCTCCTCCCTGATCTTCCGCTCCCAGGAGCTGAGGTCCACCTCCCCGGCCACGATGTCCCGGCACGCCTCCAGCAGCTTCGTGGCGCCCTCAGCACACATCCGCTGTCGGCCCTTACGACGTCTTACTTGGAGGCCTGGGAGAAAATTTGAGTTACTTTATTATACGGTAAAGATAAAATCTCTATGTGTCTTTTGTTATAAAAATACTAGCTGATCCTGAAAACGTTGTTTTCTTATAAACAATGTGAATATGCTTAAAGCGGGCGATCGACGGGCGAGTTAAACCGCGGTTTTAAATACCGACGAACCTGACTGCTGATGCTGATCGACTAGCGAGCAAAACAGTCGCAAACATGCCTTGTGCCATGGCATTGTGAGCCGAGTGAAAAATATAGCACTACGACTGCGGTATTTAAAACCACGGTTCTGGAATGATACACCGGCGTGATTTATCGACGAGCCATTAAACCGCGGTCTTACTCGCCCATCGATCACCCGCTTAAGTCAGCTTTTGCCATTTCAGACATTGTTTATGTTATGGTGATCGCACATTTATTAGCACGCACACGCCGAACGCGCCGCATTTTAGAATTCGTTGTATGAAATGATGTGAAACCTCACACATTCGTCCGCACCGCACGCGCCGCATTTCGTGTACTATGCGGTGCGTCCGATGCGTACGGCGCGTACGGCGCGTACGATGCTGACAATCAGCTTTAATCCAATCTCAGAAAATTCTACTGACTGTGCTACTACTTCATTTTGAGATGCTTAAAAAACATACTTAAAACGAAATGCTTATAAAACATACCAGCTTTATCACTGCTAGCGCCAGTCAGGTTGTACCCCGGGCAAGATGTGAAATACACCACTCTCAGGCCGGGACAAGTTCTCGTGAGGTACTCCTTCCACGCTGCCACCACAGCAGCTGGCACCAGGTCGATCTTGTTCAGGACTAGTATCATATCCTTTTTCTGCTCTTGCACGACGAACTCGTAGAGGTAAGGGGGAAACATCATACCCTGAAATAATAGGTACATATGGTAGACCTATGTTATTTGGTCAAATTGTGTTACGTAATTAATGTTATTTTTGATCTATCGGAGAAGCTTGACGTAACCCGACCAAATAAGGTGGCTCTATCAGATGCATATTAATCAATTTCTCGGAAGTAAAAACCATACTAAAAGTATTGTTAACTCTTCTCGCTTAGACATGTAAACCAATTTTGATGATATTTGGTGTGGAAATTAGGGGGCAGCTTCTATCGCGTCTAATTGTATGATTTTGCGCGATTTTAACTTTTATTAAAAATTCTAGCTATGATAAATAAAAGTCTACTATTCTACGAAACTTCACTGCACAAGAAAACTATAACGCGTTACTGAAAAGTATACTCTATTTTGCATTTTCTAAAGTCGATAATCGTGCGTCTTACAAAATTAACTTACAGCGTATCTAACATCGACAACAAGTAACAATATGTCACACATCTCCAAAACCCTCCACAGCTGCCGCCACGTCTCCAGGTTGAGCTCAAAATACGACATTTCCTTCCAGTGTTCACTGTTTTGTAGGGTTTGAATGTATTCCTGAAAAATACAGGAAATTTAGTCTTCTGTTTAAACATAAGCTATAGACCGCGCATAAAGTCCTAGTTTTTTTTTTAATTAGGAATTTCATTTGTAGGATGAGGAGTGAACAGGGTGTATAAAAGATATGACATTGGGGAGTTATTGGTAGAACTAACATACATGCCCCCTGTGAAGTTGCCAAACCATCTTAAAGTTTTGTGTCTATCTAATATATAAAAATGTCGGGTTTTCCTTCCTGACGCTATAACTCGAGAACGCACGAACCGATTTCCACGGTTTTGCATTCGTTGGAAAGGTCTCGGGCTCCGTGAGGTTTATAGAAAAAAAAAACCAGAAAAAACTTCAAGAGAAAAGCAGGAAAATAGGCAAAACAACGTTCGCCGGGACAGCTAGTCTATAGAAATCTGTGACAGAATAAGTATCTACTTACCTTAGAAAACTATATGACCCTATTTCTTATACTAAGTTTATATCCATATATGATGCAAGATTTCATCCACAGTATACAGAATGTAACAAAACAAAGTGATAATACTTTAGAGTTTAGGGTGTGTATGTGTCCCTAACATTTAACAGAGCATAATTTTTTTTGTGATTTGTATGGGACAGCAGCGTTATGAATTTTTCCAAACAAAAGTTTAAAAAGTTACTCTTTCAGCACTGCTACATTCACAGTGAACTCTATATAGGGGACATATACACACCCTAAAGTAATATCACTTAGCTGTGTTACACCCTGTAGAATTTTATGTTAACCCGTCGATCGTGGGAAAACGAAACACAATAGATATTCTATTCACCGGTGACCGCATGGGGCTTGATGAATTAAAAGAACCTTACCCTGAAATACTTTTGTTCTTGAGCATCCAACTGTGCCGGAGTCATGCTGAAGTCCCATGGAGGTCTTTTGGGAAAAGACACTTCCTTTGGAAAGAAGTCTGTTGGGTCCACTTCCATTTCCTTCTCTGGCACTGGATTTAAGGCTTTGCTGGAAGAAAACATGATAATTGAGATTATTTATCAACATTAAAATGTATAAATACATATGGACTAAGAGCTGACGACCAAATTGGTCATGTGGCTTCAGCTGTATTAAAACTCCGTTAGCTACTTCCCTGAACAACCTTTTCTGATAATCTGCATGCTGGCAGGCCGTGGGCCGAAAACAATTCTTGAAAACATTGAATTTCGGTACCTTCCCACTGATATTTTTGTCTGGCTATTTTTTTTGGGATTACATACTAACTAATCTCACGTCAGAAAAAAAGCCAACACAGCTGAACCCACATGAAAATAATAATAATTTTCCTACTTTTAATTAACACTGGCAACCCCTTCCCACCACCCGATCGATTTAAAAATTTTTTTGGGTGCACAGGAAGTACAGAGCAACTGTTTGGAAAAAAAATTGAAGTCGCTGAACCTACATATTTTTCCATTTTTTTCCCCACCCCACTACACCCACACCCACCGCCCACGGCCTGCCAGAACGCAGATTATCAGAAAAGGTTGTTCAGGGAAGTAGCTAACGGAGTTTTAATACAGCTGAAGCCACTTGACCGATTTGGTCTCCAGCTCTCCGTTGAATAAGTCTGTCTGTTGGTTGATCTATTACCTCTTCTAGCTTAAAGTAAGGAGATTCTTAGATCTTCTTCTAAAAACTTACTACAATAATAATACAATATTTTAGAAAAGTAATATATAATTATTTCAAAATCACTTACAGTGCCTCCTCCTTTTTCATTTTAAGTTCTGCATCAGACTCTCTGTAGAACTTCAGTGCATATCTGTTGGCATCCCCTCTACCTGTGTTACCTCCCCGAGCTTTGCTGGGCTGGTAGTTCATAGCTAGCACATCATATGCATTTGAGCTGGATGAACCTGAAATTTATAGCATATTAGATTCTGTTATTTCATGTTATTTGCAGTGATAATATTTGTTTTATGATTTTGCAGAACACTCCACAATATGAGCAACTATTCTTTTGGTAGCTACTTTCTAATTGTAAAAGAACTACTGTTGATTACTAAAATATTTAATGGCTGAGGTGTGCTTTATGTACCAGCTGATTTCTTTTTGCAAGAAGGAAAATGATAGCATTACCTATATTGAAAAGTGAAAAGTTTTGGAACAAAATAAAATTGTTGATCTGTTGTTAAAATGATTTTACTTTTTCACTTTGTATAAGCCATCAAGGTCACTAAGAGCCAGTCCACACAGCGCATTGCGTTGTTTTACATACAAATAACCAAGGTGTTCACACTTCACACGGCGTGCTGCGTCATCGCAACGCACACATGAACGACGGCTGCCCCCGAGACGAAGCGGGAGGGGGTGTTGACGTTAAGACTGCTTGTAATAACGCTGCGATGGCGCAGCGCCCGTGTGGCCGGCTACGCGTCAAAATATTTGCGTTGCGACGACGCAACGCAATGCAACGCGCCGTGTGGAGTGGCTCTCATGCATCTGGGTGTGTCAATCAAAGTTTGGCTTCCGAAGATAAAAAAAGAATGAAAAACATGCTGGTGTTCTAGAATTGTCTTCAGCTGCTCTAAACAACCTCAATACTTACTGGACGTTAAAATTACTTTATTCTGCTTCTTGTTTTGCAGCTGTTGTTTCTTAGCTTTGCCGCTAAAGGGCGTCTTTCGTTTGCCCTGAGGCATATTGCAAATTGGCTGTAAAAGTAACAAAAGTAAAGAAACCGGCACGTTTTGCAATAATAATATAAAATTTTCGAGACAAATGCCTATTTGTTTCTTTAATAAAATATCGGTTACCACTTCCGTATTTTACTTCATTTAAGTTATCGAATTTAAAATTCTTACCTTTTCGATTTAATCCTGAGACCAAAAATTAGCAAAATTAAATTTTTCCACCAAAACAAAAGTCTGATTAATTCACATTAATATTTCTACTTCTTCTACTTTGACATATGACAGTGAAGTGACATTTTTTTTCTTTAACACAGATTTAAATTTAAACAGCTTTTTAAAGGAGTGAGCAGCTGTGCCGGGGGCCGGGGCTCAGCGTGCCCGGTGCCGGCAGCCTAGCCGAGGCCCGGGGCGCATCGCAAAAATCCGCCTCCATACAATTTGTATGGAAGCCACTGACCTCCATTATACAAGTACGCATGGAAGCGGATGCGCGTATTATTATTTCCCAATGCGACTGGGCCCGGCCGCGGCATGCGGCAAGAGCCGCAAGACGCAAGACCCACTGCGCCCCAGCATTCGGCAACAGTGTGACCACATTTAATAGATTTCTACTTTTTGGTATATTTGAGATCAAATGAATAACGATTTAGTAGACCAAAATCTTTTAGTAGATTTTAGTAGAAAATCGATATTATAGAATAAATAATAAAAATATAATGAAGACAGTCCATATTATAAACATTTTAGTATTATTTTAGTTTCAACCACTTATAATACATTGATTAATAAAGGTAGATTTTCGGTAGAAGCTAAAACACGGTCTAGTAGATTTTAGTAGAATATAGCAACGTTTTTGGTAAGTATATCGAGTCACAACTCACGAGTGATTTATTGGTCACACTGGAGCTATCCAAACGTACTCAAAAATCAAAATCCGGCAATGCGATGTAACCCGACGCGGCAATAGTGTACTATAAGTTATAACGCATATTGCGCTGCGCTGAGCCCCGACCCGCCCCGGCACGCCCCGATAAGGTGTGCGCGAACCTTAAAACGTGCAAAATTTATACACTGGGAAAACCATTTGAATATTTTACGACAAGTTCGAGCGTGTCAGATTAAGGCTTTAGTTAAATTAAGGCTTCCGACATGTATAATGAGTGATGACTGAATATGTGTCTATTTATCATGGTATAGAAATCAGATTTCTCACGTGGTGGGTTAAAAAAAGTTATTTTCAAATATTGAAATGTCACAGGATCTGTCAGATTAAGATAGGGGATGTTTAGTATACCCCTACGAATAATAAAAACTTAGGAAAAGTAACTCCGTCAAAAAACATGTTCTATATACAATACTTGTCAAAATGTGTACACATTTTATGGGAGTTACGTTTCCTTAGTTTTTATTATTCGTAGGTATACCCCAAAGAAGCTTCCATATGAAGCACTGACGATTCAAAGGTTAGGCAAGCCTGTAGGGACATTTTAAAATATAATAAAATAAAGCTTCATATTTTCCTAACTATATTCGCAGATATTTTATGTTGCACTAAATTAAATGATTTAGTCCTTGTTGTCATAATATAATCTTGTTATCATTTACCTAAATAAGCAATTTTCTGAATAAATTTTCTTTTTCTTTAAAATGGCTGTAGTTTTGGAACCCACCGCTAAAATAAAAAACGCTCTTATTATTTTTTATCAGTTTTACCACTTTTACCTAATGTAAAAAACCTACTAGGTCTCCATGACGCTCGAGTGACTACACGAATAGCACCCTGGGTACTATTATAATTTCATGGAGTAGCTTTTACTTTTTATCTCGAAAATACCATACGATTAACTCACTGACCTCCATTATACAAGTACGCGTACTTGTATAATGGAGATCAGTGGATTAACTTAACCTATCCGAATTTTGAAAAGAAATATAATCTATCAAAATAATATGTCAATCTGGAGTTTTTGCTGGGAATGTGAAAGAGTGATGTTGACGTGTTTTTGTATTATTTTTCTAAAATTGTGTTAAGTGGGTTTTTAATGTGTAATACTGGTAGGATATTAACCATTAGATAATCGTAATCATGCACAAGTGTAGGAAAGTGATGCAACATCCAGAAACGTGCTATTTTGTGTTCCCTTCAAAATTCCATCGAAAGTTTCAGTAAAGCGTCTACCACTTTACTGAATCGACCGACTTGACTCTTTGACTGTATTGACTTTTACTTAGACTTTGACTGGACTTTGGACCTGACGAAATAGAAAAACGTTGCCGAAAATTATAATATACAAGAATATTGTTTTCCCGCCATTACTTGACACTGGCCATGGTTTTATAGCCGAAGTGCCATAATAAGAAAAAAAAATGTCAATCGTCCTGTCGGCTGTCAAATCATCAAAAATGACAAAATAATATTGCAAAATACAAAAACAACCTTAAAATTTGACAAACATTGGATTTATAAATTACAATTTGTGAGATTTATTTATTTATTTACTGACGAAAACTCTTCGTGTGCGCATTCAGTTAAAAGTATATCAAAATGCTACCTCTATCGTTGTTACGCACTGCTCAAAACCATCCAATGCTAGTGGAGTTAAAAAATGGTGAAACTTACAACGGGCATCTCGTTAGCTGCGACAACTGGATGAATATAAACTTGAGAGAAGTGATCTGCACCTCACGGGACGGCGACAAGTTCTGGAGGATGCCCGAGTGTTACATACGAGGCAGCACGATAAAGTATTTGCGAATACCCGATGAGGTTATCGACATGGTCAAAGAGGAGACTCAGATTAAGGCGAGAGGTCGGGGAGAGGCGAACAAAGGTAGGGGAGGCGGCAACATGCGATCAGGACGCGGTGGCGGCCGGGGCGCCTTCGGAAACCGCGGCAGACCAGCTCCTTTGGCGCGCGGTGGCGGAAACGCGGGAAGGCCGCAGAACAAAAACAAAAAATGAAACTCTTGTAATAGCTTAGTTATTCTCACTAAATATAAGATTTTTAAGGTATACAGTCAAGTTTTATTTATTTTATGTATGGATTCACTAACTCAGCCTTTCTCTCTGTATACAATTTTACTAGAATCTATTTATTATACAATTCAAAACTCAGTAATGAATCAATTATTACACTAGTCAGTTTATTCATAGGATCAATATTAGTCTAGCCTGGTATTACCAGAGTTGAATTGAAATTATGAAAGTTTCTATCTGACTAACATGAAATATTTTAAACCAAGACAAAAAAATAAACAAAATGTAATTATAAGTTTTTATTTGTATAAAAATTATTGATTTGTGTAAATAATACTAAACATATGGCGGATATAACTTACAAACTAAAGCTCATTACATTATTAAGTATTAACCATAAAAAATTACTTCAACTTAAATATCATTTCATCAATTCAAATATTATATAAGTTATAATATTCAGAGGTTCATAGAAATAAGTTTACACCTTATCTATTTGTTACCACATTCTCTATACAATCCTTTATTTATAAGATAATACAGGGTTTCATATTATTTACAAATGACCAGTGAATTTACAATAGCTATAAAATGAAGTAAGTAAATGGTAAATCACAGAAACATTGCAGATATATTCTGGAGATGTATTGTAGACATATTCTGGAGATTGATTACAGCGATTATATTGTTAATCTGCTTATAGGCAAATTATAAAACATAGAATACTAAAAAAATTGTTCTAATAAGTAGGTACAAAAAATCTTACTGCCTGACAGCAACTGAGACTGGACTGGCTAATACATGTTGCTTTCTACATTGTAAAAGCCATTTCAGTGGTAATGATAGCCACAAGGATTATTTAATCCAGTCTAGCATGTTGGTCTTTGCTTATTAACCCTTAGATCGCGGATTCTTGGAAATGCTATTGTATTCTATTGTTGTCGCAATCACCTGTGCTCGTATGGGGCTTGATGAGTTAATAGGCATTTAAAATTAATTATTATTATGTCTGAATATTGCTCGACAGGTTACATAAAATATTAACATAAAATTCAGAAAACTATGATTAAATCACGGTTATTTGGAGATGTCACAATATTTAATCCTTGTAATTTTGCCAAGCAGTTTCAGTAACTGCCTGTTATTAGGAAAGCTCATAATTTCAACTAGCATTTAGGTTTTGTTATACATATTTGGTTACTTTTTTAAATGTTTTGCACAATATTAATTGTTTGTATTGATGGTACATTCTGTACAATATTCTGCACCAAGTTAGTAGCCACATTCTGTTGGAAGTATTGCAAGTGGTTCGTCAGTTCAACTGTTGGGTACGCTTCCACTTTCTTTGCAGCTGACAATGCGCGTGGCGTCTGAAAAAAACGATAGGTTTTAATGTTAAAGGGGGCAATCGAACAAACGGGTCACCTGATGGAAAGCAACTTCTGTCGCCCATGGACACTCGCAACATCAGAAGAGCTGCAGGTGCATTGCCGGCCTTTTAAGAGGGAATAGAGTAATAGAGTATGGGAGAGTAGGGAAGGGAATAGGGTAGGGGATTGGGCCTCCGGCTAAACCAAATATTTTGAGCAAAATATTTGGTTTAGCAAAGTTTTTTATCTTTTTTCTATTGTATAAACTGTAACACATACAAGACAGAGATAGCACAGCGGCTCATTCACCCTGCCACTTTACTATCTGTTGATCTCTGGAAATAACAGGGCCTAAGAAGCAAAACCCAACCTATGATTAAAAGCGAGCACCGATGCGACATGACGCGATACTTCACATTCCATAGAACTGACAGATTAGATTCACATATTTTATTGAACGTCAGTTCTATGGAATGTGATGTGTCGCGTGACGCGTCGCGTCGCTGCCGCGAAGAAAGAAGAAGTCGCGTGGTGCGGTCTCCTTAAAGCTGCAAGTCCACTGGATCGGAATCGGAGCGTATGAAGCGGACGGAGCGTCGTCATTTACGAATGCGACCACAGCATTCGGAAGCATCGGCAATTTAGATTTTTGTAAAGCAACTGTCATCGCCTTTCACACATTGCAAACACGTCAGAACTTCATCATCACAAATACCGGTATCAGGCGCAAAAATGCCGATCCAGTGCACGCAATACCATAGAAATCAATACAAAGCAAAAAATCCGTCAGGTCCGAAGCCGACCTGGTGGACGCGCACCTTTTAACGCCATGTCCATTCTGCCCAAACTACAGCATCATCAGCTCTAGCCGTACCTTATTCCGTTTATTGTCGTGCATCATCTTCATGTGCTTGTATATGGAGGTCTGCCAGGCGAAGGTGGCCGGGCAGAGTGCGCACTTGTACGTCTTGGCGTCAGAGCGCTGCGTGTGCATCGCCCACACGTGACCCTTCAGTCGCTTCACCGTCTGATAACAATATGATTAAATTGAACTATACATATACACATTGAAATTGAGCGTAAAGAGGAGAATAGACCTGCACATTTTTAAAGGGGACCCTAGACGGTAATGCAGCATGACATGCGTTACGTGTTGTCATGCACGCATGATCGTTTATTGTATTAATTGATGCGAATGACATGCAAACTATGTGCTGTAGTCTGTACATTGACAATTTGTTTAATTTTTCGTCCTGCAATACATGCATGACATGCGTGCATGATCGTTACGCGATCGACATGTCATGCAACACTAAATATTGTCGCGTAAATGAATGTCATGCTGCATCTCCGTCTAGGGTCCGCTTAATATTAATAGTTATTGCCCGCAACTAAATTACAAAGATATTCGTTTATCGCACTTAAACCATAATTTTTTATACAGCATAATCAGTATTTGAAATTTCTCCCAAATTGGTTTGATGTCTGAGTGTGAAGAGCTAACAGTAATTACATACATCCTCGTACAAAACATTGTTTATCTACAATTTCGATATTATACAGTTGTATTCAACTGTTTACACTCACGGCTGAACCGATTTGGGTGGAATTTGTTAGTTGTGTTACCTTGTACGACTTGCCGCAGATGTCACACAGGTGGTCGTGCTCGCCGTCGGGGTCGCGCTTGTTGCGACCCTCGTGGATGTTCTGCATGTGAGCCACCATTATCTTCGCTGTCTTGAACGGCTGTCGGATGTAAAATATGATAAGTTCTTATCGCGGGCTTTATAATAGCTTTTATCGCGGGCTTTAAGCGCGGCAACCGAATCAAGAAATTCCGTAACGAAAAACACCCAACATTCGTCTAAAGTAGTTTCAGTTCGGCAGACTTCGGCTTGGTGTTCCAATAATTCATAATCTATACTAATATTATAAAGCGAAAGAGTTTGTTAGTTAGTTTGTTTGTTTGTTTGAACGCGCTAATCTCAGGAACTACTGGTCCGATTTGAAAAATTCTTTCAGTGTTAGATAGTTCATTTATCGAGGACGGCTATAGGCTATATTTTATCACGCTAAGACTAATAGGAGCGAAGAAATAGAGGAAAATGTGGAAAAAACGGGGGGAAATTATTTGAAAGGGCTTATTTGAACGCGCTAATTTCAGGAACTACTGGTCCGATTTGAAAAATTCTTTCAGTGTTAGATGCCCATTTATCGAGGAAGGCTATAGGCTATATTTTATCACGCTAAGACTAATAGGAGCGAATAAATAGAAGAAAATGTGGAAAAAACGGGGGAATTTATTTGATAGGGCTTATCTCACGAACTACTAGAGCAATTTTTCTGTTATTTGGGTCAGATAAGAAGTAGACCACGTGAAGGATCGTAGGCTATTTTTTGTAGACTATTTGTCTGTGACATATCTAATTTACGCAGGCGAAGCCGCGCGGAACGTCTAGTTGTAACATAATTTAACATGATTACGTTTTTACAAGAGATGGTAAGCCTGTAAGGACCTTCTCAAGCTAGTGACTTTTTGGATCATATTGATACAAAATGCTTTGCAATAGCTTAACCGTGGCACACTACACATATTTTTTAATTAAATGTAGGTATTTAATGACTACGTATCACGTGTTCCTCTTTTATAGTAGGCAATAGGAATGCACTAAAAAGTTTTTAAAATTCCACCCCTAAGGGGGTGAAGTAGGGGTTCAAAACTTGAAATAAATAAAAAATAATAATAAAACTTTTGTCAATATTCCAAGAAGCGACTCATTTCTAAAAAAATAAAACACTCTTTATTATAAAATTACCTTAAAACAGACGTTGCATTGATATTTTATCCTTTTGAGATGCTCCCAGTCTATGTGGTCCACCATACACCATTTCGTCGGGAACTTCTTACCGCAGAAATGACAGGTGTGCCTGGAGAAAACATGTCATTATCAGTGCTATTCTAAACTAATGTAAACAGCTGTCTTTCAAGTGATATTTACATTATGACGGTTTAGCCACATGCAAAAGTGCAGTCTTGTGGATCTCTATTTTACACAACTCTCTATTTAACCCAACTCTCTGTTGAACACAAGTCTTTATCAAAACAACTGTTTGTTCAACACAATTCTCAACACAACTCTTTATATAACATAACTCTCTATGCAACACAACTCTTTATCCAACACCACACTCTATTCAACATAACTATTTCTTCAACACAACTCTATATTCGACACAACTCTCTATTTAACACGACTCCTCATCACACAACTCTTTCTCTCTCTCTCTCACTCACGCGTAAGCCTGCTCGTGCACGTGGCTCTTGCTGAGCTTCATGTGGTTGTTGTAGCAGTCGCGCGAGGCGAAGCTCTTGCCGCAGTCGCGACAGGCGTGCTGTCTCGCTCGCACATAGCCACACCTACATACGTCTGTCTCACTCACGCGTAAGCCTGCTCGTGCACGTGGCGCTTGCTGGGCTTCATGTGGTTGTTGTAGCAGTCGCGCGAGGCGAAGCTCTTGCCGCAGTCGCGACAGGCGTGCTGTCTCGCTCGCACACAGCCACACCTACATACGTCTGTCTCACTCACGCGTAAGCCTGCTTGTGCACGTGGCGCTTGCTGAGCTTCATGTGGTTGTTGTAGCAGTCGCGCGAGGCGAAGCTCTTGCCGCAGTCGCGACAGGCGTGCTGTCTCGCTCGCACACAGCCACACCTACATACGTCTGTCTCACTCACGCGTAAGCCTGCTCGTGCACGTGGCGCTTGCTGAGCTTCATGTGGTTGTTGTAGCAGTCGCGCGAGGCGAAGCTCTTGCCGCAGTCGCGACAGGCGTGCTGTCTCGCTCGCACACAGCCACACCTACCTCTTAATATGCGCATTGCGCTATATAACACCTTAGTTCGCAGCCGCCTCACGTACGCAGCCCCAGCGTGGCACCATCTACTCTCTGACCCGCAGAAGCGGAAGCTACAGAGAGTACAGAACAAGGTGCTACGCCGAATCACCGGAGCGCCGTGGTACGTGAGGAACGAGACCATATCGAGAGATCTGCGCGTGGAGAGCGTTCAGGCGTTCGTCGCGCGACTCTCCAAAAACCTTTTCGCGCGAGCGGACGCCTCGCGCCTATCCGAGCTGGCTGACCTGGCGCCGTGGCATGCACGGCCGCCGGACAGACACCGGCTTCCCCGAGACGCTGTCCCTGAGGACTTCGCGGATACCCCGCCCCCCCACCAACAAAGAGGAGGAGATTGCACCGCGGCACCCAGCCGCGGTGCCCTCTAACACCGTGGGATCGTTCTCCCCCCTCCTTTCCCCTGCGCCGGCAACTTACCTGCCGGCGTATTTTTCTTTTCCGCCGGGGGCCTGGCGGCTGCGACAGCCCTATTGTCGTAACCGTCGACCCCACGGCGCAACTTCCCCCCCGTCCGCCAATAATAAAAAAGCCGGGGTTCGGAAGCTTTTCACCTTACCATTTTCCCAGTTAACTTCCGCCCCGTCCGCCAATAATAAAAAAGGCCGGGGTTCGGAAGTATTTCCCCCTTACCTTATTTTCCCAGGTTGCTTTGGTCCGCAGGCGTAGTAGCATGGTGCGTGCGGGAGTGGACTCATACACGTTCCCTTGGTCCAGGCCGGGGCCCGCACCCACCATTTTGCCAACTCTGCCGCGTCTGATGATGATTGTGGCCTGGTCAGGCGAAAAAGGTCGGTCGCGTCCGCCTTAGTCCCCCCCCTCCCCCCCTTGGCTTTCCCCGCGTTCTGTCGCTGGGGTTTTGTTCCTTAAAACTGTCCCCAAAATTAAATTAAAATTGTATTTTCCCATGTAGAGGGGTATAGCCCCTGACCATGGTTTCCCACCCGGGGCTCCTTCGCGGGCTCTGGCGTGTGGGATGTTACGAGGCGAGGCGAAGCTCTTGCCGCAGTCGCGACAGGCGTGCTGTCTCGCTCGCACACAGCCACACCTACATACGTCTGTCTCACTCACGCGTAAGCCTGCTCGTGCTCGTGGCGCTTGCTGAGCTTCATGTGGTTGTTGTAGCAGTCGCGCGAGGCGAAGCTCTTGCCGCAGTCGCGACAGGCGTGCTGTCTCGCTCGCACACAGCCACACCTACATACGTCTGTCTCACTCACGCGTAAGCCTGCTTGTGCACGTGGCGCTTGCTGAGCTTCATGTGGTTGTTGTAGCAGTCGCGCGAGGCGAAGCTCTTGCCGCAGTCGCGACAGGCGTGCTGTCTCGCTCGCACACAGCCACACCTACATACGTCTGTCTCACTCACGCGTAAGCCTGCTCGTGCACGTGGCGCTTGCTGAGCTTCATGTGGTTGTTGTAGCAGTCGCGCGAGGCGAAGCTCTTGCCGCATTCGCGACAGGCGTGCGTGGTGCCGGCGTCGCGGTCGCGGTGGTTGCGGACGTGTCGCGCCAGGTTGCGCTTCCACTGGAACAGCTTGCCGCAGGTCGGACACGGGTATGATAGGCCGTCGTGGATCACGCTGTAAAACGTTTTAAAACATACATCACTAAATATAGTCTGGAATTTCACTCGAAAAGAAATTAGCTTGTAAATGTAAATACACAATTTCGCATTTATTATATTGGTGTGGACTATGGAACTACGGAAAAAACGCGACTTTATTTAAACACCTTATCAGGCTGTCTCTATAACTGTTTTAAAGAATGACAAGGATAGCATAAGACTAAGCAAATTTTAAGTTTATTTAAAGTTTTGACCTAATACTTACACATGCGCCCTATAGCTCTTCTTGGAGTGGAACACCTTGTCACAGCCCTTGCACGGTATGAACAGTTTCTCCTTCTCCTTGTCAGACTTGTTCTGAGGCAGCAGTCTGTAAAATATATTTGTTTTAATTTGAAAAACAAACCAGTATAAAGATGGAATAAAAATTAAATTACATACCTTAGAAATAAACAATTGAACACTCCAGTGTGTTTTTCAGATAACAGGTAAGTAGTAAGTTTTTTTTTGGCAAACTTACAGCTTACTATTAAGAAAAATAACTATAATTATAAGAAAACAAAGAGCCATTAACTTAATGTCCAATGGATCGGAATCGGAGCGGACGGAGCGTCGTCATTTACGAAATGCCGATGGGGTGCGTCCACTGCATTCGGATTCAGGGGCCGTACCACGAAACCGTTTTGAGACTCAAACAATCGTACGAGAATGCCGCGTCCTACTCTAACAAACGAGAAATGACGTTGTTAGAGCAGGACGCGGCATTCTCATTCGATTGTTTGAGTCTCAAAACGGTTTCGTAGTAGGCCTACTGCATCGGTAATTTATTGTTATTATCGTCATAACTTGAAAAGTTCGGAATTCGAATGAAGAACGTGCAACAAAAAGCGGCTTACCTCGCTGCAGCTCGTCATAATGTATGTACTCTTTTAAGTATTACGTATTACTTACTTCAGGTGGTATTTTAACGTTAACTTGTTGGCAAACACCTTCCCGCAACAGTCGCACTGCGGATTCTCCTGATGGTGTGATGACTTGTGGTAGGATAGCTTCCATTTTGTACTGAAATCATAATAATTTAATAGTTTATTATGATTTTGTATGATACAGGCACAAGATGCCAGATAATCTGATACTTAGACATTCTACGCAATTCAGTTGGGTTATGTCAAGTCGGTGGGGTTAATATAGCCCGGCCATATAATATCTGCCGGTGAACAATCTAGTTGCTGCCCGCAACTTCGTTTATCACAAGAACACAACATTTTCCGGGATAACAACTATCCTATGTCTTTTCTCGAATTCAAACAAAAAAGCATGAAGGGGTTACAGAGCCCCTAGACAAAGTATCTTTCGTTAAAAACGATGACGAAATTCGTTATTCGTTATCAAAATGTATGCGGTTTGACATAAGTCATCGCTAAATGTCATTTCGCTTGCGAAGACTTAATGTCAAATCCCATACATTTCGATAACGAATTTCGTCATCGTTTTTAACGAAAGGGACTTTTGCTACGGCCACAGGTATCCAGATTTCAGACACACTTTTGCATTTTATTAGTGTAGGTTGACATGGTATGAATACTAACGTGAATTTCTCGTCGCAAATGTTGCAGGCGTAGGCGAGCGCGGACTCCGCGGCGTCACAGCTGTGCGACATCATGATTCGCTTCATGGACGTTATCAGACCGCACTCGCGACATCTGTGAACGAGTGTCGTTATAAAGTCCGGTCGTGGAGCGTTTAGAAATTCCTACTATAGTATAGGGAGCGTTCGAGTGTATTGTAAAGCAGCTTAGAGACCATCTATAAAGTATATCACACCTAAAGAGGGGCGAGAGGGTCGATTAAGTGTGACATGGTGCGACAAGGAGGGGGCAGGGGTCCTAAGTTTTGTGACATCACATTTTAAATTAAATTTAATAGCGAAATTTAAATTGGTGAGGTGGTTTTAATTTTTAGATGTAAAATTTCAAATTAGTGTCACACTAGGGAGGGGGGCGGGGTCTAAAAATTATGAAAATGGTGTGACGTACTTTTTGGATGGTCCCTTAGGGGAGAAGGGGTCTTATGAAAAGCTGCGATGTGTTACAAGCAGGAAGGAAGGAGGCTTGAGCATAGTTCTATATACTTTAAATGTACAATAAGAATAGTAAAAACTGTTAGGTGATATTTAAAAATTGCGTTACGTAATATTTGAAGGCCTCCAATTAGTATTTGTATGTAAAAAATATGGCCAGAATCTGGATTAACCATTATAATATCTCTTTTCATTCTTTTAACTGAAGGATTTGAAAAATACTAAGGGCCTGTTTCACCACTTTCTGATAAAGTGCCGAATAAGCTATTCACAACTTTTTTGACAGATTCTCCATACTTGATCTGTCAAGTTAATTGGTGGATAGCCTATTCGTCACTTATGAGGAAGTGGTGAAACAGGCCCTAAGTGAAAATAACTGTAACTGTGTAACAATACTCACTTAAAGCCCTGGAGGTGTAAACTTCTGTGCACCGAGACATTGTCCTTGGTAAGGAAATTAGACTTGCAAACATCACACTGGTACATATTTTTAGATTTCTGGAAAATAATAATACTATAACAGTTTTTTTTAGTAAGTGAGTAAGGGGCATGAGTACAACCTCAGTATCTACCAACGTCCAAAAATATACAATAGCAACCAATAACGAGGTCTCATCTTTCGCCAAGACATCTCAAAATCGAACACTGAGCCCTATTTTTCCACCTTTACCTTCTTATTTCATATTTTGATCTTAAAGTTTAGTGTAAAACTGAGTAGGTATGTACGTACTGTCAAAATAAACAGGGTGTAACAAAACTAAGTGATCATACTTTAGGGTGTGTACGTGTTCCTTGTAGAGAGTTCACTGTGAAAGAAACAGCGCTGAAAGACCAATTTTTTTTTCACTTTTGTATGGGGAAACTCCTGACACTGGCGCGCTTGCCCATACGAAAGTGACAAAAAAATTTTGAACTTTCAGCGCTGCTACTTTCACATTGCACTCTCTACAAGGAACACGTACACACCCTAAAGTGTTATCACTTAGTTTTGTTACACACTGTATACTCACTGCACTATGTTTTCCATTGTTGTGAGTGTCCAACAGGGCTTTGGTGTTGAACGACATAATGCACAATTCACACTTGAACCGCAGCTTCTGAAACTGTATGCTGCCCACGTCCATTGCCCGCACCTCCCACATCTCCGCCTCGCTCATAGTGTACAACTCCACCAGGTCTGACGGTAGATTCTTCAGTCTGTTTAAGAGTTTGTTCTAAAAATACATTATAATATAATAAAAAAGGTAATATTATAAAACCAAAGCTTTAAAAGCTAACCTAGATAGATTCATGAAGTATCAAGAAAATTAAAGAAAAAAAGAAAGCAAAAAGTGGGCTCCGCGCGAGTTTCTTACGCCGGTTCTTTTCGCCAGGTTACTTCCCGAACCGGTGATAGGCACCAGTAGTACGACGTACCGAAAATATTTGATGCAAATTTATTCAGAAATAAAACATTTTTTTTAATTGATTCTAAGGAAGATGGCAGACATAATATGTTATTTAAGCTTACCTGCACAGCCAAGTACTATTGACTAAACCTAACCCAACCAAATAAAGTAAGTAGTTAAGCCTATAATATTTTCTTTTAATAAAATCAACTGAAGATAAAGCATTACACAATAACATACCTTATCTAATTCCTTCTCCTGTTTGCTTTTTTTCTTGACTTTGATTTTCTTTTTCTTTTTCTGGGCTGGTTCTGATTTAATTTGAGATAGCAGTTTGTCATCATCAGACGACATTCTATCATCATTATTGAATAAATCTCCGAAATCATTCGCTTCATTATTTTCAAAAAAATCACTTTCAACTTTAACTTCGGTTGTGTCTACTAGTGGCATATCTGAAAAAATCAACAGTTAAAAAAATTACAACATGATCAGGGCGAGCGAAGCGAGCCATAGTATATCCCACAACCTGAGCACTTTTTTGGTACACTTTACGGAAAAACTATCACGCCTATTGATTTGTGCTTTAAAATAGTCATTTTTATTTATATGTAGATGTGTTTTCATCGGTCAGTCAAGGTTTGGCTACTATTAAAATATATAAAAAAAACTGCCTTAAAGATATATACAGATATATACAGATATTACCACGCAGAAAAACGACGCGAGCCCTCGCAAAGCTCGGCTATTATATTATTATATAATAGCCGAGCTCGGCTATTAATATTATTATTTATTAACTTGCACATATAAACCATTTTAAAAAAGATAAACAATCATAGACCAGATTTTTTTTGTCGTTAAAATAAAAATATAAACACTCACGCATAAATGAAACTTCTGGAATAATTTTCTCATCGATTTCTTCTTTAACATCATTATTGTCAATCTCGTCTTTTGCAGTTGATTCAGTTGGTATAGGAATTTTCTTTATTGCCAACCTTTGGGTGGCGTAGCAGCTTAAATCTTCCGGGGAATCTAAGAATGTATGCTGAAAAAAATCTGTGTTAGTATCATAATAAATAGAAGGATAAGGAATAGGACAATTAACGGCCGTTCCCAATATTTGATCTATCTCTGGTTTTGCCCTACTAGAGATAGGAATAGCTCTCATTAGACATTAGAGACATATATTTTATGTCAATTCAATGTTAGCTGCGATCGGTTGTATGTCAAACCAGAGATAGATTGAATATTGGGAACGGCCGTAAAGGGATAGACAGATGGATCAGACAAAGTGAACTGAGTGCACTTGTGCTACTACCCTCTAACTATTGATATCGATATCTTAAATAAATTATAAACAAAAAACTTTAAAAAAAAAGCTTTTATTTAAATAATCAAAAAAAAAAATTCTCCTTAAATTTTTTAACTATTAAGTTATAATCCTCAATATATTATACAATTTGCATGATAATAAAAGCTTGTCGCGACTCGCGAGACTTAACAATCTATCAGTACTTGATAAATTTATTAAAAATATACCTAATATCATTTTACTCAGTTAAATTGGTACCTACTAGTTTATTTACAAATCGCGCGACAAGCTTTTATTATCATGCAAATTGTATAATATATTGAGGATTATTAATTAATAGTTAAAAAATTTAAGGAGAAATTTATTTTTTTCTTTTTAGACTATTTAAATAAAAGCTTTTTTTCAAAAAGTTTTTTGTTTATAATTTATTTTTTGTTTTTAGTTATCTCTGGCTAGATTTCTTAGTCTGTTTGAGAGTAATTTGTTTTGTTTCAAAAATTTGTTAAAATCTGATTAAGTCCTTAAGAAATCGTACTCGACTTTGACCATTGAAAAATCTATATTTAGCGAGTTGTTATATTCCGCTTATTTCTGCATGACTAAAAAGTTAAATTTCATTTAACAAAAGTGACCGGATTCAACCGGGCATTTTCTGAAGCGTACGTTACCCCAGCCAGATGTTGTCGATTTCTTAAACATTTTTCGTACACCTAATTAAAGCGCAGGCTCCTATAAATGTGCCCAAATTTTTATAATTAGTGCACTTGTAGTTTTCTTGAAAAACTCGAAAAACAGATCTGGCTGGGGTAATGTTTGTAAACATTACCCCAGCCAGAAGTTCTTTTTTTTCTAAGGCATATTTTAAGATAAAAAGTATGCAAATAATTTAAGCGTTGCAAAGCGTTAATTTGGACACTAAAATTTTGTTTGTAGCTTGATCCATTGTGAAGATATTCAAAATCCTGCTGGGGTAATGTTTGGCGACTTGTCAGATCTAGAAGACTACTGGATGGAAGTCTACAATTTTCGGCACACGAGTTCACGCGACTTTGCTTAAATTAGTGCTGTAATAAAAAATAAATAATAATACACCGTTTAGAAGTTATTTATGTTTTATAAAAACCACTTAATACGTCCTAGCAATTTTATTATACTGTCTGAAGATCTAATTCAAATTGCATATTAAAGCCTACATCTGCCTTAAATTAGTGACGTAATTTTCACCAACATCCAGTCAGTAGTTATGTAACAATGACCAAAACTTCATCAGAAAAGTGCACAACGCCAGCGAGGCTATTTAAAATCGTTATTTTGTATGTATGCTATTCCTTAGTGATACCTATAATTTAAGCGGTAGTTTAAATTTATTCAGGTAAATTTTTACCTAAAAACAATCAATAGTTTAGGAAAAAACGGGAATTAAGTATATGAAATTAACAAATAACGTTTGACAACCCGACCGAGTTAAGATTGTCATCAAAAAGCGACGTTTTCATACATCGAGGTGACATTCTGAAATATGTAGCACAATATTTCTACCAAAGTACAGGTATGTAGGCAAGTGTTAAAATGTTATTATTAGAATTTATTAAGATTTATGGGAATTGGGATCTTCTTCGGACCTTTTTACCGGACTTTGATTATGGATAGTTAAGTTTTTCGAGACATTGTATGTATGTGCGAAGTCTCTTATGTGGACTCCTCTTAACAAAATAATATGTTTAGAAACTCCTTACTAACTTAATTTTAAAAAATCAAAATAAATCTCGCTCTGTTTATCTTTAATTATATGTCATAAAGATAACGATCAGTGACTATTGAGGTGGATTTTGGCTTGAGTGCGAATGTTTGGTTTACGATTTTATAAATAAGGGATAAAGAAAACGTCTTGGATAGGGCCTCTGGTTCCGGATTGGATTATTATTATTGAAGCATAATAATAATAAAGCCTTTTATTTCTTCGATATATTAAACCATTTTAACAAAAATATTTTCCATTCTAAATAATTCCATTCTAAATTATATCGCATGCTTAGTTAAAATTAAAATACTACAGACCGACAAGGCTTTAAAATTTAAATGAACGTGGGCGGGGGTGCTGCTGGTAAAGGACAAAATATGTCAAAAACATGTCAAAAATGGGATTTTTGTATGACGGCAGCGTTAGTTCCTTTTTTCGCCACGTTCATAATATATAAAGCCTTGTCGGCTTGTATTCATATTATTTAAATTACTCTCGTCTGCCATTTTAGTATTACTAACGCCCTATTTATTAGGATATAGCTTTTGTCCGCGGCTTCACTCGCGTTAAGAAGTATTATCTATATTAATATTATAAAGCGGAAGAGTTTGTTAGTTTGTTTGTTTGTTTGTTTGAAAGCGCTTATCCCAGGAACTACTGGTCCGATTTGAAAAATTCTTTCAGTGTTAGATAGTCCATTTATCGAGGAAGGCTATAGGCTATATTTTATCACGCTAAGACTAATAGGAGCGAAGAAATAGAGGAAAATGTTGAAAAAACGGGGAGAAATTATTTGAAAGGGCTTATTTGAACGCGCTAATCTCAGGAACTACTGGTGCGATTTGAAAAATTCTTTCAGTGTTAGATAGCCCATTTATCGAGGAAGGCTACAGGCTATATTTTATCACGCTAAGACTAGGAGCGAAGAAATAGAAGAAAATCTGGAAAAAAACGGGGGAAATTATTTGAAAGGGCTTATCTCACGAACTACTAGAGCAATTTTTCTGTTATTTGGGTCAGATAAGAAGTAGACCACGTGAAGGATCATAGACTATTTTTTATAGACTGATTTGTCTGTGAAATATCTAATTTACGCGGGCGAAGCCGCGCGGAACGTCTAGTTATTAATAAGGTATCAAAGTACTTTCCTCATAGATCTAAACTCCCCTCCCGCACGCGCACCCCCGCCTTGGTAACGCCCACTTCGCAACGAGCCGTGCAGCAGAAATCGTAATATTTTAATTTCGCCATAACTTCAAAACCAAACGTCCAATTTCAATCATTCAAAGACCAAATATTATCTACATAAACTGTACTTAGTGATGAAATAATTTATTTTGATAAGGATTAATAACTTATACAGAACAATACACTGGGGTAGACGATTTAATGTATTTTAATATTTTTTACTGTCAATGTATACATATAAAATTTTCAACTCTAATGATTACAATAAATAAATACGTATAGTTTAAAATGCATTTCGTTATTATGTCCTCACATGCTTACCAAGTTTCCCCACCTCCTCAGGATAAAAATCGCCCGAAACCTTCAATTTGATAAGTCCTTCAATTTAACGCTTGTTTACGTACATGTACCAATACTATCCTACACATTTTGGAATGTCACCTCGATGTATGAAAACGCCGCTTTTTGATGACAATCTTAACTCGGTCGGGTTGCCAATCGTTATTTGTTGATTTCATATAATTTCCGTTTTTTCCTAAAGTATTGTGTTTTTAGGTAAAAATTTACCTAAATAAAATTAAACTACCGCTTTAATTATTGGTATTACAAAGGAATAGCATACATACAAAATTACGATTTTATATAGCCTCACTGGCATTGTGCACTTTTCTGAATTAGTTTTCGTCATTGTTACATAACTACTGACTGGATCTTGATGAAAATTACTGCACTAATTTAAGCCAGATGTAGGCTTTGATATGCAATTTGAATTAGATCTTCAGATGGTATAATAAAAGTGCTAGGACGTGTTACGTAGATTTTATATAACATCGAATAACTTCTTAATGGTGTATTATTATTTATTTTTTATTGGATCACTAATTTAAGTAAAGTTGCGAGAACTCGTGTGCCGAAAATTGTAGACTTCCATCCAATAGTCTTCGAGATCTGACAAATCGCCAAACGTTACCCCAGCAGGATTTTGAATATCTTCAAAATGGATCAAGCTACAAACAAAATTGTTGTTAACGCTTTGCATCGCTTAAATTATTTGCATATTTTTTATCTCAAAATATGCCTTAGAAAAAAAAAAACTTCTGGCTGGGGTAATGTTTACAAACATTACCCCAGCCAGATCTGTTTTTTGAGTTTTTCAAGAAAACTACAAGCGCACTAATTCTGATACCCGGGTGGATTTGACTTGAAGTCACGTCACGTCATTTCACGTCACGTCACGTGACGTCACGTAAAGTTACGGACACGACACGTAACGTCACGTCATGCCACGTCACGTTACGTCAAGACACGTCACGTCCCGTAACGTCACATCAGGACACGACACGACACGTCACGTCACGTCACGTCACGACACGACACGACATGACACGACATGACACGTCACGACACGACACGACACGACACGACTTGACTATTACCTTTCAATTTACTCTCAATGAGCCCTTTTATTTGATACCCATATTGCAGAAGTGCTTTAAAAAAACTATTCCCCTATCTTGGCTAAGCTGCCATATTGGATATAGAATGACATTACATTCGTTTCCGAGTTACTCTCAATAAGCCCTTTCATTTAATACCCCAAATTGCAGAAGTGCATTAAAAATAACTATTTCCGTATCTTGGATGAGCCGCCATATTGGATGTAGAATGACATTTGTGAGATCCATCCCACTTCTGAGATATTAGAGAGTAATAAAAGTCTTGAATAATTATACATTGAGCGGTATTTATTCGAGCAGAGTTTCACCTTACACGTCTCAAGGTTATTTATAGAATACCCCATCAATGCAATATGGCTGGCTTTTATACCATTTTACACAAAAGAAACGAACTTCCGTTGACAATTCAAATATAGTAAAATCATTAAAGAATACATTAAAAATTAAGAATGGCTAAAAATAAGTATGTATATAATTCTAAATATTAATTAATGTACTTCTCATATTTAAGATAATTATTTACTTAAATTGAGAAGAGGAAGTTAGAACGGAAGTAAATAATCCTCCCGTCCATTTATAACTAACTATTTGTCAAAATCAATTACCTTACCTATTACTATTTAAAATATAATAATCAGTAATTAAACTTATATATAGTGACTAACACAATATATCGATTTAAATAAAATAAATATAATATTATGTAGCTTGTCCATTGACATCCGCTAACACATTACATTCGTTTTCAAGTTACTTTCAATGAGCCCTTTCATTTGATACCCATATTGCAGAAGTGCATTAAAAATAACTATTCCCCTATCTTGGATAAGCCGCCATGTTGGATGTAGAATGAAATGACATTCGTTTTCGAGTTACTCTAAAAAAGCCCTTTCATTTAATATCCATATTGTAGGACTGCATAAAAAATAATTATTTCGCCATCTTAGATGGTCAGCCATATTGGATTTAGAGTGATGTCACATACCATATCGTGCATTGTCATCCAAACTAAACGCGTATGCAAAATTTCAGCTCAATCGGTTAAATATATCTACAAAATTGAGTTCCAAAATTCCACCGTAACATACTTACATACATACAGAGCAAGCTTTTATTTAAAGCTTTTAAAAATGGCTATGTTAATCATTGTTTCATTATTGCTAGAAATAGCTCAAGAGAAGCTGCTCAACTTTTCTAACATACCCTGGACAAAAACGTAATACAATACTAGTTGATGCCTGCAACTAAGTTGTGAAGAAATTTGTTAAGTGTGTGGGAATCGTACATTTTTTCAGGATAAAAAATTTCCCAGTTTTAGAGTGTCGTTTGATAAATATACTTGAGGGGGCTGCGCCCCCGCAAACCCCCTCCCCTGGAAATGTTGCATATAACAAAATGGTGTTGCGTCGTTAGTGTTGACTTTTAATTCTCCTTTTTTAGGATCAAACTAAGTAATTAATCAAAAATAAATTTATTCTAAACTAAACATACAGTTTTCGAGTGTCATTTGATTAACCCGTCGATCGTGGGAAAACAAGACACAATAGATATTATATTGTGTCTCGGTCACCGGTGACCGTATGGGGCTTGATGAATTAATATATGGTGGGCTTTGCCCCCGGTCCCTACTTGGGTCTCTCAATATCTTTTGGCAATCTTTATATAATTTTTCATTTAGTAAATAAAAAAAACTGTATTCTGAGCCATTATAAGCATTAATTCAATTTTACCTACGAATAATAAAAACTAAGGAAAAGTAACTCCGTCAAAAAACATGCTCCACAATACTTGTCAAAAAAGTGTACCTTAGGTACACATTTCAATACATTTGCAATATTTAGGTGGCCTTGTGCGGTACTAGGCTGATGTTACATGACAGATCGAAAGGAACCAAATTTAAAACGTTAATAGTATGGGAGTTACGATTCCTTAGTTTTTATTATTTGTAGAATTTTACCTTATTTGAATAATCTAACAGTATATCATAGGCATTAGATATTTGTTCCCTGAATTGTAGTGTATTTTTCACAGCTGCCAAGCACTCCCAGCAAACCTGTATTGTGAGACCATCTGAAATCTAAAAATTACATAATTAAATAGAATTTAAAATGCAATAACATACCTGAAATTTAAAGAAGCGCTTTTTTAGTTAGTAATTTTCTAAATAAAACTGATACAATGTTGCTTGTATTTTTGTTTTTATTATAATATAATGGTTGCTACTACATAAAATTACTCACATACACACAGTCATACAAGAAACTTAACTAAAATATTATTTTACTTAAGTTTCTTGTATGACTGAAGGGATACATGTGAGATTTTAAGAAACAAAATAGAAAATATTATTTATGATAACTTCATTTCAATACCTCGGTCATCTTTTCACTAACATACCTTACTCGTCTGAGTTAAACTGATTCAAAAGAAAAAAAACATAGATCGAGTCCAATGCTTTTTGTTCTACAATAACTTTGTTTTTATTACAGAAACTAACACAAAGGTATTACAAATCTAAATTAAAATAAAGAAACAAGACCATCTAGATCACAGTGAATGCATATTAAGGTAGTTAAGCACAGAAATTAAAACTTACATCGATATTAGCTAAAAGCTTGAAGCAGTCTTTTACTTCCTCACGATAAAACATTTTGCGATTGTAATTAAGGCAGCCGACGCATATACCATTGACATTAAACCCTTCAATATTAATATTTATTTCCTTCATTTTGGTAAATTAATACACCACATAAATATCGCAAATAGTATTTTAGATTTTTTATACTCAATAGAAGCTTTATTCCTTTCCTACGGCCATATTTATTTTTGGAAATGACATATGTCAGCTGTCGCTGTCTTTTTTTTTCTTCTTTAATTTTGGTAACTTGACACAGATTTGCGTATCGTGGCTAGTGCGTATCGGTAATTTTCCGAAAAATTTCAAAGCTCGGAAATTTTTCAATTTATTTTTCTGAAAAATTGAAATATTGGAAAAATAATGGAAAAATATTTTTTTTATCGAAATTATTAGTTTAAATGAAATAGTAATACATTTAATTTGATATCAAATATGGTTCATATTAAGTTGAAATTCAAAGGCTTAAGAATGGCTTTAGGTGTTGTTTAAAAAAAAAAAATGTGCAAAGTTAAACTACAGTTCGACACGGCTTTAAATGAACGTGGCGAGAAAAGGAACTAACGCTTCTATCATACAAAAACGTCATTTTTGACATGGTGTTTGACAGTTCTCCTTTACCAGCAGCGCCCCGTTCACATTCATTTAGAGCCTTGGAGCACTATACAGATATAATATAGGTATGTATCGAAATTGCAAATTTTAAATAATTTAGAATTAATAACGTCACTTTTATGATTAATTTAAATATTATATTAAATATAAATCTTCATCATTATTTTATTTTGTACATAGTCTGCATTTTCAAATACGTTTGAAGATGAAATCTTTTTTTAACCATAGTCCTTTTTTTTTTTTTTGTTAATTCGTCCCGGTCGGGACAGGCAAAGGGAGCGTTGCCCATACAGCCATTTAACCATAGTCCTTTTTTTTTTGTTAATTCGTCCCGGTCGGGACAGGCAAATAATTATTATCTCCTTTATTTTTTATTTTTTACGAAAATGATAAGGACCAAAGTTGTCGCAAAGATTTTCTACAATAATTATTGAAACAAAGTTGTAGATGATAGATTTTTTTTTATTAAATAAGGGGGCAAACGAGCAAACGGGTCACCTGATGGTAAGCAACTACCGTCGCCCATGGACACTCGCAACATCAGAAGAGCTGCAGGTGCGTTGCCGGCCTTTTAAGAGGGAATACGCTCTTTTCTTGAAGGTTTGCAGGTCGTATAGGTCCGGAAATACTGCTGGTGACAGTTCGTTCCAGAGTTTTACAGTGCGCGGCAGAAAGTTACGCGAAAAACGCATTGTGGAAGACTGCCACACATCAAGGTGATGAGGATGGTATATTTTTCGCGTGGGACGATGGCGAAAAGTTGCAGGTGGTATGATTCCGAACAATTCCTCAGAGTACTCCCCGTGATACAACCGATAGAGGATGCAGAGTGAAGCTACATCTCGGCGTAATTCCAAGGGGTCCAAGCTGTTTGAAACACTATGGCAGTCAACAATTCGAGCGACCCTCAGGATACGATTCAGAGGGAGCAGTTGGTATTTTGGTGCCCCTGCGAACAATATTCCATATGAGGCGGAACCTGCGCCTTGTAGAGTTGTAGGCGTTGGTCTGGACTGAACTACTGTCTCGCTCTGTTATGAACACCAAGCTTCTTCGAGGCTAATTTGGCCTTACCCTCTAGATGATATCGGAACTGGACTTCGCTCGATATCTTGATTCCAAGTATCTCAATGCTAGGGGAGATGGTTAAAGATGTGCCCTCGAAACGAGGATATACGACCATTGGTGACTTTTTAGTGGTGAACGCGCAGACTTGTGTCTTGGCGGGGTTGAATCGGACCAAGTTACGTCTACCCCATTCAGAGACCTTCTCCAATGAATTCTCCACCTTAGACACAAGTTCGTTTCGACTCTCAGTGACATTTTGCCGAGAAATATTGGGGGAGCCGGTATATACAGCATCACCTGTACTATCATCCGCATAGCAATGGATGCCGTTGGTCTGTAACATGTCATTGATATGCTGTATGAATAGAGTAGGCGATAGCACACAGCCCTGAGAGACACCAGCATCAACAGACTGAGTTTCCGAGCATTCGCCGTCAACTACGACCTTTATGCTTCTGTCTGCTAAGAAACTAGTGACCCACTTACATAATTTCTCGGGCAGCCCGTATGATGGAAGCTTTGATAGCAGCGCTTTATGCCAAACCCGATCAAAGGCCTTCGCAATGTCCAAACTAACAGCCAATGCCTCTCCCTTCGACTCAATTGCCTGAGCCCAACGATGAGTCAGGTACGCCAAGAGATCACCAGCCGAGCGACACTTACGGAACCCGTATTGTTTGTCGCTTAGTAATAATGGCTATTATATTATAGATTATGGCTGGCTATTATATTATATATTATAGATTATTTTTCCTACAAATTTGATCCTTATGATTTTTTCAGAAATCAATATTTAAGCTCCTACGCCTATGGTAAATATACCGGGACCCAAGCGACTGGATAAAACTGGATATTTATGAACATGGATTAGACCCTATAATAATAATAAATATTTTTTATTATTAATATAAAAAATTGGGCAAATGCGAGTTGGACTCGCTCACGAAGGGTTCCGTACCATTATAAAGCAAAGATAGGCAAGAATTTGTGCTTCTTGTATGGGAGCTAACAAAAGCCCCTAAATATTTATTTTATTTTAATTTTATTATTAATAATTATAAAAGTACAAAGACAAGTAAATATTTTATGCATATTTTAAATGTCTTAGTGCAGCTTTTTTTCATATAGAGCAATAATAATCGGCCAAGTGCGAGTCGGACTAAGGGTTCCGTACCGTTATAGAGAAAAAATTGGCCAAAAATTGTGATTTTGTATGGCAGTCCCCATTAAATTTTTATTTTATTTAAATATTATTATAAATTATTAAAGTAAACATATAAATAACTAAGGACTTTATAAAAATTTCAAGTGCCTAGCAGTTGCCATTATTGATTACGAGCAAAAAAGGCCAAGGTTTGATGGGGCTTCCATTCAACAAACAAGATTTTATTGGCTTTTTTTAGGGTTCCGTATCCAAAGGGTAAAAACGGGACCCTATTACTAAGACTTCGATGTCTGTCTGTCGGTCTGTCTGTCCGTCTGTCTGTCTCCTGCAGGCTGTAACTCAAGAACGGTAATAGCTAGAGAGTTGAAATTTTCACAGATTGTGTATTTCTGTTGCCGTAATACCTAACAACAAATACTAAAAACAAAATAAAATAAAAATTCAAGGGGGTCTCCCATACAAAAAAACACAATTTTTGGTCTATTTTTGCTCTATATTGGTACGGAACCCTTCGCTCTTGACCGATTATTATTTGCAATTACTTCCGTAAAAATGTACATAAGAATCAAACTTGTAGAGAATTTATTTTGCAACAATCTTATAATTTTTGTAAAAAAATAAAAATAAAGAAGATGTGGTAAAAAATAGGCACCTTCAAACCAATATGGCGGCTAAGGCGTCTACCACACGTGCATGCTTGACCACAGTTTTGCTTGCGCATGCCGGCTTGTACACTGAACATTGTGCGTGTAGTTGGTAAAACGGTAGTATGCGCAAGCCCCAAAGTTTGGCTAGACAGTTTTTAAACTTGCTTGAATTTCTGGCATGCAAGCCTTCGTGTACTAACTTGTCTGCGCGTATGGTTGGACGTTCAGTGTTCAAGCCAAGTTGTTTAAACGCCGACGATCTCGACAAGAATGTGACTTGCGCATGCATAACTGTGCCGTGTGGTAGATAAGTCAGTCTTCCGTCTTTTCATGCGAGAAGCATGCGCTAGCAAAACTGTGGTCAAGCATGCATGTGTGGTAGTCACCTAACGCACCCGTCGGATTTGGTCGAGCTTTTGAATTTGAGCTATTTATGACCTCTTCTAAACACTAGCGCAAAAAAAAAAACTTTCTATAATTATTAATTTCAGAAAAAATAATATATTACGTGACTGTAGTAATCACAGATCTAGCAAGGTTCGCGCTCTGCGCTTACGTAGTAGAGCTCGACAAGGCTTTAAATGAACGTGGCGAAAAAAGGAACTAACGCTGCCATCATACAAAAACGCCATATTTGAGATGTTTTTGACAGTTATGCTTTACCAGCAGCGCCCCGTCCACGTTCATTTAAAGCCTTGTAAGTTATAGCACTTTAATACCGGTGATGAACGCTATAATCTTAGCGGCCCCTACTAGACGAGCAATTTTATTGCGCCATATCACGTATTGCGTAATATTATTGACCGTCTAGGGTTGATATTTAACATCGCGCGCCTTCAATCTAATTGTCAAATAAACTGTTCAATAAAATTGAAGCGTGATATTGCACAATACAATTGATCGTCTAGGGGCCGGTTTATGCAACAAATCATAGAAATTTTCAAGAAAAAGAATAAATAAAAGCCTTAAAATGTTATCCCGTAGTTAATTACTAATCTTGGTTGAAATTTCAATTTGGAAAAATATTTGAAAAATTGGAAAAATATATTGGAAATTTTTCTTTTTTCTTTTCTTTCCTTTCGGAAATTTTTCCATTACCCATCTGTAATCGTGGCGTATCGTCATGTCTAAAGTCTAGTCAAAGTCTAAGTAAAAGTCAAAGCAGTCAAGGAGTCAAGTCGGTCAATTCAGTAAAGTGGTAGACGCTTTACCGAAACTTTCGACGCAGTTTCGTAGGGAACACAAAAAAACACGTTCGTCTCTGGAAGTTGCAACATTTGCCTACACTTGTCACGATAACGAATTCGACGGAGAGTTGGCGACCAAATCGGTCATGTGGCTTCAGCTGTATTAAAACTCCGTTAGCTACTTCCATGAACAACCCTTTCTGATAATCTGCGTGCTGCGGCTGGCATGCCGTGGGCGCTGGGTGTGGGAGTAGTGGGGTGGGGAAATAAAAGAAAAATAATGTAGGTTCAGGATTCCATTATCGCGGGTGACGATATTATATTATATTATCTGTTGCCGCTATAATAACAAATACTAAAAACGCAATAAAATTAATATTTAAGGGGGGCTCCCATGGGGCTCCTATACAACAAACGAGGTTTTTTCGCTCGTAATCAATAATAGCTAGGCACTTAAAATTTTCACAAAATCCTTAATTATATTTGTACTTTAATAATTAATCATAAAATTTTAATTATGTACTTACATATATTAAATTTTTAAGGGGGGCTCCCATACAAGAAACAGAATTTTTGCCTACTTTCGCTTTATACCGGTACGGAACCCTTCGTGCGCGAGTCCGACTCGCACTTGGCCGATTTTTGAGTCTTTGGAGCCCTATGATCTGGGGCCTGGCCAATGGGTGAGAACGAACTAAGCGACACTACGCTAGCTCGTTATAACTAACTTAGGCGCGTGTTGTGGTAATTTTACTTTGTTGTGGTAAAAGAGGGGAAAAACAACATTTTGTAGAAAATATTATAAATATTTAATTATTTATTTTGTTGTTTCTTGTAATGAGTATCACTGCACATTCGAAGTTTTTCAGCTGCCTGCTCGGGTGTGAGGTCTCGTTGCGCTTGCGCCAACATCTCGTAACCAACCATGAACTTCTTCACAGTAGCAGAACGCAGTAGTGGCGGGTAATATAAGCCGTGGAACACCCAGTGCGGGGAGTCCCCGGGAGAGTGTGATTGCCCCGTAGGCGCGCCTGTAATAGTTTAAAAATATAAACAGACGAACATAATAGAACCTCCTTCTTTTTGGAAGTCGGTTAAAAAAGTTATTAATTATTATACATATTTTGAATATAATATTTTGTTCTGTGGTGACAAAATACGTTTATTCGTCACTATAATATTATATCATCAGTAATTATACCCCACTTAAAAATATTACAACGATACGAACATATGATATTTAAGCCAAAAAAAGTTGTTATTCAAGAGTGTAGATATCTATAGAATCCGCATCGTCTCGAAACGGAATTGATTATGTCACCCTGTACATTGGTGACTTGGTGACTTACCATGCCAACCCATGCTATAAGGAAAGCTACACTTGTATAGATTGTCGTATTTCGTAGTGAGCTGCTTCATGATCGAGGCCAGGCCGCTCCTCTGCTCTGGACTGAGGTCTGTCATTCTCTGAGGCCGTCCGTTGCGAGGCAACAGCATGGCCTCGTAAGGCCACGTAGCCCAGTATGGCACAAGCGCCACCCATTTCTCGTTCTCACATATTATTCGCTCCTGAAAGATTCACCAAGAAGTAAAACAAGTAAGTAAAATGAATAAACAGAAGGCTTTTATTTTTATTCTTATATTTAAAGGGCTTTATCGCAGGTTATTTCTACCTAAGTAGTAGCTAACACTATTTTTCCTTTGGTGTTCCAAAAATAATGATTATGTATTCCACTTTTATTCTTATTACTTGGTAATTCAGTACCTTCTTTTCTAATTCCTGTTCAACATAGTCAACCAACAAAGGTTTGTTGTGTTTGTCAAAGTATTCCTTCTGGCATCTGAAAAAAGGATTGTTTTCTAGATAATAGCACTTTTCATTGGCTTGCGTCAAACAGTCACAAAACAACGTTATTGATCAGAATTACTGATGTGCCGTTCCCGAGAACGTTCTCCACCTGAGAATATTCCCAGCAGCGTTCTCGGCAACGTTCTCCTAAGTGAGAATCGTTGAGAATCATTATTATAAAATGGAAAAAACTAGCCTTTCGTCAGTCAAATAGTATCAAATGAAGTCAACAGATAATTTTGTATAAAACAATACACTCTATTTGCAGTAAAAGACTATATTCTCAGTGTTGCAAAGAATTCTCGAGAATATTCTCACTGGCAATATTGCCGGCAACGAGAATGTTCTCAGCGGCACATCACTAATCAGAATATAAACTTCTCTCATAAAATCTCAAGGACAGCATAAGTTTGATTATAGAGTATTTCACCTGTCTTTGACCCTGGCCTCATTGGGCAGGAAGTTGGAGGCCCAGATCTGGCAGTGCGGGTGGGGGTTGGAGCAGCCCATCACGGCGCCTTTGTTCTCGAAAACCTGGACCCAGGTGTAACAAGCACCCAGCTCAGATGTTTGATTCACCCACCTGAAAAAGAACTTGATTAGATTTGTTACTGTTTTTTGGCTGCTTCGAGAACGACAGACGTCTGTCGGACGTCATAGAGAAGCAAAAGGACTTGTAACAGACGTTAGTGAAAATGTTTCTTTTGAGACTCATGTTTTAAACTCATCCTTAAAAGACCGCAAATATAATATTTTTTATTAGCGTTGGGAGCAGTTAGTGATAAACGAGCATCAATATTGTAGTTACACAATGACTTACTCTTGAATGACCGCTAAGATTTCTTCTACCGTCATAAGCGGAACAGTCTTGGTGGGGTCTGGATGAAAGCACATAACCCTGAAAATATGAACATTAATTAATGCAAACCTTTCCCGTGACGCAGAATACGTACCAAATTTCATCAAAATCCATCAAACGGTTTCTCTTTTTATGGTAAACTAGCTGTGCCCCGCGGTGTTACCCGCGGTTTAAGTGATATATAATAAAAGACTATGAAAAGTACCAATAATAGGGTCAAAACGGGACGATACATGGTTCTATAATGGTTTATGGTAGTGATGATGATGATGATGAATGTAATTTGCATAGTAGCATATGCTTTCCGTTCTTAAAACAACGTAAAACTCCCAAACTTGTATCTATAAAGAGTCAGGAGTTCTCTCCGCACCTTCCAAACCATGGTATACCTTGATGCAAAATCTTGCTTGTTGGTAGCATATGCTTAGAATACTGATCACGAAACCGAAGTCACCATATGTTTCCATATAAATTTTGGGAAGTTCCCTCGATTTCTTATGGATCCCTTCATTAGGTCACCACTTTTATGAACATGGCACCAAATTGGAATGATAACCTATACACCAAAAGAAAAATATTGAAAATCGGTTAACAAATGGCGGAGTAATCGTTGAACATAAAAAAACGAACATAACA
Source organism: Cyaniris semiargus (assembly GCA_905187585.1). Lineage (NCBI taxonomy): Eukaryota > Metazoa > Arthropoda > Insecta > Lepidoptera > Lycaenidae > Cyaniris > Cyaniris semiargus. The sequence goes on from LR994567.1 coordinate 10,492,200, forward strand.
CCTCCTTCATTTTGAAAGTCGGTTAGAATTGTAGCCTATGTGTTATTCTGATATATAAGCTATATTATTGTAAAGTTTCATTAAAATCCGTTCAGTAGTTTTTGCGTGAAAGAGTTGCAAACATCCATACATCCATACATACATACATCCAAACTTTCGCCTTTATAATATTAGTAGGATACTGCTTAAATTAGCATACCTACACGTGCCTCTGGCTTGTGCAGACTGGAAAAGTGGGTGGTCAGCGGCTGGCGGTGACGGTACATCCTCCAGCAGCGCAGGGAAGTCGTTCTCGAAGACATACGTCGATGTGTAGTTGGGGTTTCTCTGGAAGCATACGAGAAGAATTTGAAAACGACATGATATTGATATTACGGAATTAGGAACAGTAGCGGCGTTTGGGCGTTGCTAGGCGACCGCCCAGGGCGCCGGGTAGACAAGGGGCGCTGAAGGCAGACAAAAAAGGCACCGCAGGCGCCTCTTTTTTAGCTGAAGTCGGGTTCTAGTTACAATACGTTGAGCCACTCTTATATCATCAACAGCAGGTTCATTATTATCAGTTGATTGCTTGTCTAAGGGGCCTCTGCCTTCCACCCTTTTTTCGTCTGACCGCTCCAGAGTATTCTGCGGTGAAACAACCATCCATTATCTTACCAACTGTTCTCACCTGTCCCTTAGCTCTCACAGCTCCAGGCATCAGCTGGTTGCTGGTCTGCGGGGTCTCGTCTACCGCCTCCTCCGTCTGCCCTCTCCAGGGTCTCCAGCATCTTTCATTACCCTACCAGCTGCTCTCATCTGTCCCGTAGCTCTCACAGCTTCCGGCAGCAGCTTGTTGCTGGTCTGCGGGGTCTCCTCTGCTGCCTCCTCCTTCTGCCCGCTCCAGGGTCTCCAGCATCTTCCATTACCCTACCAGCTGCTTTCACCTGTCCCGTAGCTCTCACAGCTCCCGGCATCAGCTGGTTGCTGGTCTGCGGGGTCTCCTCTGCTGCCTCTTCCTTCTGCCCGCTCCAGGGTCTCCAGCATCTTCCATTACCCTACCAGCTGCTCTCACCTGTCCTGTAGCCCTCACAGCCCCCGGCATCAGCTGGTTGCTGGTCTGCGGGATCTCGTCTACCGCCTCCTCCGTCTGCCCGCTCCAGGGTCGCTTGCAGCGGTGCGGCGACACCAGCACCCATTCGTCTTTCAACGGGTTGTAGCGTATGTGCTGGTGTTCTGTAATGTGGTAATTGTTTATCTCTGTCACACGTATTGAAGGCTCTCATGCTATCTTTTTCTAAGCCTAAATGTGTTTTTTGCAGACTCGCTAATTGTCTTATTAATTATTATTATTATTCAACCCTAACAACGATGGTGTAAAGTGGAGTTTGTGACATAAAGAAACCAGCCAGTAAGCATCTTACTGCCGCACTCAGAGACATTTAATGATAATTAAACTTCTATTTAATTAATAGTTTGACAGATAACGTATGGGGCTTCTGTCAAAATCTTTATTTAATTAAGTAAAGTTAGGTCATTAGGTAGTAAATATTCGTCTTTAAGTGCAGCAGTTATAGGTCTACCAGAACCTGATGGAAAATTTTGACAGCAGATTTTCAAAAAATATCCTTGATCATTGGATAAATTTATATATTGCATGTTTCACACACAGAATCAGCCGCTATAAGGAAAAAAATGCTCAAAATGTTTTATTCCAATTACCCCGGTATTGCTAGAGTCAATTTACTTTCTTACTTTTTGCCATCAGATTCTGGTAGACCTATAGTTACTTTTCAAAACAAATGATAATAATATATCATGTTATGCGTTGATAGATAAGTATATAACTAGGTATATTATCCCTAAGTATATATCGCAGAGTGACAATAATATAATGATGTCCTTGGATATAAATTAAGGCCAAGGCAAGGAATAAATCTCTGTGAAACTTAAAAATAAATATGAAGACTAAAAAAATTAAAATTCAAAACAGAAACACACATATAAAATAATATTTTGTTGACTTTTTAAACTAAAAATTAATGATACTATGACATGAATGAATTTAAAGAAACTATTGTTTACTGTGCAAGGAAAATTCATTATCTAGATAAGATATTTAATATATTTATTGTATACCTACAATTATAATAAAACATTTACCAGTAGGATCGAAGTCCGTCATGTCTGCTCCGCTCCACTTGATTGACTGAGTGTTCTCTGTAAACAGTAGGGTTGGGATGATACTAGCTACTTGTCGATAAAATATATAAATATCTAATATTACACTGCTGTATAATAAATGGAATTGTGTGAAGAAAATCCAACAAACAAAATATACATTGGAAGCTTTGCGAAACTATTGATTTAATGGACCAAGAGCCCGCGATGGCCAGACCTTCCTCCGTTTCGTAAAGCTGAAAGTTTACCTGTTTGTGGCCTTTACATAGGTAAGAACGACCAGCAACTATGGAGTTTCGGTCGCGGTCACTTTAGGAGGTATCCAGTTCTGAAGGTCTACTTGACTTTCCAGAAAGAGTAAAACTCAATTTCATAGCTTATATTCTTCGCGGCAGTGGAGGGATCTCGTCTTCTAGTGCCGGACATTTTTGAAGGCTGCCAGACACCCTTAAACTTTCTTAAAGTATTAGACTTTGAGGGTGTCTAGCAGTGGGAAGCAACTGTCAAAAATGTCCGACACTGGAAGGCGAGATTCCTCCACTTACCACGAAGAATATAAGTTATGAAATTGAGCTTTACTCTTTCTGGAAGGTCAGGTAAACCTTCAGAACTGGATACATCCTAAAGTAACCGCGAGCGAAACTCCATAGTTGCTGGTCGTTCTTACCTCTGTAAAGGCCACAAACAGGTAAACTTTCAGCTTTACGAAACGGAGGAAGATCTGGCCATCGCAGGCACTTACTCTATAATAACTTCCAATCAAATCAAATCAAAATAATTTTGTTAACGTAGGTGGTAGGTCACACAGTAACACTTATGAACGTCAAAATAAATGATGATGATTTAAAGACTCAAGACATTGAACGACGTATTTATTTGACAGAAAAAATCATAATGCAACAAAACGTAGCACAAATAGGGTTTGAAACATCATTCAAAATATTATGTTAAATGGCCCCAAATACCACCAAAGTGGGAGACCAATGGTTGATGGCCATGCCTTTTGCCTCTGCATCGATACGATGTAGAATAGGATACTATATAACTGCAATATTTTGACGCTAGAGAGCAGCACCAGCAGAGACAGTAAACGAAAAGTTTTGTTTCGACGTTTGACAACGTTTCTGTCAATATTCTGATATAACCATAAAGTTACTATACCTAGCGGAATAGAGCAACAATCTCGATCTGTCAAACGAAACCGAAATTGGTTTACATCTGTGTGTAAAAATATGTGTACGTATACACTTACACAAGCATGATTGAACATGAATTCTATGAGATTTAATTATCAACGTGCCGATAAGTGCCGACTGGACGTCAAAAAAAGAGTTCTGCTGTCATGTATCACACGTCTCTTTTTACCACGCAGTGTTACTGATAGTGACATCTCGCTTGCTCATGCCTTTGTTTCTCTATTCCGCTAGGTATATTAACTTTATGGATATAACGTGTGCAGCATGTCGGATTTTGCTCGGGTTATTTACTGCATGTGCAAGTAGCGCCCTCTGCTCGGACCTTTGCGTAATATTCCCTATTAAAACATAACATTCGCAGTATCGACATGACTCGTCCCAACACTAGTGGTTATATTAAACGAGATAAAAAGTAATAAAGTACAGTTATCGTCGCTGACGACATCAAGTTCAATGTTTTGTCCAATAATTACATAACATACAACACGCAATCACATGTTACATATGTACCCTCTATGAAAACCGGACTTAGCACAGATTTGCCGAACACGAGTACCACATCATCATCATCAGTCAGCTGCAGTCAAACTTCAGCTCTTGGTCTATAATTAATTTGAAGCATACATAAAGTGTTGCCATCTCTCAGACTATACAGATAAGACCACTCGAGAAGTTTCTTAATAAAATTGCGAAAGAACAAGGAATACCGAAAATGCTGTCGCCGCATCATCGAGGTGGTCCCAACTCCGTGGGACCTAATTTTGGTAGTTAGTTAGCTCACTTTAGATCTTACACCGATCGGGGTCGGTACTTATAATTTAGGATATAGTTTTTTTATACAGAATAGCTCTGTTAGAAAAGTGTTTAAGTTATAAAAATAATTGTAATCTTATTTGAATAAATGTTTTAGATTAAATCGGTTTTTTTGGAACTCCCGTTCGAGAACACTATAATTGACATACAATTACAACATAATAATATTATTTTCATTGTGATAATATTTTGCAACTAGTGGTTTAAATGTCCTATAGTTATAATTTATTTTGTAAAGAAAAATAATTTGAGCTAGATACATAATTTTGAATTCATAATAACGAGGAATGTCGAGGTAAACATCAAATACTCTTTAAACAATATACGTTTAGACTTTAGTATGGATTGGGAAATTTTCAATCAGTAATATTTCGAAGTTCCGTTAGTCTTACATAGATGGCGTAACATTTCTGATTTTTTGTATCAAGAATTCTTCCGTCATAGCTAACATAAGCATTTATACGTGGGAGAGCCATGCTTCGGCGACGGCCACGGCGACGAATGGGCCGGCTCGACCGGAGAAATACCACGTTCTCACAGAAAACCGGCGTGAAACAGCGCTTGCACTGTGTTTCGCTGAGTGAGAGACTTTACCGGAGGCCCAATCCCCTACCCTACTCCCTTCCTTTCCCTCCCCTATTCCCTTCTCTTCCCATCCCTACCCTCCCCTATTACCCTATTCCCTCTTAAAAGGCCGGCAACGCACCTGCAGCTCTTCTGATGCTGCGAGTGTCCATGGGCGACGGAAGTTGCTTTCCATCAGGTGACCCGTTTGCTCGTTTGCCCCCTTATTTCAAAAAAAAGGCGAACCTACTAGTCATAACTTTTACCTTATTCATATTTTTGAAATCATTGGTAGGTATAACAAATTACTTAGCTTTAAAGCAGATCATGGCATGGCTTACATTTGACGGCGCTTCGATCTTACTACAAACTGTTGTGATGTTGTGGCTGAGGATTCATGGAGAATTAGAACTTTACGATAGTCGTTTTTTTTTTCTTTTTTTGAGGATTGTATTATGATTTGTTTCAGATTCTAATAATATCATTAGTTTGTTATTGTTATTATAGTAAGCACAATTTTTTTTATATTTAAAAAATATTTCCACGCCTTAGAGGCAGAAATTGTGAACTGTAAAAATAATTATAATAAGATCATTAATGTAACCAATTTCGTGGAAATAAAGACTTACTTACTTACTTACTTACTAAACACGAACTATTTTACTAGGAATGCTGTTAATATGTCAAAAACTATAACCTGACTACGTAAAAATAAATTCGGAAAAAAATTAAAGCCTTTATCACCCGCAGCATTATTACTAATACATTTAAACCTCATTTATTAAAATCGAACCAGTAGTTTATCCGCTACGAGGGCACATACATACATTCATGGACTGCTAAAAGTTTATTCCTTTTGGCTTCGCCATAGTCGGTTAAAAATAGACTTGTGAACGCTCATCGCCTGCAGCAACTTTAACATCCATACTATACTTAATATTATAAATGTGAAAGTGTGTCGGTCTGTCCGTCTGTCTGTCTGTCCGTCCATACCTCTTCACGCCCAAACCACTAAGCCGATCTGGCTGAAATTTGGTATGGAGATACTTTGAGTCCCGGGAAAGGACATAATATGACATATTACCTATGTTTATAAGTTCCGATGGGGGCTGTCATGTATGGCAAAAGCCCCTTTACTTTAATTATATTAAAAAAAAACAGTATTTCCATATTCTCGACTATGGACCTCGTAACCTTGCTACGTGGAAGCTACGCCGTAGCAGTGCTACGAAGTCGTAGATGTAGAAGGTCGTAGCGTCCGCCATTTTGATTTAGAGTTTCAGACGTCTAAAATTAGGTTCTATTCTTGATAAGACGTTTGTATCAACTAGAAAAAAGTTTTTATTCATGATATAGTCAAATTGCAGATTCGATTTTTTTGTACCGAATACTAAATGAGCGCCTAGTTAACATGGTACTTAAAAAAACGTACCCTCCAATACACCGATTTATTATTTTAATGAACTTTTGACCATTTGGAACTCGACTGATATTGTTTTACATTTTATTCATTTTAGAATACCATTTTGTAGTTTGATGACAAACGAATAGGATCGAAGCTGCATTTAAATAAAAGGAATGCTATTTAAAAGCAGCATAATTATATTTATAGAATACTGAGCCCCTAGCCACGTTTTCTATATCGCTTCCTTATAGAATCGCCGATCAAAATGAATGGAATTGACATGACATGATGTCAATTCCAAACATTTTTTTCGGCGATTCTATAAAGAAGTGATTAAGAAAACGTCTTGGCTAGGGGCTTTGGATTGACATGAGCTACTTCTTCCGAAAAGTACCTAGTATCCCTATGAAATACTTTAATTCTCGTTATAAAAGTTAGTTTTACAATGCTGTAAGCCAGCAGGATTACTAGGTGATATAATATTGCTGTAGTCCGCAGTGGACTGCAGCGCCACAGGTTTGTATTAAGGTTAAAATGTCTCGAATGCGGCCGAAAGTGCGCTTACATTTAAACATTTTAAACTTGGTTTAAACCATAGATAATACATTAACGGATTATAGCACTAGATTTTGGTTGCGAGTCCGCCAGCTTTAAAGATACATATCACATACAGTTCAATATAAGACACTGCAAACAGTGGAAAAACAAAAGAGGGCATTATAGTTCTTGTTCATATTTACATGTCTCGTTTCAGATTTAGTTTTCTTAAATCGTATAAATTGTATCATCTAATGTAACATAGATCCATACTTAATATTATAAATGCGAAAGTCTGTCTGTTTGTTACCTCTTCACGTTTAAAACACTGAACCGATTTTGCTGAAATTTAGTATACTTTGAGTCCCTGGAAAGGACATAGGATACTTTTTATGCCGCAAAAATGAACGGTTATCGCGCGACAAACGTACTTTGGCGCAACGAAGTTGCGGGCGCCATCTAGTTATCCGATAAACTATGGTCAAGTGAATAAAACAACTTTGGTGTTTTTTGCCACATTACGACTCTTGAAATCTTTAATTGTATTCTTAGTGAAATAGATTGATATGCATTTAACGGACCTATGTAATGTGGTTGGGTCTCATATTATGTCAAGCCTTACCGAAATTAAACTTAACACTTATTTAACACAACCCGAACAAATTGATATATTAATCAATTCCTTTTATAATGCAGCAAAATTAGTCTCTATAATGTTAACACTTTATGTAATAAGTGAGTACCAACAAATAGAAAAGAACCACAAGGTACAGTCTACCTTGAGTTTGACGTTAGACGCCATCTTGGTTTTTCCTTACTTCATGAAAGTGGCCCTGAAAACCGTTGCATAATGTTCTCCAGTTACAGTAACTTAATTAAATATGTAGAAAAGGTTGCTATGGAGTATCTTACATCATGATTCTTGACAACCAATGGCAAAATCAATGTTCCTATGAAATGTTGATTGCTTAACATCACATGTTACATGCCCTTACTAGGTAATAAAATATCAATTGTTTAGCACACGTTAAGTTACCTTATGTCTTGTCGTTGTCTGATACGTTAGAAAAGCTTGACAGAAAAGGGGAAAACATTGTGTAACAGCTGTAATAGCATGATTCATACATATTTTGGATAATTTATTAGCGAGGGGGTTTATGTAAAGCCTTCCGCATCGATTAAAAAATGAGCACTTGACCTCCGGCATCGACAACCTCAATGCAGGTGCCAATGTTGCCAGCGGAAAAAAAAGTTCGGCCCACATTCGAAAAACAATAGCACGCTGGTGCGGGTGCGCGCGCCGCCACCATCGACCCGATAGGTGTTATCGCCAGTCGCGCTCCGACCTCCGCCGCGGTCGGACGTATGCGCGGATGGGCGAGCTCCAATACCCCGGCGCACCGAGCGTCGTCGACGATGAGAGGCAGTACCGGGCCCCCTTCCGCCGCGCCCCGCAGTATAGGTGGCCCGCGCCGCAGCCCCCGCAGCCGTCGGCCTTCGCCCCGTGGCGTAGGGCTCCGGCGCCCCCCCGGCCGCCAGATTATCGACGTAGTGCCTCGTATCCTGGCAAACCAGATGAGCCCTACCAGGTGAGAGCGTAGTATTACTATACGTATGAGTGTACTTGTTATTATAGTTACCAGTTTCTTAGCAAGTAGGATCTAATACGGTAGTAACGTATGCAAAAATAAAAAACTGACACACTTTCAAACTATTTCAATTTTCTTATCGTGGTAAGTGCGTATATCATTTTAATTTTTAACATATTCGACAGTATTATGTTTTTTTCTAGTGATGCTGAAAACGATATGTAACATAAGGTTTTATTGCCTGTGCATATGGATCTGTATGAAAACGATAAACATATATTTTACGTCAACTGCTCAACATACTATATCGATTCACTCAGCTGACTACGACGTTGCTTACCGACTGAAATGTAACTTTAAGTGCATAGGGATAGGGTTCCGAATTGTGTATTTCTTACATAAGGCTTCTCATGTATGAAACGTCATTCTACACTGAAGGCGTAATATGTTTTATTCGAATTTCGAACACGTTTCATTTGGATTTAAAATGACTTTTACTGATTTCAAGTTAATTTTCATTATTTATACATTACGTTTATGTGATTATGAAATAGTAGCATGTTTTATTTGCAGATTTCATGAAGTTTTGTGTTACTAAATACTCTAAAATATGTTACCTAATTCTGGCTCATAAAGCAAAATTGTTGTTGTAAGTGTAACTCGTTTGGTAAATAATACTCGTCTGAGTGTGCAAATTTAAAGCAAAGAAATAATGAATGAAATACAGCCTGTGAACGAATTGCGCTAAAATTGTATAATAACTAATCTATAATGAGTGGTGTCAGTTTCTAACAAAGATCTCTAAACATAGTTTCTAAGGTTTTTGGCCAGGTCAGAGGAGTTTATTTATTCAAAAGCGTTATTTTTTGATGGGGATGGGGGGGGGGTGTTAGGTTTTTTCGTTACGGAATTTCTTGATTCGGTCGCCGCGCTCAATGCCCGCGATAAAAGCTATGCAATAGCTTAAAAACGCTAAATAGAATATATAAACTCCTATCCCAAAATCTCAGAAAATGATCGCTTTACTCAATCGGGATCAATACGACAGGCTCACAGAAAACCGACTTTAAATGTTGTGTTTCGCCGACTGAGTAAGTGGTTATACAAAAACTCCTGTATTGTTATTGCGAACTGCGAAGCCAAAGTGCTTACCATCAGGTGTTCCTTCAGTTCGTTTCTTAGTTCATTCTTTCAGAATAGTGTGCCCAATGAGCCTTACTGCCACAATCGGATTTAATTATTACTTACTTCTACTTAACATAAATTTAATTAAGATATGTTAAACTCCACGCATTTTACCCAACCCCCGACAAAAAAGAGGGGTGTTATAAGTTTGACGTGTCTGTCTGTAATTAATTAAAAATTTTGACATAAGCCCCATACATTATCTGTCAAACTCTTCATTAAATTGAAGGTTAATCATAATTATTAAATGTCTCTGAGTACGGCGGTAAGAGCAGCAGAGTTTGCTAACATCTAAGTTATACCTCATACCAAAGCAGGCTACATGTAAATTAGGATTCACAAATGTGTGGGTAGTCATAAAAAGCGGTACAGTGTCTTTGGATCTATCGATCCGACCTCTTGACCCCATTAAGGGACTAAGTACTTTACTCTTAAAATCCATTGGAGCAATGAAAACATTTCAAATTTCATCCCTCAAAAAGTTGGTACTCACAAGTGGAAGGCTTAATATGGTCTTGTGTGTAATTTGTATTTATGCCCGATGTTGCATGTATTATTAAACCATTATCTAATGATGGTAAATATTATAATTTTATCGCGCGGGAACCGTACATTTTTCCGGGTTATAAAGTATCATAGACTCAAAATATCCCTATACCAAATTTCAACAACAAGTTTACCCCATACCAAATTTCAACGTTTCAGTGCATTGGACGTGAAGAGGTGACACTTAACAGACAAACAGACAGATACATTTTCGCATTTATAATATTGGTATGGATATATAGTTATTATGTTTCTAAGTTAAGCTAAAATTAGTTTTTCCTCCTTCTATTTAGGGGCAGGACCCTGTCGGTGAAACTTTCGTTATTTCTCCCTAACCTTTGCCAGCATCTTCAGCTTTCTTTAAGACAATACTATTATGGCTTACTTGATACACACATCAACAATGTCTTTAAATTTTCTTCTTGGAATTTGATCTTTGACGCATTTTAAGCATGATTGAAAGTGTCCACTGCTTCGCCACTCACTCTGACATTGGCAACTTACCACGGAGCCTTTATGAAAAAGAAGAAGTTTCCCCTGGAAAAATTACCTGAGCCTGCGTCATATTGCATTCGAAGGCAATGTTTGAAATTAAAAATGTATGGGATTTGGTATAAAATGTCATGTCTCTGAGTCTGGCCCCATATACAGGTTTTCCGTATTCGATTTCCTAATGTGGAATTTCGAATTGGAATTCCGTGAGACTATTGCAAACGTTCGTTTTTTTTCACACGCGAATGCGTCGGCTTGCACTTGAAATGTACGTGCGGAATTCGTTCCGTTCGGAAAAAAGCGAAAGTGCGTGCATCAGTTAATGTATTTTCTACTGATTCCAAGAATTCGGATGTCCAAATACGAAAAACGAAATCGGAAATCGAAAACGTGTGTATGCGACCAGCCTTAGTGAAATGGCGCTTGCGATGCCTTCTATTAAATACCTCATATTTTGTTTAAAAACATTCCAAATCCCAGTCAAAATTTGTCTAAAGCATATTGACTAAACACTACGGTCTTATATAAAACCAACGACCGAACTTACATCCCAGGAGCCTTTGTAGAGCCCTGGATATCTCCTCCTATCTTTCTTATGATTAGTTTCTTTGCTGGTTCCAAGACAGATTTCGCTTGTTGCTCGAGTACCCCTGATATCATATTATCAAAGCGTTTTCGCGTTACCATACTGTTCTGGTTCACCACTGATCGTGGCGACACAAGAGTCGCAGCGTGGGTATGTTACAAAAGCAACCGGTTGCACTCTAGGAAAGCCGGCAGAAGTGAAAACAAAGAGAAAACTTCCTCTCCCTCTTCTCCCTCCTCTGATCATGTGTCCAGACGTGAGTATAACATTTTGCCTATCCCAAAAAAGTGCTCTACCAAAGACGCGTTGTGACTTCAAAATATACATGGAAGGCATTTCTGTGGTAGTCTTTCCATGTTTTCACTTCAAAATGTACCATCGAGAAAATTGATTCCTAGGCAGTTAGCAGACCAACGTGATTTGGTCGGATCATGTAAATTCAATGTTAATTGTGATCTGCTGGGTTTGACGTAACGCGACCAAACTACGTAGGTCCCTCATCTGCCTAGGAATCAACTCCTATGATAGTACATCCCCTAGTCCTAGTATGGAGCAGTATAAAACAATGCTCATTAGCTGTGCCCTGTGACCCAGTTACCGGGATCGATGGCCAGGTGGCACGTGTCACAATCAATAAACCGTGTTGGACACAAGCTGAATGTTGCTCGCACCTCCGCGGGAACTGAACAATTGTCGGTATAAAAGTTAGAATATGTTCTTTTATATTTCGTCTATGTTATATGTTCTTTTATGTTTCGGAGCCTATTGTAATCAAACAAGCCAAAAAAAATATTTACAATATGACCTACATGGAAATGTAACTTATAAAATAAGTGGAAATAACTGGATGCACTTACTAATAACACTGTTTCGTAATATACGTTAATGTGAGCCTTAAGGCGACGCCAGTTTGAAAAGACTGATTTTTAAGCTTTCAGTCTGAAGAAATTATGTGGAATTCTCTTACACCAAAATTGATGTAGACTCAAAAGGGAACAAAGTAACAAAATAACTGAACAGAATATTGAAAAATGACATGGTAATTCTGTAAAAAAATCTTGAATATCACCATAAAAATTACACTTCAAATTCGACATCTCGTAATTTTCAATGACAATGATATGATTTTTTTTACAAAAAGGATAGCTTTTTTATAGTTCTAACAAAATAACCGAATAGTTTTTTTAATAAATGATTCGGTCATTAAAAAAATAAAATAAAATGTATAATTTTCTCCTATTTCGCCCTATCAAGAATGCGGCGAGCGTCGTAACCGCCACTGTACAAGGCGCGCTGATATGAATGTTAATTTTAATGTCCTTTACGTCGATATTCGTACTGACAGACATCGACCTACTAATTTTAATAGGAACATCCTTGTCTTAACTACTGTTAAACCAAATTTGATAAAAGTTCGGTCATTAGTTTTTGCGTATTGAAGTGTCAAGTATCTAATCTATCTAAGTATATATGCGAAAAATGCCTACATTTTTCGCATATATTTTACTGCCGCACTCAGATATGAATGTTGATACTGAAATGTTATTAAATGAAGATTTTGACATAAATCCCATTACATACTATCTATCAAACTTCTCATAAAATTGAAGTTTAATCATCATTAAATGTCTCACTGCCGCACTCAGAGTGGAACATTAATTACTTAAATGTAATTAATTCAAATTTTCGACATAAGCCCCATACATTATCTGTCAAACTTTCATTAAATTGAAGGTTAATCGGAGTACGCCGGAAAGTACGGCGGTCAGTGCGGCAGTAAGCTGATGCTGAAATTAGTTGTAAAGAAAATGTAGAGTTAGAGGCATTTAAGTTATGGCTTTTGAGGCAAAAAAATTTGGATAAAAAGCTAAAAGTATGTGGTAGATGCTGAATGTTTAAATGAATTATGCTTAAAGGGTTAGGTTAGATGCTAAAAATTGGTATGCTAATAATTTTGGGTTAGATGTTAAAAGTAGTTGCATTATATGTTGTGCAGTTGCAGAAAAAAGTAGTGCTTAAAATGTTGGGTTAGACTCTGAAATGAGTTGTGCTGAAAAATTTAAATGTTGACAGTTTAAATCTAGTCTTTTTAGGCGTAGAATGCACTAAGCTAAATTTATTATAATTTGATCTTACCTACAGTCTCAATATTCTAAGTCTATTGGGCCTAAGGGAGAGAACTTTAAGGAAAAATCTATCTCTTTATTGCTTTGTTGTGGATTTTATAAAAAAACGCATAGGGTAAATATTCTGTAAAATACAAAGAAAGCATCTTTTACATCAGCTAGCTTGAGAGAAGTCACTTCAGTTAACTTAATTCATTACATCGATGCAATAAATCATAATAAATAGACTCCCAGGGAGATGGTTATTGTTTATGTGATGTTTATTAGCCAGTTATTGGGTAAATTGACCACACCTTATGTTGTGAAGCCGCTTGTTGTAATAGGTGAACGTGAATGGAAGAAATAAAAATACCTTTGTACACTAGAGCATTGTATTCAATAATTGTGAGAGAATGACAACCAAAAATCTATAAAAATTCATATCGACGACAATAACTTTTTAATATTTAGAACCAGTCCGACCTTCAGTAAAAAGGTTCTAAACACCTTATTATTGTGCTTCGGCACAAGTGTACTAGCTCTATGCATATTGCATTATAGCCTCTCCGGCGCGCAAAGTCCATGATTTGTGTAAGTAAAGTGAAACCTAAATATATTAAGAAGTTGGTTGTCTTGGTTGCCTGCAGCGAATTTGGCATATTTTTCATGACAATTCATCGTGGGAACCTTACATTTTTCCGGGATAAAAAATGCTATATATATATATATATATATATATATATATATATATATATATATATATATATATATATATATATATATATATATATATATATATTTATTTATATATATATATATATATATATATATATATATATATATATATATATATATATATATATATATATATATATATATATATATATATATTTTATATATATATATATATATATATATATATATATATATATATATATATATATATATATATATATATATATATATATATATATATATATATATATATATATATATATATATATATATATATATATATATATATATATATATATATATATATATATATATATATATATATATATATATATATATATATATATATATATATATATATATATATCCTATATATCCTTTCCCGGGACTCAAAGTATCTTCATACCAAATTTCAGCAAAATCGGTTCAGCGGTTTGGCCGTGAAGAGGTAACAGACAGACAGACTCACACAGATTCGTATTTATAATATTAATATCCATGATAATGATTATAATAAAGCCAAGCTAACCGATATTGTATAGTTTATTCTAAACGATTTTAGGTATCTTAGCATTTAACATTGGATTATGGATGTCTAGTAAAATGTATTATGAAACTCGTGTAACATAGAGCCAAAATGGGCGTTCCCAGCCCCGCCCGTGCTCTTAAACACATTAAACATACTATATATTTTAGTACTCAGAACTTAGCTTTTTAAGTTTTTAAAATGTTTATAAACTATTCGCTCTGGTCCATGAAATAAAGTCGTGTCTCCAGAGAAAATTACTTATCTAGCTATTGCTTGTGGTTATTGGAGCAATCTTTTAACTGAATTGAGATTATGAAATTATTGAATGTGTGTTTACGATTTAGTGGTTAATTTATACTAACAAAATATTTAGTATTTCATTCCCTCCTTAGTTTACTATTAAAACAATCCTTTCCTAGTGTATGCGGTATGCCTAAGCCCTAAGCCTACTTCGCATAAAGACACATAAAGATCACATATAAGAAATTTCAAGGTTTTAGCTCTGAAGTTTTTTTTGTGTGTTGATCTTTAAAATCTAATCAATCAGCATTGCTATTATTTTTCATTTTTTACTAAGCGTAAAATATAGACAATTTAAATTTTATATCGATATCGTCTACCTACTTACAGTTTGGATTTTGGAATTTATAAGACAACAATCTTTGAAACGTACTTTGGGTACCAAATTTAAATATTCAGATGCAGTTCCAAAGTCACGGCTGTATAAGTGATACCTTTGCGCTGAAATGAAAAAGAAAACAAAACGTCAATTGAAATATTGGCGGCAAATTCGCGGTATTGCTAAACAAGAAACAATGAATGTTTATAAGCATTCTTTCATAGGATGCGGTAACATAACACGTAACAATGCTGGACTTTTGGGTTCTGTACGTAGAGCAGCGGTTCTTAAGCTTTTTTGGTGGCGTAACCCGTTTTAGAAGTGTCATTTTTGACGGATCGCAAAAAAAATAATGTTTTGTTTTTGAATGACTTCTCTCCATACTGGTGTCTGATGTCATTTCCAAAAGCAATTTATATAGCTCGCGGAGCCCCTACAAGACAAAGGTCTTGTAGGGGCTCCGCGAAATTGCTACGCAAAAGCGTAGCCCCAGAGCACACTTTGAGAAAGGCTGACCTAGAGGGTAAAGCGACCCTATTGATATTTTGTTACGTTTGTCTGACACCAGGCTGAAATAATTATACTACGAGCCTACGCGGACACTCACTCAACAAATATTACTCTATTTTCTGGCGAATGTGGTAGTAGTTTAGTATGGAACTCAAAGTGCGCTAGCATTACTCACACTTTTCTGGTTTTCTTGGTGTTTTGTTGTTTACTGCCATTACAGGATACTAAGCCAGCCAGAACAATTGGTTTATTTGCATCAAGTAGGCTCCAAAATCGATTTTGATGAACAAACGGAGATTTGAATAGGGAAGGACATCTAAGGCGGGACAATATACTGTTTCTGGGGAAGATTCTTTGGCGTGTACCACTGAAAATGGTATAAGCTGCTTTCATTGTTATCGTGAAAATTGATTCCTAGGCAGTTGACCGACCAACGTCATTTGGTCGGATCATGTCAATTCAATGTTAATTGTAGTCTGCCGGCTGGCTTTGACGTAACGCGACCAAACTACGTAGGTCCCCCATCTGCCTAGGGATCAACTTCTCTGATAGTACATGTACGGGTCCAGCGTGATTTAAACAAAACTGGCAATATATTCTAGTCAGTAACTTGTCCTAAGTGTATCTAGGTTCAAATCTCTTGGCCATTGATATCAAGGGTTTTGAACTCCCGATTGTCTGAGCTAAACGCCTGAATGATTATTTATTTAAGATAATTTTCATGAAGATAACACTTAGGTCTTAGACATATGACTAGAGAACTAAATTTTCGTCATTATATAAATTAAATAGTGTTGTGTATAATGCACTATTAGAGAATTTGATTCACACACAAATAGCGGAATTACTTAGTTTCGTAGAGTAATTAACAATGACTTAACATAAACCAACGAAATTACGTATGTCCGCCATGAATCAATTTCTTAGATTATTAGTTCCTATAACCTACTTGCCATTTTTTTGAAGCACCACTTATAAATCCACCACTACCACCATACCACTGATAAATTCAAATATTATTATTCCGCTCATAGTTTCATTTATATTTAACTAGATGACGCCCGCAACTCCGTTGCGACAAAATTCGTTTATCGCGCGGTAACTAAAAAGTATACTTTGTCCTTTCCCGGGACTCAAAGTAGGTATCTAGGTACATTCCAAATTTCAAAGTATGGATTTTGTTGGTACAGAACTTATTAATAAAACGTAATGAATCAGGTTTATTAAATAAACACGTAAAGCTTATGTTTCTATTTACTTTTACAGTGTCGTAAGCCGTAAGGGTCTTTAGAGATGTTTAAATTGAATAGAGAATTGAGATTCTGAGGGGTGCATGCACTGACCTTCATTATACAAGTACGCTGGACCTATGATACCCACTTTGTTTTTGTGCCTATTTGAAGCGGAATCAGCGCCCCCAGTGAGAGGGAAGAGAACTAAATTTGACGTAACTTGCAAATGGCCGCTTAATCGTTATTGGTTGTCATCACTAGTATTAGTTTCAAATACTCCCACTACTGCTATCAGCACCAATATGGCGACTTTCAAACGTCATTTTTACGTCAAATCATAGACAAATATATTTGGTCAATGGTCAAATTTAGTTCCTATCACTCCCATTGGGGGAGCTGATTCCGCTTCAAATAGGCACAAAAAATAGCTGTCATTTCAAAGGGTATCATTAGTCCAGCGTACTTGTATAATGGAGGTCAGTGGGTGCATGCATGAGGATTACTTATGTCTTTAGCTCCATCGCATAATCTTTAGTATATCGAAGACTATCTGACCTCTTTTGAACCTTAATAAGGCCCAAAAGTAAATCAGTCTTTGACAGTACCATAGACTAATATAAATTTGTCTATGACAGTACGTAACTCGTAGAGCCTGCGTACCACTGACCTCCATTATACAAGTACGCTGGACCTATGATATCCACTTTTTTGTGCCTATTTGAAGCGGAATCAGCGCCCCAGTGAGAGGGAAGAGAACTAAATTTGCCGTAACTTGCAAATGGCCGCTTAATCGTTATTGGTTGTCATCACTAGTATTAGTTCCAAATACTCCCACTACTGCTATAGCGCCAATATGGCGACTTTCAAACGTCATTTTTACGTCAAATCATAGACAAATATATTTGGTCAATGGTCAAATTTAGTTCCTATCACTCCCATTGGGGGAGCTGATTCCGCTTCAAATAGGCACAAAAAATAGCTGTCATTTCAAAGGGTATCATTAGTCCAGCGTACTTGTATAATGGAGGTCAGTGCTGCGAAGTGTATGGACATAATAAACACTCTTTGTGGTATAAATAAATTCTGATGCTCATAATTCATAAATAAGAATATTACCGATTTAACTTTAATATTCAAGAACTTGTGTAAATAATAAGACAAATTATTAAGCAGATAATACTGTACATTAAGTGCTTATATATATATATATATATATATATATATATATATATATATATATATATATATATATATATATATATATATATATATATATATATATATATATATATAAATGAATCCATATTCGCGTGGTCACGACATCACGCCTGAACGGCTGGACCGATTTCACTATTTCTTTTTTTAATGTGTTTGTCATTGTTCGGAGAAGAAGAATATGATAGAGAAAATTTAAAGAAATGCGCGGAAAATTAGAAAATTTAAAAATTCTTATTTCTAGGTACTCTAACTTTAGCGCTTTTGACAATATGTATAAACTTTTTTAATGTAAGGTATAGAGCATAAAGTTAATATATTCCGCTAGGTATAATAACTTTATGGTATAGAGTTACTTTGAGTTCCGGAAAAGGACACAGGATTTCTTTTAGCCCGGAAAAATGTACGGTTCCCGCGCGATAAACGAATTTTGGCGCAACGGAGTTGCGGGCGTCATCTAGTAATTTATACTATGGATATAAGCGTATATTACGTCCTAATATTAAGTAGTTATGGTCTGTAAGATAAAATACTTTCCGAATGAAAAAATAAATATCTTAGATCATATATCGTTATGAAATACAGCTTCCGTCCTATCCCCGGTGGTATACCTTATTTATATGGAGGCACCATTCTCGAAATGCTTTGAGACGGTTTGAAAATAGTAGCTCTACTTAGTAAACAAGTCTATAGAAAGTAAAAATCGGCCAAGTGCGAGTCAGACTCGCGCACTAAGGGTTCCGTACCGTTATAAAGCGAAAGTAGGGAAAAATTGTGTTTTTTGTATGGGAGCCCCCCTTTATTATTTATTTTATTTTAGTTTTATTATTAAATATTAAAAAACACATATAATTGAGGACTTTGTGAAAATTCCAAGTGTCTACATGTTGCCATTATGGATTACGAGCCAAAAATACCAATCGTATCGGTCGTATGGGAGCCTCCCTTAAATGATAACTTTATTTTGTTTTTAGTATTTGTTGTTATAGCGGCACCAGAAATACACAATCTGTGAAAGTTTCAGAAGTCTAGCTATAGCGGTTCTTAAGATACAGCCTGGACACAGACAGACGGACAGACAGACAGACGGACAGACATCGAAGTCTCAGTAATAGGGTCCCGTTTTTACCCTTTGGGTACGGAACCCTAAAAATGGCTAAGTAAAAGCTACATAAGGACATACAATGTGTTTAATGTTATGATGTATATTGTATAGCATATTTTATTGACAAATTGGCTCTCAAATTATGATTTTCTGTAACTTTAAAAAAAAAATCTCTGACCCTCATACTAATCTGACCAATACTTTATAAGAAGATAGTTATAACTTCTAAACTATTTGACATAGAGCATAGAAGTAAAGGAATTTCTATTAGTGAGTCGGTCGCGGGTTCGTATCCCGCCGACGGAACAAAAAAGTTTTACAATGTTCCTGGGTCATAGATGGGTATTAAATATGTGTATGATATAATAAAAATCTTAAATATATGTATAGTATAAAAGTATTAAATATATTTCCGTTGTCTGGTACTTACCCGTAACACAAGTAATTCAGGAACTTACCACGGGGCTAGACTGACGTGGTGTGAAGCGTCCATAGATATTAATATATATTATTATTTATATTATCTTTTCAATATAAAAAAAAAAACCAGTTTAATGCGCTAGATTTTTTACAAAAAGCCATTTATTAAAAAATACATAATTGTTTTTCCAACTTTAGTTTTTCTATGTTTTATTTCACGAAATTCATAACATATTGCCTGTGCAAGGACCGATGACAAAAGAAACAAGGCAAGGACTATTCCACAAGTTTAGCTATCAAATGAGACCTTTTTTATCTTCATCTAAGGATATTTACATGAGAAGTATTGGTCAGATTATTGTGAAAGCCCGAGAAAAACTAAAATGGCTGCCATTTTACAACCGTGAGAGATAGAAAAAATTTGAGAGCGAATTTGTCGATAAAATATGCCATACATTATGACATTGAAGGATCGGACAGCGGTATCGGGACACATTGTATAGACTACTAGCTGTGCTCCGCTGTGTTACCCGCGGTTTAAGTGATATATAATAAAAAACTATGAAAAGTACCAATAATAGGGTCAAAACGGGACGATACATGGTTCTATAATGGTTTATGGTAGTGATGACGACGATGATTATGAATGTGATTTGCATAGTAGCATATGCTTTCCGTTCTTAAAACAACGTCGAAACTCCCAAACTTGTATCTATAAAGAGTCAGGAGTTCTCTCAGCACCTTCCGAACCATGGTATACCTTGGTGCAAAATCTTGCTTGTTGGTAGCATATGCTTAGAATACTGCTCACGAAACCGAAGTCACCACATGTTTCCATATAAATTTTGAGGAGTTCCCGCGATTTCTTATGTATCCCTTCATCAGGTCACCACTTTTATGAATATGGTACCAAATTGGGATGATAACCTATACACCAAAAGAAAAATTTTGAAAATCGGTTCACAAACGGCGGAGTAATTGTTGAACATAAAAAAACGAACATAACACCTCCTCCATTTTTAAAAGTCGGTTAAAATTGTAGCCTATGTGTTATTCTGATGTATAAGCTATATTATTGTAAAGTTTCATTAAAATCCGTTTAGTAGTTTTTGCGTGAAAGAGTAACAAACATCCATACATACATACATAAGTACATCCAAACTTTCGCCTTTATTAATATTAGTAGGAAGGATAGTAACCAAAAAGATTGTTGTTACCTATTCCACCATAACATAAAAACTTAGTTTAGCATAAAAACTACTTACCTAAATTATAATGTTAAAGGTAGCTGTGTAAAAAACAATAATCCATTTCTTAACTCAAAAACAAAACGCGAACGCCAATTACATCACAAACAAACTCCACTCATTTAAACAATTCAAAAATTCCAATCGTAATAAAATGCAAAACAAATCCGCGCGATGCAATTGAAAAAAACAAAATAGCATTTTCCCTCCGAATTTGACGTCATCGGGTGTTTTATTTTTAAAACGTCCAAGGCAAAGACGCCACCCCACACAGCCGCAACGGGCTTGGCCGGGCATGACCTAGTTCGCGCCAGGGGCTGCAGTGCGGCGTCCTGATTGGCTATAGCGTAGGCTTTTCACTGTAACTTTTTTATGCGACTACAATCTACTTACGGCAAAGAAATGTAAGTAAATAGGCTTTGTAGGTACACTACCTCGGAGGATTTGTCAATAATGAAAAAAAAAAGAAGTTCTTTTTTTCATACTCGAACGAGGCACACGCCCGCTTCTAAACACCGATTCCTCGAGTAATGTTTACGTGAAAATGAGTGATGGAAAATATGATTTTGAATCTATTTCCACGATAGAGATGTATTATAGGGGTGAACGAGCATTGTTCATGTTTGTTTGTGTATTTACCATTTTAAACAAAGTTTTACAGAGCTGCTCTCTATTTTGCACTGTAAAATATTACCTATGGGGTGTCGTTGCAAGAACTCAATTCTCGGTTTCAATAAGCTTTCATATTTTTAATATTATTATCTAAACCCCCTCTTTATAATCACAAACAATGCAATATAGTTTCTTAGTGAGTACTGCCTTTATGATGATTCCGGCAGTTCCTTCATATTTTATTTCTCAAATGTGCAAACATAGAATGTATAAATAAAGATTATAATTAGTAAAATATCGTACGTCGAGCGCTATCAACAAATCACTAACAAACTATTACGCGATAACTCCAATTGTTTGAACTAACGACTTGTTATCAAAAAAATAATTGGTATTTTCGCGTATTTTTAAATGAGTAACAACGATGGGACTTAATCACCTTATCGGTCAAACACCACGCTAGAAACGAGGATAATGAATGTTATCCTAGTCTGGGGCCCGATTCTCATTTTGAGCTCACGAGCTTGATATTCGAGGTATGATGCTCTTGTTTGTACTTAGTTACATAAAGGCGCGGTCGCAGCCTGAAATTTTGGGAAAGGGGTCACTCGAGATGGGGAGGAGGGAGGTTGGGGGGGGGGGGGGTGTTCGCATAGGTAAATAAGCAAAAAATCGCTAGTAGCACCCGTTTGCTCCGACTTTTATTCCCTATTGAATCCCTATAATTGTGCTCCCCCCCCCTAACCTAACCTACCCCCCCCCCCCCTGGGCTCACCTAGGAGGGGTCAGGACTTTTTAGACAAATATCCACACCCTCCCTTTAAGCATTCATTTTGTAGACTAATAGTAAACTCCATCGTTAGCACCTACAATTTACTCCAACCTGACGTAGAAAACGTATAATTTTCTCAACAACGTTGTTTTCAACAATTCATTTTTCACGAGCGGCGTTATCAGTATACCTCAAGGCTCTATTCTCTGTCCTTTTCTAGCAGTATGCAATGGAAAGAGACCGCCACTTCATGGTTTACTGCCTTATTTCAGTGCATGCATAACCTTCTTCATAATAAGATGTTAATTTTGTTTTGAATCAGCATAATACTTTAGTCGACTGAGCTGAGAAGTTTTGTTAATAAGTTAAATTGGAAACGGAATTTCTTAAATAGCGTACATTAAAAATGACAACTTTTTGTAGATAAATAAAAATGTTTTATATGATATTGACCATCGTGCCCAACCACAAAAACTTAATAAAAAATCGACCAAGTGCGAGTCAGACTCGCGCACGAAGGGTTCCGTATCATTATAGAGCAAAATTAGGCCAAAAATTGTGTTTTTTGTATGGTTTCCCCCCTTATTTTTTATTTTACTTTAATATTATTATTAAAAATTAAAGTACACATATTACTAAGGATTTTGTGAAAACTTCAAGTACTTACCTTTTGCCATTATTGATATAGAGCGAAAAAGGCCAAAAAAATCACGTTTGTAGTATGGGAGCCCCCCTTAAATATTTATTTTATTTTGTTTTTAGTATTTGTTGTTATAGCGGCAACAGATAATATACACAATATGTGAAAATTTCAACTCTCTAGCTATTACCGTTCTTGAGTTACAGCTTGGAGACAGACAGACAGACAGATAGACAGACAGATAGACAGACAGATAGACAGACAGACGGACAGACAACGAAGTCTTAGTAATAGGGTCCCGTTTTTACCCTTTGGGTACGGAACCCTAAAAACAGTCTCAGGGAGCCCGAGGGACATGCTTATTGCTAAAACTGTCTTAATGGGAGCCGCAAAGAAATCACAAGAAAAAAGTAGTACTAGGAAGCATGTTCTTTTTAAAGGCATGATACGTTGTCAATTAAACTTTGCCTTGAAAGCAAAATCGATATGTGTCCATTACGATTGAAAAAGTGAAACGACTTATTATGTACGATAAATTATTCAATAATACATTAATGCAAAGTAAGCAGTACAATATTAGATAAAAATTAACTTTTAGAGAGCATGTAAGGAACCTTGTAGCTGTATTGCAGCTGTAAAAAATCTAGATTATAGTCTGCAGTAGACATAGTCGACGATCATCAGCTATCTTATGTTAAAAATAAAAAAACCGACCAAGTGCGTGTCGGGCCACGCGCAATATAGGGTTCCGTAGTACCACTTGTTTTTGATGATTTTTGTATGGTCAATTAATGTACATTTATAACGTGTTTACACTGCTAACAACATCATCTCAGTTACGTTCAAAGGAATTGTAACGAAAAGTTCCTTTATACGTCGTGGAATATATTTTTTTAGTTGATCGACTATTACTCAATAACTTATGAAGTCTTCTTAGCCGTGATAGTTTTCCTTTAAAATTCAGCATATTTCCTACTCCTGTGAATTTTTTTTCACATTTTCAGAAGCAACCGTTTAGCTGGTAGAACGGGGGGACACTGGACTCTAACGATTTTTTCTACTGTAAAACTTCATATTTCACAAATGGAATCCTAAATCGGAAAATGATCTTTGAATACTCGTAATATTTTTAAAAAAACCTAGGGAAGGTACTACAAAAATATAGGTATTTTTTTAAGATTTTATATACCATTTTGTCGGCATCATAAATATTATGTGCATTCATGCCGAATTACAGCTTTGTAGGTCCTACAGTCTCTGGGCAAAACCGCGGACAGACAGACGGACAGACCGAAACTATAAGGGTTCCTTGTTGACTACGGAACCCCTAAAAAACGAATTGAAACATAAAACTTCATATAAACTGACAAAGTATGAAATGCTGCGCCTAGTTATTTTGATTATAGAGTCGAGACAAATATGCCCCTCTACACGTACTCGTTTGTCCATCATGGGCCACGTGGAAGGGCTCTTGTAAAATTAAATGAAAATTGTATACTTGGTAAAATCTCGCGCATTGAATATATTTGTGTTATCTCAACCATCAATCACTGATAACGTATCATAGGAAAGTGGTACAGGCTTAGAGATGTGGTACATCATTACCATCATCATCATCGCCAACTCACTATAGGACGTCATCACTATCAGAGTCACCATAATCATCATCATCGCCAGCTCACTAAGTTGCCATCACCAGAAGAATTGATAGGCATATGGCGTACGTAATTTGGTCGAGTTACGTCTAGCTCAGTGAATCACGAGTAACATTGACTTCACATACCTAAACCAACCAAATAAAGTAAGTCATTTTTAAATCTCACTCAGATTCATACAATTTTTGTAGTAGTTAAAAAATCCTTTCTATTAAAATACTAGCTGTCCCGGCAAACGTTGTTTTTCCTGTTTTCCCTGTTTTCCTGCTTTTCTCTTGAAGTTTTTTTTTAGTTTTTTTTTTGTTCTATAAACCTCACGGAGCCCGAGACCTTTCCAACGAATGCAAAACCGTGGAAATCGGTTCGTGCGTTCTGGAGTTATAGCGTCAGGAAGGAAAACCCGACTTATTTTTATATATTAGATAAAAATCTTTACTATCAAGTGTCAAGTGTAAATTAACTCTTTAAGCGCTAAGCAGACTCTCAATTTTGAACATACCCTGAAACATTAAAACGTATGATGGCAAATTATGTAGCAACATGTTGCAACATCTAGCAAGAAACAAAGGAAGATCATAATATTCTGATTTGTATAATTTTTAACAAATTAATTACCCATGTTGTAGGGATGTCTATCGGTCGTGATTCTATCGATAAAACACTACTTTTACTTGGTTGCTTCTTCAATATCTCAAATCTACGAAGCTGTCCACAGACCACAAGGTATAACAAAACAATGTGATAATACTTTAGCGTGTGTATGAGTCCCCTGTATAGAGTTCACCGTGAAAGTAGCAGCGCTGAACGTGTATTTTTTTAAATTTTGTATTGGCGAAATCATGACGTTGGGGCGCTTGCCCATACAAATCATTAAAAAACTGCTCGTTCAGGACTACTTCTTTTACAGTTAGCTCTATATAAGTGACACTTAAGCACCTGAATGTCTTATCACTTGTTTTGTTACAACCTGTATATACACGGTGTAACAAAAGTTTTAAATGCCAGTATTATTTTTACTGATTTTACTCAAGCAATCTATTATTATCATTTACATTACTTTCGTTGTTATTTCCATCTATTTAGAATTTGCTTTTGTATTGGACTTCTGGACATTTGTTATCACATTTCCTGAACGATTCATACTAATTAAAACAGATACGATAAAAATATCAACACAGGACAGTCGCGTATTACTTATCGGGCAATGTATGCATCACCAAATCACAACAATTAATTGAATTACAAATTTTTGCATAATTTATCTTATAATTATCTATTTTTAAAAGCTTTGCTTTGTGAAACTGGAAACTGTAAACGTTACATGTAAGTATACAATATCAACTAAGTAATATTAAATAATGTTTAATAGCTACAAATTTTAGCACTTCATCTTTTATGCACCTACCGGACTTACCAGCCGAATAATGGAGCATTTTTGTTACTTTTTAGTTTTTACAAGCATTAAATTACCCACGAAAATATCTTAAAAACATCTTTATACGCTACCCAAAAGCATAAAAAATACACGTAAGGTCGATAAAAAGTATCGATACACGTCATACATCCCTGAGACGAGATAAGGGTGTTGACACAAGCTGTTGGGACAGGTGCTGCGATAACCTACTTAATATGTGTAGTACGAAACTAGGTACATCACTATTTCAGGAAAAAGTGCGTTATGGCCGGATTTTTAACGAATTCCCACTAATGTATATGTAGAGCCTGTAGCCAAGACTTTTTCTTCTTCTATAACGCTTCTTTATAGAATTGCCGATCAAAATGTATGGAATTGACATTAGACGAGTCGAACGTCAACGTCATATTAACGAACGCTTATGTCAATTCCATACATTTTGATCGGCGATTCTATAAAGAAACGATATAGAAAAGATTTTGACTAAAGACAGCGGTATGGTCTTTAGCCAAAATCTTTTCAGTTTTTTTTTTTGACAGCGGTATCCAACCACGAAAACTCTCTCAGAGAGTCGAAGGGACATGCTAATGGCCGGTTTACATTATTCCAATAGTAATCCAACGTTGGATTGGATCACTGCATTGGAATAATGTAAACCCGCTATTGCAGGCCTACAAGGCTGCTTTGACATTGTCATGGGGATGACAGCTGTAAATAAAGATGGCGGCGTTTGTGCTGATGTCGGTTAAACTGTGTTCTTTATCTCTTTCGGAAATCTTTCTCTACCAACTACCATACTGTAGTACTCTTATAATATGATTTATTATATATTAGAGCTTAGTACCACCAAAGAAAGCGTTTTTTTTCGAATTAATGCAAGAAATTAGAATATATTACTGCAATGTTTTCACGCTAGATGCAACACCAGCACAGACAGTAAACAAAATATTTTGTATGGCGTTGGACAACGTTTCTGTCAATATTCTGATAAGACGAACACAACATGTTGGATTTGTACGTGCAGTGGCGGGGCAAGGCCTAAATTTCATGAGGGCAAGATATACATATTTTGCGAGGCCCCCTGATGGATGACGGAAGAGGAATTTTGTTGAGAGAAAGAAATTTTTGATACTAAAATTTTTATTTATATAAAAATTTAAGTATCAAAACTTGTAAATCCTAAAAATCTCTGTTGAGAGAAAGAATTTTTTTTTGTAATATTCCAATAATGAATCGCTTAATTCGTCTCTGAAACCTGTCTTCTATGCTTTCTCATTTCTTTCGTGGGCATGCTAAGGCTGTACTTGGTAATACACTACACATTTGCACAGTAATAGTGGACACCGTTTCCAGATATGATGACGGTAGATAAACCTGTCAAACTTGTGTCACTGATAAGATACCAGAACACCTGACCTGACGCGACGTATGTTAACTCTTAGGGTTCGGGATATTTGAATTGGTTTGTTTCTCGCTCCCCTACTCTTAAAAACTTAAGTTATAAGTAAAATATGTATTTGAATTTTGAAGCAAGTTATGGTCTAATACAGTAACTGGCATGTAAATTATCTTGACCGATTTTGATTTTTGGCACAGTCATAGAGTTGTGGTGAAGTGAAGGTAATAAATAGGCAACTTTTTTAGACGAGTTAAAAAGTAATTCTCATGAATCCCGATTTTATCGAGGAGAATGTTTGGTTTCTGCAGTGTACAATGTAACAGTTAAGTTTTGCGTCTTATTAGTAGAGTATCCAAACTCTACATTATATTAAAAATATAAATTATCGTCTTTTTTTCAGAACCTATTTTTTACATAATATTATAATGTCTGTGATAAATAAATTATTATAATTTAACGAAATATTACTTTCACGGTGCGTTTTTCATCCGACATGTCGGCGGGACATGATTAAAATGAAACATTATTGTATGTGCGGTGATGAATATACAAAATACACCACATTCATATTTGTACACGCACGTCAATCCATACTAATATTATAAATGCGAAAGTGTGTCCGTCTGTCTGTCTGTCTTGTCTGTTACCTCTTCACACCCAAACCGCTGAACCGATTTTGCTGTTTGGTATGGAGATACTTCGAGTCCCGGGTAAGGACATAGGATACTTTTTATCCCGAAAAAATGTACGGTTCCCGCGCGATAAACGAATTTTGGCGCAACGGAGTTGCGGACGTCGCGGAGAATATATTACTGCAATATTTTCACGCTAGAGTGCAGCAGCACTAGAACACACAGTAAATAAAAAGTTTTGTTCGACGTTTGACAACACGCTAGAGTGCAGCACCAGCTCACAGTAAAGAAAAAGTTTTGTTCGACGTTTGACAACGTTTCTGTAAATATAACATATCAGATTTCGGTCGGAATATATTTACTGTATATGCTAGTAGCGCCCTCTGCTTTAACATTTGTGTGATGTTACCTATTTAAAAATCCACTTTAGCGTCTTGATGTTATAGGTCTACCAGAATCTGATGGCAAAAAGTGAGAAAATAAATTGACTCTAGCAATACCGGGGTAATTGGAATAAAACATTTTGATCCTTTTTTTTCTTATAGCGGCTGATTCTGTGTGTTAAACATGCAAATATAAAAATTTATCCAATGATCAAGGATATTTTTTTGAAAATCTGCTGTCAAAAATTGCCATCAGATTCTGGTAGACCTATTCTGTTTCCTTTTTCATTGACCTATACCGTTGTTATTGATTTTGATGTTAATTTCCCAAACAAAGTATTTTATATTATGTTATCATCGCGCCTGACGCTCGTCACTAGTCACTAGGGGACTCCCCAGTGACATACTTTTGTCGTCGGAAACGTTTTGTGGACTATCAGAGAAGTTGATTCAGGCAGATGGCGGACCTGCGTAATTTGGTCGCTTTATGTCAAACTCAGTCGACAGTTCATGACTAGTATTGAATTGACATAATTCGACCAATTACCTATGAATCAATTTCCTCGATAGTACATACAATTATGTATCGACATAATATCAGGTTGATTCTGCTAAATAGTAATAGTAAGGGAGGGGAAGAGGGGATTTCGCGACAAGCTCGAGCGTGTCAGATTAAACTTGTATAGGCTTTCAACATGTGGCTAGTTATCATGGTATAGAAAACAGATTTCTCACGTGGTGGGTTAAAAAAAAGTTATTTTCGAATATTGAACTGTCATCGGATCTGTCAGATTAAGATAGGGTTTAGTATACCCCAAAGAAGCTTCCATATAAAGCACTGACGATTCAAAGGTTAGGTAAGGCTGTAGGGTCATTTTAAAATATCAAAAAATAAAGCTTAATATTTTCCTAAATAAGCTTCGCAGATATTTTATGTTGCACTAAACTAAATGATTTAGTCCTTGTTGTCTAAAATCTTGTTATAATTTACCTAAATAAGCAATTTTCTCAATATATTTTCTTTTTCACAACTTTAAAATGGCTGCAGTTTCTGAACTCACCGCTAAAATAAAAAACGCTCTTATTTTTTTATCAGTTTTACCTAAGGTAATAAACCTACTAGGTCTCCATGACGCTCCAGTGACTACACAAATAACACCCTGGGGAGCCCAGTACTATAAACAATAATACAGAATCAATACAGTTTTGATACAATCTCAACATGATTAAACTCTAAAAGACCTTGTTTACACCTACCGAGTAGTGTGGCGAGACAGTGATGACTGGCGAGACAGTGCTCTCGGCTAATTCGATTGGCCGAGAGCACTGTCTCGCTACTCTAATCGGTCGATGTTACAAGGCCCACGACCAATATAAGTTGAGCCCTCATTGAAGTATTGCATATAATCTCGATCGATTCTAGACGTCATGTCAGTTGTCACTCAGGCATTTGCTGGTCTGGCGATACTGGGTAATATTTCAGAACTGGGTGCGTTCTGAAATATTACCCAGTCAGTATCGCCAGACCAGCAAATATGTAATAAATATCGTTTTCAACAGCAATCAATTGTTGAAGTCCAATAATTATAAACTTCTATCAAACTACCACACAGCTGCAAAACATGAACGAACCCCCACTAGGAACAAGCAAAAAATCGCAATGCGGCTGATGAGCACAAAGATTTAAATTTCAACTTTATGCTCGGTAACACAAGGATCATTTTAATTTCAAATCCGATCTGTTTAAAATTCAACCTTATCCCTCTCGCATTAGATATGATTTTCCATTTCCCCGGCGGCGGAGATGGCTGGAATTAATTTTCGATCGTATGCCCGCGAGTTAGGGTTTACTTTCGCTCGATTCGGGCCTTAGCGCATTGCCGCTGTGACGTCGCACTGCGTACGAGATGTAGGTTAGTGGGTGGCCAACATAGCTTGACCTCTGCTCTATAAGTGATTTCATGTGGAGGAGGGTTTTTAACTTTAACTTGTTTTATTGTTGTTTCTAATTAATTTGTATATGAAGAGCGTGGCCTATAGTGTTCGAGAGGGCGCAGGTTCGTTTTCAGGCAGCATGTGCAGACATTAAATTATGGAGCTTGTTATCTTAGATAAATGCATTGATTTGAATAAGATCCAACTATTAACTAACTTCGTTTATTGTTGATGTCTCTTATTATTTTAATATGGATATGAAAGGAGCCTCTGGTAGATTTATACACAAGAGGGTGCAGCCCCCTTATCAAGTAACTTTGGTGAATGAACTCATTGCTTATGGCCACAATTTTGACGTTAGAACTTTATATAAAAACCATAAAGTTAATATACCTAGCGGAATAGAGCCACAATATTAGTGCACAAAAATACTAAATTTACCAAAATAAATCTTGGCATTCAGCCTTTAGTATATTATAGTTTTGAATATTGTGCGATTAACATTTCAACTTTTGACATAGTAGTGGTATGTATTTACAGAACTCCAAACTCAAATGTAAATATATTTTTAAATAAGCTCAAAAATATTTTAATTCAGCTAAATAAGAGGAAAGTTAAAAAAACTATTCTCTGTGGAGACTGGAACATAGACCTATTGAGACTACATCCACAAGAGATCTACTTGCCTTACTTTACAACTATAACTTCAAAAGTCATATTACTAATCCGACGCGCAATAAGGCATGTATTGACCACATTTTTAGCAATATTATGGACACCAAGATAAAACCAAATATTCACTATCTAGGTCTTTCGGACCACGAAACTGCTCAAAGTGTGTCTTTCGAATGTAACATCTCGCAGATTAATTATGTAATAAACAATAACTGTAACTACGTGATAGAAAGAAAAAGAGACTATAACAAAGAAAACATAGCAAAATTTGTAGAATGCATCAATTCCTTAACATTTTACGATGTCTTAAATGAACAAAGCGCTAGCAAAGCATTTTCTAATTTCTATGAAATATTTCGCCTATTCTATTATCTTTGTTTTCCCATTATTACCGTTAAAAAATTCGCTAAACGTAAAAATCAGTGGCTAACAAAAGGTCTCAAAAAATCTTGCGTTAAAAAAAGAATATATTACTTACATTACCGACAAGGGTCAGTCACTCAACACATAAGCAAACAGAAATACAAACTATACTCGAAAATTTTAAATAAATATATCATACAATCTAAAAAAATCAATAACATTAAATACATGCTAAAGGCAAAAAATTTAGCCAAGGCAACATGGGACATCATAAAAAATTATACTAATAATAATTATACAGGATGTGAATCCTCTGACATTACTCAAATTCGAAACCTAGAAAATAATACTATATTGACTAATCCTAAAGACATTGCCGACACATTTAACTCTTTTTTTATTGACATGACTAGTAATTGCAATTTAAATAATTCCACAAATGAAAATAATCTATTATATAATAAATCAAAAAATGACATTTCGAATTCAAATTTTAGCAACAATACGAATAATTTTAATGACAAAACAATATTTCTTACACCTATCACTGAAGCACAAACCTGCAAAATTATCAGTGAATTAAAAAATACAAATTCTTCAGGCTTTGATGACATAAAAACTGACATAATTAAAAAATGTAAAACGAAAATTTGCAAACCATTGACTCATATTATTAACTTAACTATGACCCAAGGAATTTTTCCAGAGGAGCTAAAGTTCTCCATAGTTAAGCCTATTTTCAAAAAAGGAGACAGTACTAATCCCAATAACTATAGACCAATTACTTTAATACCCATAATTGCTAAGATTATTGAAAAAGTAATGTTTGACAAAATATATAATTTCCTAGAAAAGAGTAAAATATTAAAAGAAGAGCAGTTTGGTTTCAAAAAGAAAACATCTACAGTTCATGCTTGTTTTTCACTAATTAAAACCATAACAGAATGTCACAACTCAAAGACTCCTCTTGTGGCATTGTTTTTAGATATGACAAAAGCGTTCGATTTTGTCTCGCATGAAACCTTACTAAATAAATTGCATGCATTAGGCATACGAGGCGTTGCTCTTGAATGGATAAGAAGTTACTTATCTAATAGGCATCAGTGCGTGGAAATAACAACCACCAAGAATAGGATAAGAACTGTTTATAAATCTATCTTTAAAAAAAATTATGTAGGTGTGCCACAAGGCACAATCCTGGGTCCTTTACTATTTTTGGAATACATAAATGATTTGCCAGATGAAATCGAACATGAGACTATTTTATTTGCGGATGATGCTACTATTCTTATCAGGAGAACTAAAGAGACTGACATGAAAAGCGAAATAACTAAAACTTTGCGGTGTGCATCAAATTGGCTAAAACAAAACAACCTACAAATGAATTTAAGTAAAACAAAAGTTCACTTCCAAACTCGTAAACAAAATACAAACTATAAATTAAAAGTAAATTTCGGTGACGTTGAAATACAAGAAACAGAATCGACTGAATTTTTAGGCCTAACTGTGGACTATTTATGCACATGGAAGGACCATATCGATAAAATCTGTATTAAATAGGAAAAGTATATGTTCGTACTATTCAATCTAAAACACACAGTGTCTGTTCAAGTAGCCATCATAGCGTATCATAGGCATGTTGCCTCTGTTCTTCGCTATGGCCTCGTTATATGGGGCAACTCCGTAGATATGCAGAGTCTTCAAAATACAAAAGAAATATATCAGATGTATATCGAGCGCTAAATATTTTGAATTATTTTTGTTCAAAAAATTTAAAATACTGCCGCTGCCTTGTCAGTATATTTTTGATGTTTGTGTTTTTGTGCATAACAATCTAGATCGCTTCTTTACTAAAAAAATTAACTTAGCAACAAAAAGTAGTAGAGATAAACAGAAACTTATTATACCTGACCAATGACTCAACATTTGTAGTAAAAACGCGTATTGTATGGCAGTTCGGATCTATAACAAATTACCTAACTGCTTTAAAGAACTGACTATAAAACAATATAAAAATAAACTATACATCTGGCTCCTAAACAAAATGTATTATTCAGTAAATGAATTTTTCGATGATAAAAATATTATGAATGAGTTAACTTAAACAAAATTAATGTGTATCTTAATATATATTTCTAAAAAATCATAAACTGCACCTATCTATTGTAATGTAATAAATCAATAATTAATTATCGACATTTCTATTTCTATGTAATAAATCTTCTGACTTGGTAATACATTAACCACAAATTATATGACTTAGTACTTCGTTTGTAGTAATATTTGCACACTCATTGTAGTAGAATATGTGGAAAACGAAAAAGATAACACCTTATTGTACCATATTCCTAAGCAAATAAAATGATTTTGATTGATTGATTGATTGATTGAATCTCGAGCTGTCAAACGAAACCGAAATTGATTTACATCTGTGTGTAAAAATATGTGTACGTATACACTTACACAAGCATGATTGAACATGAATTCTATGAGATTAACGGCCGTTCCCAATATTCAATCTATCTCTGGTTTGACATACGACCTATCGCATCTAACATTGAATTGACATAAAATATATGTCTCTAATGTCTAATGAGAGCTATTCCTATCTCTAGTAGGGCAAAACCAGAGATAGATCAAATATTGGGAACGGCCGTAAATTGTCAACGTGCCGATAGGCGATAAGTGCCGACTGGACGTCAAACAGATGAAAAAAATTGGTTCTGCTGTCATGTATCACACGTCCCTTTTTACCACGCAGTGTTACTGATAATGACATCTCGCTTGCTCAGGCCTTTGTTTCTCTATTCCGCTAGGTATATTAACTTTATGATAAAAACACAATTTATAGAGTTGTAAGTCAATATTTTGACATTTATACTTTTTAAATTGACATTTTGTACTTTATAAGAGTTAATGACCACTGGTGCCACCTTTATTCATTTTGACTTTCTAATTCATTTGAATATAAGAGATTCGGTTTTATATGGCGATTGTTTTAGACAGTGTTAAGTGGTACTTACTTGATAGCGTTATCAAAACGTGTAACGTGTGTTGTTCAAACAC
The DNA here is from genome assembly GCA_905187585.1 of Cyaniris semiargus. Taxonomy (NCBI): domain Eukaryota; kingdom Metazoa; phylum Arthropoda; class Insecta; order Lepidoptera; family Lycaenidae; genus Cyaniris; species Cyaniris semiargus. Next base: position 10,526,533 of record LR994567.1, read on the forward strand.
GTTTATATAGAAGCATACACATTATTATGAAATATGCCGCTAGTGGCTACTGTTTTTGTATTACCAGTATTTAATTAAATAAGATACTAGATAACACCCGCACCTCCGTTGCGTTCATATTAGTTTTATTGCGTTTATCCATGGCTACCAGCGCCCTGGGCGAGATTTAACTAACTAGCTAGCTAACCTAACCTAACGCCGCTACTGCGTTTATCGTACATTTTTCTGGAATTAAAAGTATCCTGTCTTTACTTACCTCGAAGTATCTTCTGAATACCAAACATGCAAATCGGTTCAGTGGTTAAGGCGTGAAGAGGTAACAGACAGACACACACACTTTCGCATTTAAAATATTGTTTGTGCTAATTACTTGGACTTGTGGACTGTATATTGATGTAAATATTATTCTATTAGTAAGTGGGTAAGCTTTTAAATATTCAATACTTCAATGAGGGCTCAACTTATATTGGTCGTGAGCCTGAAGTGACGTAGTGACTTCGTTCAGAAAGCGCGTACAATTGGTCAATTACTGACATAGCCCAACGTCTTCACATAGATTTCGCGTGAATTTGCCGTTTGTGAACGAAGTCTTTATTTATTTTTAATTTGTTTCTTTTTTTTCCAGGAGCGAGGCGGACTGGACAACATGCGCTCACTAGAGCACTACCTCACAGACATTATGCGGGCAGACCCCTCCGAACACATGAAAGGTAAATGACACAATATAATATCGTACGTATACAATGTGTAACAAAACAAAGTGATAATACTTAAGGCGAGGCTAGTTCGAAAAGACTGATTTTTAAGCTTCCACACTAATAAAACACAATTTTTTCGTGCACTTTTTCAACTTTATTTAGAAATTATTATTTATTTCGAAACCGGTCGTGTAATTTGTCAAAATGTATAATAATTTCTAAATATAGTGGAAAAAGTGCACGAAAAAATTGTGTTTTATTAGTGTTCAACATGAATTTCCACCAAGAACCAACAGTACAATCAATTACATATTTTAAGCTTCCAGTCTGAAGAAATTATGTGGAATTCTCTTACACACAAAATTGATGTAGACTCAAAAAGTAACAAAGTAACAAAATAACCGAACAGAATATTGAAAAATTGTATGGTAATTCTGTAAAAAAATCTTGAATATAACCATAAAAATACACTTCAAATTCGAACATCTCGTAATTTTCAATGTCAATGATATGATTTTTTCTACAAAAAGGATAGCTTTTTTATAGTTCTAACAAAATAACCGAATAGTTTTTTTATAAATGATTCGGTCATTAAAAAATAAAATAAAATGTATTACTTTCTCCTATTTCGCCCTATCAAGAACGTGGCGAGCGTCGTAACCGCCACTGTACAAGGCGCGCTGATATGAATGTTATTTTAATGTCCTTTACGTCGATATTCGTACTGACAGACATCGACCTGCTAATTTTAGGAACATCCTTGCCTTAACGGTCCCTTATATATAGAGTTCATGATGCTCGGGCGCTTGCCCATACAAATCACAAAAAAAAAAATGCTATTTCACAGCGAACTCTATATAGGGGACCCATACACACCCGAAAGTATATATCACTTAGTTTTGTTACACCTATATAAGGATACATTTCGAACAAAGGCATCCTAGGCAAAACATTGGCTATCAGGGTGGCGGTAGGTTATTCTATCGTACCCGCAACTCTGCCTTAAGCAAGGAGTGAAGCACCATGGGGTCGCCAGGGGAGTCTCACATACTCTGGCCGATATCCCCAATCCGCCGGGGATGCGTTAAAAGCATTTTCCCAAAGAAAAAAAGGCAAAATATTGATGATAGAAATTAAGTATCCGGAAAATCTATTTTGGGAAATCGAAACAGGATATTTTGAAAAGCGAAATGCACATTATACGCTCATTGACATTGATACTAACGAGGAACTAATTCTATAAAGTAATTGTCATACGGCAAATTTAAATAGTTCATGGCTATAGTCTAACTCTAAACCATCCTGCTAGTCAAAAATCTAATACAAAATTTGATATTAAATACGCAAGTTTTGTTACACACCTATTGACCATACCACGGAGGGAGTCACAAAACTGAATTTCAAAAGTATAAAATTTTCTGCCTAGCTCGATGTTTGGACCATTGATTGGATTTGGACCGTCTTGCTATCAGGCTACCAGAAATCATATTTTTGTAAAAAAAAAAACGTGGGACAGCTTAACTATTTACACTATAAAGTACGCGTTAATATTTTATTTGTTGACTCTACAGTGCTAGTTCTATTACTAAAGGCCGGATAACGTAGCTCATAGTTTCACTAGAAGTGATTGGGTATTTTTTTTTTAAATGTTAAACACAACTTGGCAAATGGGTTTTAATTCTCATACCTCGCTATTTTGATTGATTGATCGCACGTGAGACAACCTATATGTGTGAGCAAGATAGTCTGCGATCAAGTAACTATATTCGAGGTATGAGAATCGGGACCCTTAGGTTAGCCTAATTGTAAATAAAGCTATAAAAATTAATTTAACTACGAAAAAACAGTTTTAAAATGTATAAATAATTTGCAGGTTAAGTTTTTAAAGTTTAAAAGCATTATAAATTTCTTTTACAACACACATAAATTAATTTTGAAAAATAATTCGATTTAATAAAATTATCTATACACTAGATGACGCCTGTAACTCCGTTGCGCGAAAATTCGTTAATCGCCCGGCAACCGTAGCTTTTACCGAGACAAAAATTATTCTATGCTCTTCCCCGGGACTCAAAGTATATCGATACCAAATTTCGGAAAATCGGTTCAGCGGTTTGGCCGTGAAGAGGTAGATATGGATATCAGAGGCATAATATATAACGTTTCTATTGTCTAATGACAAAGAACTCAATTCCATTATCTATTGACACATTTTTTTTTTCAGGCCTTACGAATACAGACATACAAATATATTTACAAACAGTCAAAACCTTTATTTACCATTTAGCTCAACTAAAACAAGTACGCTCACAGCCCGCGCTGTCGCATCCAGCGTATCTACATCAACGTGGTTACGCAACCGGCGGCCTTGCGTTTTGTTAAGTAGCCTTATTACTGCTACTGTTTGCCCGTGTCACCTTCCCGCCCGCAACCGACGATTGTTACAACCGTGCCTGTGTGAATAGAGCATCGGCACGAATCGGTTTGACCATAATTTATAACAGGGGAGTCGTATGGCCCAAATGTGAAACTAGACGACGCCCGCAACTCCATTGCGCCAAAATTCGTACATCGCGCTGAAACCGTACATTTTTCCGGGATAAAAAGTATCATATGTCCTTTCACGAAACTCGAAGTATCTCCATATCAAATTTCAGCAAAATCGGTTCAGCTGTTTGGACGTGAAGAGGACTCACAGAAAACCCGCTTACACTTGGCTTGTGTTCATAGGCTTGAAGAACTTTTTGTTTCTTCACTTCAGGAAACAAAGCACAAGATTTATTACTTATGTTTTTATGACATTTATCCGACAATTTTTTTGAGGATTTTTAAAAGTCTAATTTACTGAGAATATTATTCAGAAATATCGTCTCTTCTTACCTTTTGATTATAAAGTTCATATTTTTCGAACTTTACATTTTATCTATTCTATGTGCATACTGCGAGGTAACAAGAAACTGATAAAAGAACAATGTATTAGAGGCTGCTATCAAAGGTCACGCTAAATGCTCTAAATTTCAGAAACAATGTAAAAAAATGTTTAAGTTGTCACGAAACATAAGGCTAAATAGTACATTGTTAGATAAAGTAATGTAAAGTCCTATGATAGATTCAGAAACAGGTATTTCTGAATCCATTAATGATTCAAAAACAAGGCAAAGTTAAGGTACAAGTTGGAAGCCAGCTACATGAAGTTGCAGCAGACGACGTGTCGTCGCGACACTACTGGTTTCTATGTATTTCTATGAATAAGTGTCGCTAGCTTCGTGTCGCTAGCTGCGCAGAGTATTTCATAGAAATACATAGAAACCAGTAGTGTCGCGACGACACGTCGTCTGCGGTTGCTTCATGTCGTCCGCTGCCAACCGGCACCTTTACTGAATTTAAGTTAAGAATAATAGCATACCTATTCTGTTATACTTTTTAGGTATTAAATTATTAAAAGAATGAAAAATCGTGTCATCTACAGAGGTAGAGAGGTATAAAATAATTAAAAAAATACTAACATTATATTTTGGAAAGAAATCAAAATAAAGACGTTGCACTGATCAACTTTTTTTCTAATATTGCAATCACAGTAACCTAAAAGTACACCTACTCTACCTTACTCTTGAAGCAAACCTTACTGTACCTTCTTGTATATCTTCTTGTATGTATCATGGTTGATAGTGACATATTATATATACAAAATTATCTTAGAAATTCTTGTTAGGACGAATGCGCCCTAAAATAACTGAAAACAAACAAAAACAAATGCAATAGCATAAGACGGCTGACATTTTCAGTTTGGCTTGCGACACGAAACGCAGTTAAAAATAACTCGAATCATAGACAAAACTACGCACCTCGTGACTATACTGTAAACACCTAGGAAATTCATTTTCATATAATACCACCGAGATAAATATCAGTTAAAAGCAATAAGATCGTTCCCGACTCGATAACATTACGTTCGGTCGGATTACACTCATTATGATATGCGAATAAATTAGGAAGTCGGGGAAAATGATAGCGCGAGTGGGGAGGAGGTGTCCTTCTGATTCTGTCGGGTAATCGCGATTCGACGTAACGCCGCGAGTATCAGTGCTCAGTCGAAACGGCACGCGCTGCGCATGTGCGGTAGTTCAAACTCATAGCATAATTAGCGGCATAGTGCTCGTGCTCAATCTATTTATAAAAAAAAATATTATGCGTTCATTTTGGAGTGCAGTGAACTTTAAAGTGTTATAAGTGTCGAAAAGTGGAAAAAATCTAGGATCGACGTGTAATTTTTTTTTCTTTTGCCTTGGCACGGTTTCTTTAAAACGTCGAATATCGCAATCGTGCTAATACTCGCATATTTTAATTACGTGTACTTCGAATTATATTACAATTGAAATTTGCATGTTATGTAAAGAATATAAAAAATCAGACTTTCAGACTAGTCTTCTTCGTACGTTGTAGGGCTCTACATTTTTTAAGGATGATTAAATGAACTCATCTCAATATTTCCCTGTATGTAGTTTCTGAAAGCAGTGACAAATACTGATAAGATATCATTATTTATAAAAAATTCTGAGTCGTCATTTTAATTTTTAAGATGTCAATTGTAACATTATGTTTATCTCTACATCACGAATATAAATTGAAATAATAATGTATATTATGTTTGACTTGTCTAAATTGGCTGGTACCTAAAATGTACATTCTTAACTCTATTAAATTTCAATATAAAATACAAATACGTAAAAAATAATATTGTATGTTTTCGCGAAAATATATCTGCCATACTTGTGTATCAAGGCTCCCCATACAATACTGTCAGAAAACTGATAATCCAAATAACTCTCATATTTTACAATTCGCAATTATTATGGTTTGTAAAATATCTTTTCGTAAAATCCCAAAACCAATATGATGTAATAATATCACTTTATTGTCTTTACATTTATTAATCTGTGGTATTACAAACAAATTATTTAAAAAAATGAACAGTTTCTGAAAATGTTCATTTCAGAAACTTCCGTCATATAATTTTTACCACGTAGCTCACTTTATTAGGGTTCCGTACCCAAAGGGTAAAAACGGGACCCTATTACTAAGACTTCGATATCTGTCCGTCTATCCGTTTGTCTGTCTGTGTGTCTCCAGGCTGTATCTCAAGAACCGCTATAGCTAGACTTCTGAAATTTTCACAGATTGTGTACATTATATCTGTTGCCGCTATAACAACAAATACTAAAAACAAAATATTTTTTTGTATGAGATACAACAAACGTGATTTTTTTGCTATTTTTTGCTCGATATCAATAACGGCAATAGGTACATAGGCACTTTAAATATTCACAAAATAAAAATTTAAATAAATGAAATAATTAAAGGGGGCTCCCATACAAAAAACACAATTTTCAGCCTATTTTTGCTCTATTGTAGTACGGAACCCTTCGTGCGCGAGTCCAACTCGCACTTGGCCGATTTTTACTTTGAATTAACTGTTAAGGCACCATAATAATATAAGGCTGAATTCCACCATGTTAATTACTATTACTATAGACTGTATAAGTCTATCTACACTAACATTATCAAGTATAGTCTCTTGTACCTGTGTATTGTACACACTAGGGCTCTTTATGACTATTTACATAAATGACAAAATATGAAAAAAAAAAATGGTGTGGGTGCTTTTATTATTTTTTTATTGATTACTCAATAGATTTTGTGTAATATCCATAATAATAATAATTGCCACGACATCTCTATACTTTGAGACTCTACTGTACTATTTAGTGGCATTTCATGATAATCTTAAGAGATACCTACTTCTACATAAGGAATCATTAAATATCTAACCGCCGTACTTAGAGACGTTAAATTATGAGTAACCTTCAATTTAATGAAGAGTTTGACAGATAATGTATGGATGGGGCTTATGTCAAAATTTTGAATTAAGTACATTTAAGTAATTGTTCCACTCTGAGTGCGGCAGTGCGGTCATCTAGATCGGTATAACAATATACAAATAGAAACAATTATTCAGCAACCTCAGGGAAATCTTGTTGAGCATGTCAAGGTCCGATGAGGTCTGTGTGACATTTTGAGCGGGTTTTTTAAATATTTCTCGTTCGACATTGTTCTACATTTAACTAAAATCAATGATAAATAATGCACAAATCAGAAAAATTATAATATTGTTAATGCACAAAATAATTAATATGTATGTTAATCAACAGATTAAATAATAGTTTTGCTGGAACAAAATCTTGTGCATATAAAATTAAACACGAAATATTAATATTATAGACCGAAACAAAAATGTTTTATTTTTATTTTATATTAAAAAAAATGTGATTGTAATCATTATATGGATTAGTCACATCATAATATCATCACAATTAACTTATATAATATAGTGATTTGTTAGACACATTGTTTCTTAATCTCTCTATTAATAAAATTCAATTGCTTAACCATTTTTAATAAGTGAAAATAAAATAGATAATAGTAACAAAGTGTTAACAGGAAGCTTCGCGCAATTAATTACAATCCACAACTGATTACAAGTTTCTGAATTTTAAGCAACTTCCATTTCAGAAACTCAAATAAAAGTGTCATTAAAACTATTTTATAGTTGTTGCAAATTGCAATTCGAATAACAAATAGATATTGCTTCATGTATGTAGCATATTTTTGCCTAATATATACCCTCTTACTAATAAAAACTTGTGAATAGTTTAACAGGAGTTTTTAAGTTACACACACGTTACACAGAGTCAGAGAAATTAGTATGGAAATGACAGCATCGTCGTTATACAGGCCTTATGTCAAAAAATGATTATTAGTAGAAAAAATCTTATGCACCCTCTATACACGCTGTGTAACTTTTTATTAGTAACAGGGATACTATAGGTCTACCAGAATCTGATGGCAATTTTTGACAGCAGATTTTCATAAAATATCCTTGATCATTGGATTAATTTTTATATTTGCATGTTTAACACACAGAATCAGCCGCTATAAGAAAAAAAAAGGATCAAAATGTTTTATTCCAATTACCCCGGTATTGCTAGTCAATTTATTTTCTCACTTTTTGCCATCAGATTCTGGTAGACCTATATATAGCTATATCTAATTCCATACCGCTCATTGGAAATTTCCAATCAGCAGTATGGTATCACTATATTTGACATAATGGCATCGCAAGCGTCGTAATGTTATGTTGATTGTCTTGTGTCAAATCAATGTCAAATACATTTTCCGATTTCAAATATTGACAGAAACGTTGTCAAACATCAAACAAAACTATTTGTTCACTGTTTTTGCTGGTGCTGCCGTCTAGCGTGAAAACATTGCAGTAATATATCCTAGTAGATGACGCCCGCAACTCCGTTGCGCTAAAAGTCGTTTATCCGAACCGTAGAATCGTAGGCAGCCGTGTATTTTTCCGGGATAAAAAGTATCGTATGTCCCCCGGGACTCAAAGTACCTCCACACTAAACAGCAAAATCTGTTTAGCGATTTTGGCGTGAAGAGGTAACAGACAGACACACTTCGCAATTTATAATATTAGTACGGATTATAATTATTGTTTTTCTCACAATTAGTTCTAACGCTCATTGTAGTACGATTGTGGTGCAAAAAGTCGACCTTGGGTTGCGAAACTCTTACATAATGTATAACGGAACGTATTGATTTTGTCATTACACCTGAATACCTGATACACTTTAAAATGTACACTAACGGCAGCACTCAGGACTATTTAATGATTATAATTAAATGACTAGATGACGCCCGCAACTCCGTTGCGCCAAAATTAGTTTACGCCAAAACCGTACATTTTCCGGGTTAGAAAGTATAGTAAGTTGATTTGAAAACGCTGGTCAATTTTCAATCAAAGCCAGGCATAAGACAAAAAAGCATTGTCATAAACTTCGATTAATATTAATCTATACTAATATTATAAAGCGGAAGAGTTTGTTAGTTTGTTTGTTTGAACGCGCTAATCTCAGGAACTTCTGCTCCGATTTCAGTGTTAGATAGTCCATTTATCGAGAAAGGCTATAGGCTATATTTTATCACGCTAAGACTAATAGGAGCGAAGAAATAGAGGAAAATGTGGAAAAAACGGGGGGGAATTATTTAAAAGGGCTTATTTGAACGCGCTAATCTCAGGAACTACTGGTCCGATTTGAAAATTCTTTCAGTGTTAGATAGCCCATTTATCGAGAAAGGCTATAAGCTATATTTTATCACGCTAAGACTAAAAGGAGCGAAGAAATAGAAGAAAATGTGGAAAAAACGGGGGAAATTATTTGAAAGGGCTTATCTCACAAACTACTAGAGCAATTTTTCTGTTATTTGGGTCAGATAAGAAGTAGACCACGTGAATGATCATAGGCTATTTTTGTAGACTGATTTGTCTGTGAAATATCTAATTTACGCGGGCGAAGCCGCGGGGAACGTCTAGTATTCTCATAAAGATATTATACATTGGTCTTATACATATGACTCAGAGGTGTGATTTTAAAGAAATTACAAATTGAAAATTAACCTTTACAGTATAATAAATAACAATAAATATTATAAGTTTATGATTGCTCATAATCATGTCAAGGGTGAGTTGCATGGTCCTTAACCAGCATGGACATGTGACTGCATTGTTTAAGGCTTATGGGTTGTGACATGCGGCTTTGTGGCCTGCTATATCCACGACTACGTGGTTGGATGTAACAAAACTAAGTTATAATATTTTAGTGTATGCACGGGTCCCCTATATAGAGTCCTCTGTGAAATTAAGTTTTCACCTTGACGACCTCTGTGGCTTAGTTGGTGGGCTGTTGATAGCTCAAGCCGGGGGTCGCGGGTTCGAATCCCGCCGACGGAACAAAAAGTTTTCAAAGTTCCTGGGTCATGGATGTGTATATGTGTATAATATAATAAAAATCTTAAATATATTATGTATAGTATAAAAGTATTAAATATATTTCCGTTGTCTGGTACCTGTAACACAAGTCCATCAGGTACTTACCACGGGTCCAGACTGACGTGGTGTGAAGCGTCCATAGATATTATATTATTATATTATTTTGTATGGGTATCCTCTATATCAAGGGTTCTCAAAGTGTGCGCCGTGGAAAGGCAAGAGGGGCGCCGTGAGTCGATCGTCCATCCCTATCCGAAACCACAAATATTATAAAATAAAATTATAATATTATTTATGTAAAGCAGATAGATGATTGAATATTTGTTAATTATCATTTACCTGCTTAACCTAACTATAATCATTAAAGGTAATGATTTATGTATATTTTTCTAATATCTAGGCAGAGTAGGGCGCCGTGACAAAATTTTGCGACGTGTAACTGCGCCGCAGGCTGAAAAAGGTTGGGAACCCCTGCTCTATATTATGTTCATGACGCGGGGGCGTTACCCATACAAACCAAAATACAAAAATTACAAAACCATAAAATTACAAAAAAAAATTGCTCTTTCAGCGCTGCTATTTTCACAGTGAACTATATAAGGGACATATACACAGACTAAGGTATTATTAACTTTTTTGTAACAATTTGTTTAATTTAATTTACCAGGTGGAAAAAATCTACGTAGATTATGACATAATAATTATTATGACAACAATATGTTTCAGTAACTGAGCCCGTGTTGAATCGTAAATTACAGTATTAGGGTGCGTTTCCACTGACGCGGAGCGGGACGGAGAGGAGCTTAGCGGTGCCCGAATTGACCAATCGTGCTATTCCAGCGGAATGACAGCGAAGCGGAGCGAAGATTTCGAGCATGGTGATTGGTCAATTCGGCACCGCTAAGCTCCTCTCCGTTCCGCTCCGCGTCAGTGGAAACGCGGCCTAAGTTTCTGAACTTACTGGTGAGGATAATTTGCTTAAGCAATATTAAGCAATAAATAAATTAATGAAGTCAATCAATTATTATTATTATCACAACAAATATTTACCTAAATGTTACGTTATAGGCCTTCACCTCTTACCTTAATAGAATTTGAATGCAATTAATAAGATTAAAGTTAAGCGCATATTACGACGGGCAGCAGCGGGGTAGGCTGCATATTCCATATTATGATGTTTTATGACTGATTTAAATTTTAAGCGGTATAAACGTATAAAGAGGTTACAAACAGACACGCACACTATCGTTTATTTTATATTATTATCGAAAAGTGTTTTTACAACTGGCTTTGTTTTATATTCAGAATATTTGTATGCATGTAACTCGCAAAAGTGACTACTTGCTCTTTGACTCTGGTAAATAAATATGTAGTACTTTTACTGAAATTGTCTACTTGTGAATTGGAGAATGCCACGCAATGATCGTTTTGTATTTTGCAAGAAATTCTTAATACAATTATTACAATATAGGTCCTCCGTCATACTAAAATACGTTTTAAAAAAAGTAAGAGTTTTTTTATAGAGTATTAAAACAAGGCGCGTTTCAAAATATCAGTAATGAAAGTTTTAATTTAGAAATTGGGGAGTCCTGGATTTTTTTTTTTTAATTCCAATCGTTGATAGTATACAAGTACGGATATATGTTAGTTTTTTGTTCACGCAAAAACAACTAAAAGGATTTTGATCAAAGGCCTGATAGTATTAGTATAGGCTCAATTAATAGTTAATACCCACATGGACTACATTGTATCCCGAAAAAGTACAATGTTCCCCTGGGATACTTTGATAACCAGTGGATGGATAATATTATTACTTAGTGGAGACTGAACGGCGTATCTGCTTCGTAATCAATTCCACCTAATTTTTACATGACAGTGATAACGAAACAGATGGGCCAGCTTGGCCTGCACCAATAATAATGATTATTATTTTAATGATAGTAATATTACAATTAATTCGTAAGTTTTATAAAAAAAAACAACTCATTTACTTTCATTCGATTTTTAAAAGAACCAACGTTCAAGGCAAAAGGTCACAACACCAGATTTTATATCTTTCCACTTTTCTAAATAATTGTGTTTAACAGGTTTCAGAGCTTAATGTTAATGTTTATAAGTGAGTTTTGTGTGAAAATCAGTGAAGATGATGAATGAACATATGGTTGCCAACATGGCGTACTATGGTAAGTTTTTTTTGGTTATAGTTTTGGCAATAGGCTGTCATATCTTCTGAACGTCAAATTATACCTTTCTTTCCCGGTTTCTAAGGTTTTATAACAGAAGGTTATCTTTTCACGAAATTTGTTGTTTAAGGATGTATATAAGGTCAAATTTCGTAGTAGGTACATCCAATTAAATTATGAAAGTAGTATATACGTAAAAAATTGGATACCCAGACACTTATTATTAATTATAATGAATAATATAAATATAATATAAATATAAAATAGATTTTTAAGGAATTATTCGATATTTATTTATTATTGAAAAAAAATTGAGATGTAATTTGACTACCGCAAATGGCGGCCTAGAGCTCGGCAAAGCTTTGAAATGAACGTGGCGAAAAAAGGAACTAACGCTGCCATCATAAAAAAACGACATTTTTGACAGTTCTCCTTTACCAGCAGCGCCCCCACCCACGTTCATTTAAAGCCTTGTCGCACCCTTCGAAGGATAGTTTTCATAAATTTCAATTTGAAATATTTCCGCAGAATTACCGGTGAACCCACTTTTTTTGGGCTTAAAAAATCGCAAATCGTACAAAGAAAATGTTAAGCAGTTTTTTTGCCGTTTATCTTTGACACAAATTTCCCAATTCTGACGATTTCTCAAAAATTGTAACACTTCCGGCAAAAATTACGTATGATAAATGGAAATTTTAAAATGAATTATTTCACATAACTTGTCGGTAAGGTATTGATTTTTTGGTATCAATCGATGTAGGATGTTTTATTCTACTATGTTATATTTCGAATTTAGGTCAGAATCTTTGAATTTATAAATGTTATATGCATCCTTAATTTTTGATGTTAGACCTAGTGAGTACATAAACTCCTTAGAAACCTGGCGTTATAAAAGGTGTTTTGTGAGGAAATAATTTAAACTTGTAGATTTTTTAAATGACAACTGTACAATGCCATACCATTTTAAAGTGAACATAAAATTGTTATGGAAACCAGTATTTCTATTTCATCTATTTTTTGTACATCGCAGCGTGACAGGCTAATCATAATTAGAAATACATCAAAACTAATTCTATAATTAGCTGCCCACACACGGATAAGCGTATTTATAGAAACGTCCGAAATTACTCAACTCGAATGAATATCTTTGTGAAATTAAAGAGATTAGTTTTTGATTGTACAGTTATTATTGGTTTCGAACTATTTTATGTTATTATTTGTTTTCTGTCATGTATATAATTCGTGTTACTTTAAAAAATATGTAATTTTAAGAAATATTACAAAATGTGCACTTTGTTTATTAATGTAAAACGATTCCACTTATAAAACTAAGTAGCGCAAAATGCATTAAGTCAAGAACTTATAATTTAGCACTTGACATATCTGTAAAGTTCAACCCCATAAAAATGATATGCAACCTATAACCTACAAACGAAAATATATCAGGAACTGAAGTTACCCGGGTATATAGGTCAGCTGGGGTACGTCTGGCCTACATTCGCGTTCTCCATAGAAACGCGGCCATGTTGCCGTTGTCATGGCAACGCGCATGCGCGCCGAACTCCGTCGCAAGGCGTGGTGATAAGCTGATAAGGAATTATGTAAACATTTTTTCTTGACAACACTTGTTGTTTAATTACTTTGCTCATTAACCTGGCAGACAGGTAAATGAAAGTTTAATTTTTATGACAAGTTAAATTTGGGCACTTGTCGTAAAATTTTCAATTTTCTTTTAGTTACGGAGAATTTTATATGTTTATGTTTAACTCATCAAGCCCCATACGGGCACCGGTGGTCGCGACAACAATAGAATACAATAGCATTTCCAAGAATCCGCGATCGAAGGGTTAATAAAGATAGAAAATCTAAATAAATTCCACTGATCATCTCTGAGGTCACGGTTGAGGCTTGAGTATCGTTTCTCAGACCTGAGATCCACATTCAATGCAAAAGGTCATAAAGCACTCATACTTAAGGTCTGCGACATTTTCCTCCATCTTTTAAAACTTGATTTTCGTAGCTATGCTTACTTAAATAAACGTAGTTTGTAAATTTTTGGTTATATTATTATGGGCCGTTTAGAAAAATCGCTGTTACTAACACCATAACACCATAATTTTACATAGCAGAAATAATCAAAAAACGAAGTACAATAAAAGTCTTTAAAAAAAATATTTACATATCTACATTTGTCAATACATTACTATGGACGTACAAACTTGCATTTTGCATTATTAACGTTAAAGCAAATCAGAAAAGTTTAAAATTTACGTCATATATTCAGAGAAATCAGTATAATTGCGGGAAGGTATATTAATTTTTCAGGGAAGTGTTCTCCCCCTAATTCATACGAGATTCACGCGTTGATATGATATTAGTTATTTATGCCCAGCAGCCTACAGGGACTCCCGAGCTTAGCATTGTCTCCCTGTTACTGGATTACTCAGTACCCTGTTTGATAAGCTATCTAGTCTATTCTATATTACGCTTGTTATTTATAGATATATTTAAAACCACATCTTTGTTGCTTAGCTCAATATTTTTTCATTTACAACTAGATAACCCGGTGAACTTCGCATTATTTTCCTCATAATATAAACCTTCCCTGGGCTTCCACGAATATATTTTGAAGACAAAAATTTGCCATTCTCGAGTTTTAGCAAGACTAACAAAAAAAAATTTTTAGATGTCGCCTACAGAATAATAGAGGTGTTCATTGACGTTACATCTATCTGTTTTTAGGGTTCCGTAGTCAACAAGGAACCCTTATAGTTTCGATTTGTCCGTCCGTCTGTCTGTCTGTCTGTCTGTCCGTCTGTCCATCTGTCTGTCTGTCCGCGGTTTTACTCGGACACTATAGGACCTACAAAGCTGTAATTTGGCATGAATGCATAATATATTAATGATGCCGACAAAATGGTATATAAAATCTTTTTTTTATGGTACCTCCCCTACACATCAAGCGGGGATGATTTTTTTTTTGATACTTGTTTTCCGATTTAGGGATCCATTTGTGAAATATGAAGTTTCAAAGCGGAAATAATCGTTAGAGTCCAGTGTCCCTTCTACTAGCTAAACGGTTGCTTCTGAAAATGTGAAAAAATTCACGGGAGTAGGAAATATGCTGAAATTAAAAGGAAAACTATCACGGCTAAGAAGACTTCATAAGTTATTGAGTAATAGTCGATCAACTAAAAAAAAATTATTCGGCGAAGTATAAAGGAACTTTTCGTTCAAATTCCTTTGAACGTAACTGAAATGATGTGGTGTGTAAAACACGTTATAAATGTACATTCATTATCGTCTATCATTCATGTACTAGTGTAAAACACGTTATAAATGTACATTCATTGACCATACAAAAATTATCAAAAACTAGCGGTACTACGGAACCCTATATTGCGCGTGGCCAGACACGCACTTGGCCGGTTTTTGACATTTGATCTATCATGGTCGTTGCAACTGATCTTAAATACTAATTTTACATTTACCTTTACGATTAAAATTTTCTATTTACAGCAGTGTCCATAAGATAATAATAATCATCCATTATAACATTAGATTTTCAGCATAATAATTGTATCGTCGATAACAGATAAAGTGTCAAAAATTTATGGACGAACGTACCATCATAAAAAAACAGAAAAAAATAAATAAAAGACCACCCTAAGATAGAACCAGTGGAATCAAAAGTAAAGGATCACTAGTCACTACTTATGTATACGATCAGTAGCAATAGTATAGAAAATCTTATGTGCCTAGTGCGAGTATACATATTATTTTATATACCAACAGTACCGGATAAACGAGTTTAAATCAATAGAGGGGATCTAGGAAGGACAAAATAAATAGACCCTAATAAAAACAGGATATCATATCTGTCACATCGCGGATATGACATGAATGGATATGAAAATCAATAAAATTTGAGTTATAACACTTTTCCATGTAGGGATTTTTAACGAAATGGTTTTGAGCACGATTTTTAGGGTTCCGTACCCAAAGGGTAAAAACGGGACCCTATTACTAAGACTTCGATGTCTGTCGGTCCGTCTGTCTGTTCGTCTGTCTGTCTCCAGGCTGAATCTCAAGAACCGCTTTAGCTATATACTTCTGAAATTTTCACAGATTGTGTATTTCTGTTGCCGCTATAACAACAAATACTAAATACAAAATAAAATTAATACTTAAGGGAGGCTCCCATACAAAAAACGTGATTTTTTTGGCCTTTTCTGCTCGATATCAATAATGGCAACAGGTAGGCACATGAAATTTTCACAAAAGCTTTATTTAGATGTGTACTTCAATAATTAATAATAATATTAAAATAAAATAAAAAATTAAGCGGGGATCCCATACAAAAAACACAATATTTGGCCTATTTTTTCTCTATAACGGTACGGAACCCTGCGTGCGCGAATCAGACTCGCACTTGGCCGATTATTTCTGTCTAGCCCCCTTTCGCAACGCGCGATAAGGAACTTCGTTCCAATATAAATTTTTCACTTGAAATAAAATATATTTTCAAATATCGATGTATGAACAGATTTTTCTGCGAAATGTTTGTTTTTTTTCTGAAATTATTTAACTGCTGAAAAAAATGCAATATTTGGTTTTTGTGTATGTCAGTATCAGACATGTCAGGTATTTAATCATTCGTGTACACTCATACATAATCATACGTGTGATAAATGATAATACTTTAGGGTGTGAAGATGTCCCTTAAAATATAGAGTTCACTGTGAAAGTAGCAGCGCTCGCTCGGGTTATGTCAATTCAATATTAGTCGTGATCTGTCGACTGTCGGCTGGGTTTCGCAAAACGCGACCAAATTACGTTGTTCCACCATCTGCATCTGAATCAACTTCTCTGATAGTACATTTCCTGTCAAACATGTCGATTAATTAATGCAAACCTCCAAGAAGAGAGCATATTCCCTCTTAAAAGGCCGGCACCGCGCCTGCAGCTCTTCTGATGTTGCGATTGTCCATGGGCGACGGTAGTCGCTATCCATCAGGTGACCCGTTTGCTCGTTTGCCTCCTTATTTTATTTAAAAAAAAAAGTTAAGTCATCACTAAACCCACGGTCATGAAGAGATTAGTGCAACTAGCTCAGGGGCGGAAGGCGCGAAGCTGAAACCTGTGATGTGTCTTATCTAGACAATCCGTTTAGGTGCCTAGGTCACACCTTTATTAATAGAACTTGGCATTGTTAACATTAGGTATGAAAATCGGAAACATTTCGATATACAAACTAGGTATAGTTTAGACGTATACGCTTATTAACAAAGAGGAACTGCCGTACTTAGAGACGAATATTAATTTACTAGACGTTCCGCGCGGCTTCGCCCGCGTAAATTAGATATTTCACAGACAAATCAGTCTACAAAAAATAGCCTATGATCCTTCACGTGGTCTACTTCTTATCTGACCCAAAAAAATAGAAAAATTGCTCTAGTAGTTCGTGAGATAAGCCCTTTCAAATAATTTCCCCCGTTTTTTCCACATTTTCTTCTATTTCTTAGCTCCTATTAGTCTTAGCGTGATAAAATATAGCATATAGCCTTCCTCGATAAATGAGCTATCTAACACTGACAGAATTTTTCAAATCGGACTAGTAGTTCCTGAGATTAGCGTGTTCAAATAAGCCCTTTCAAATAATTTCCCCCCGTTTTTTCCACATTTTCCTCTATTTCTTCGCTTCTATTAGTCTTAGCGTAATAAAATATAGCTTATAGCCTTCCTCGATAAATGGACTATCTAACACTGAAAGAATTTTTCAAATCGGACCAGTAGTTTCTGAGATTAGCGCGTTCAAACAAACAAACTAACAAACTCTTCCGCTTTATAATATTAGTATAGATTAACTGTAATTAAAAGAAGATTTTGACATAAGCCTGATTACATTATCAGTCAAACTCGTCATAAAATTGAAGTTTAATAACATTAATTAGTAAGTAATAAGGGAGTAGGGACTCATACACGCCATATTTATTGTCACCATGTTTTACTAAACCCTGTATACGTAGTTTTGTGCCTCGATTCGAACTTTAGCAAATATCAAAATCTTTAGAAAATCGGTTCCAACTGAGATTTTCTCTTATCATTATTTACGGCAGGTCTCCTATAGTTTCACAATCCAATAACTCCACATTACCCATAGATTTATGTGTTCTGTGTGGAAAATTTTCCGTTCCACCTGTCTGTGTGTACCCTAGTCAGTGCTTAGGCACTATGTTGTACCTAAACTAGATCTGCAATAGTTAGTGACGGTATTTGGATCTAACTGGTTAAGGGCATGATTGATACACATGATTGAAGACGTGAGTGGATGAACACGATAACTAACATTTCGTAACATACGGACATCTCATTTTTCCCTTATAATTTAAACAAACCTTGCATTTTATTTACTTCATCACCTGGCTAATATATCTACCTGGCTAATATGACTTCTATGTCTGCAGACATAGAAGTCAAAAAATAATAATATCCACAGCCGAATATATAACCTCCTCCTTTTTGGAAGTCGGTTAAAAAGTAACTCTTTCATTTACCGCTTGATATTTACTAATTGATATTTTAGAACCGAAAAATAAGCGTATAATCCTAGACTGGCGTGTGAAATGGATTAGAAGGTGCCGTGTAAGAATGTCTCTTTTTATTATTTTAGGCAGGCAAGGCGAGATAAAATCAAAGGTTTAGACTTTAGGGTGAAGGACCGGCCTGTCGTGAAGACGTCTATACGACGTACGTAATCTCCGTACTGGTCTAGAAAAAATCTAGACGCTAGATCCTAGACATCTGTGTTCACATGCGACAAGTTTGGTTAGAGAAACGTAGTAATTATATTCTCTTTGGGTTACAGTTTTTAACGATTTGCAGCACGAATAATATTTTGTACCATCGAGGAAATTGATTCATAGGCAGTTGACAGACCAACGTCATTTGGTCGAATTATGTCAATTCAATGTTAATCGTGATCTGTCCACTGGGTTTGACACAATGCGACCAAATTAGAATCTGGGTGCACGGCAGTGCACCCGCCGAGACGAGCCAAGCGAAGCGCAAGGGCACTACCTATCTTTTCTCGAAGTGTTTCGTCCTTTTGAACCCTCATAGAGTTAGGTTCCGATGTACCAGATAGTTTATATTCTCAGGGTATGATGTCAATAGTAGACTAATTAAACATACAAAGTCTTAATTGAATAGCACTTATATTTTAGATTTTATTGATATCTAAAATACACCGATTTCGTCACTGACACACTGATGATCATAAAAATATTTGGCTACTTCCTGAAGTGCTAGAAAGCTGAAATTTGGTATGTAATCTAGTTTAGTTTAAGTTAAGTATACAACCAACAAAAAAATTCATAAACTTATAACTTTCACCCTCCTAGACAGTAACTAAAAAACCTATTAATAAGTACTTACAAGAACCAACTTACAAAAAGAACTGAAATCCCACCAAAAACATTTCTTGTAAAATGTGGCCGAGACGACCACATAAGGTTTACCCTGTGAAAGATCCCAGCCAGAAGAACCCAGCCGACAGATCACAATTAACATTGAATTGACATGATCCGACCAAATGACGTTGGTCTGTCAACTGCCTAGGAATCAATTTCCTCGATGGTACATGCTGATATAAACTGTACCGTATTTTTTTCGGGCATAAATATTTTTTCTACAAAATATCGAAGATTTGGGGTCATTGGCATCAATACCAGCTAGCAATAGCTAATTCGGCACATGGGTGCAGTATTTTCAGAAACACTTAAGAATCGGGCCATATAGAGAAAGCCAGAAAGATTCTTCTTCCGTCTTTCAAACTCAGGCAGTATTCCGGTTTAGGTTCTGTATATATTCTGTTAGTAATTATTACGCAAAATTGCGAACTTAAATGCATCTATTCGAATAAACTTGCGTTGTTTTTCCCCCTAAAATTTTTAAAGTCCTTGCTAATTTTATCCCCTAGCTTGTAACATTTAAGGAAATCGATCTGTTATGTTTCCTAGCTAAAATCACTGCCCTATAATCCTTAAAAAAAGTAAAAACCCTTTAATTTTTACAAATATTACGCGGGCACGCGCGCCGCAGCACGTGACAGGGCGTTGACCTTGTGACAGATTTTTGACACGAACGTAACTCAGGAAGCACATGCCCCGCGCTGATATTGATTGCTGCGGTTTCCGTTGACAGCTGAGCGACGCCATCTTGGTTATCTGTCAATGTCAAAGAGACAGGTATAAAAGATATGAAAGGTCTTTTGATGCTGGTGTAGATGTAAACAGTTAAATAAAAAATATCGGCCAAGTGCGAGTTGGACTCGCGCACGAAGGGTTCCGTACTATTATAGAGCAAAATAGGCAAAAAATGTGTTTTTGTATGGGAGCCCCCCTTAATTATTTATTTTATTTTAATTTTATTATTAATTATTGAAGTGTAAATACAACTGAGTATTTTGTGAATATTTCCAGTGCCTGTTGCCATTATTGATATCGAGAAAAAAATAGCAAAAAAATCACGTTTGTTGTACTTATGCGTAATGGGAGCCCCCCTTAAATATTTATTTTATTTTATTTTAAGTTTTTGTTATTATAGCGGCAACATACATATACAATCTGTGAAAATTTCAGAAGTCTAGCTATAGCGGTTCTTGAGATACAGCCTAGAGATAGACAGACAGACAAACAGACATCGAAGTCTTAGTAATAGGGTCCCGTTTTTACCCTTTGGGTACGGAACCCTATGTATTGTTGTTAAAAAATAAATCTAGGCGCTTTTCAGAACTTTTTGGGAATATACCGTGTAAAGACACACTATCATTAATCGGGTAACCGGCTTGAGTATATTTTGATTTCTTAGTGTCAAAATATCTAGTCGAATATAAAACCTCCTTTTTAGAAGTCGGTTTTAAAAATCATGAACTCTCTGATACAGCGGTCAGCGGCTCTCAAACTTTTTGGTGGGGGAAACCTTTTAAGAAGTGACATTTTTGACGGACCGCAAAAAAAGAGGATGTTTTGTCTTTGAATGAATTGTCCACATTTTGGAGTCTGATGACATTTTGTAAACACAACTCATGTATCGCTCGCGTAGCGTAGGTGAGAGTACCGACGAATCTTCTGTCGACTTTCGAGGCGCCGGAGTTCTGGCCGATGGATGTGGTCTACCGGAGGTTCCGGGGGAGACTCCGAAACGAAGCGAGTCACGTCGCCGGCAATACGTGACAGTGTTAGTTTATAAGTACCATCAAGGAAATTGATTCCTAGGCAGTTGACAGACCAACGTCATTTGGTCGGATCAATCGGTCAAAATTCACAGGCAAATCGGACACCACTTTAAAAAAAACTAAATCCGACTAGATAGATATCAAAATAACGAAGTTTTATTGCAGATATCGTATTGATCTTACTGGACCATCTGGCCTCCTTGAATGTTCTCTATTTCGTTTTGTTAGCCAAACCTACACCAAGTATTAATTATTGTAATATATGTTGTTACTCTTTAATATTTTTAGTACCTGCCTTTGCAGTACACAAGAAAGAGGTTAAGTAGCTGAGCATTTTTAAAGTATTTTTGCATATTTCATACTTTTATTAAATAAAACCTAATCAGTTTACATAGAAGTGGGGGCCCATATTTTAAGATAAGATAAGATAAGAATATGTTTATTTTGAAAATCACACAACACAATATTAAAAGACAATCTAAAATACATAAAGATAATAATTATAAACACAATATGTAATATTATATTGTGTGATGCCAAAACTGGACCCAGCTCAGCATTAGCAGCAACTACGAGTTTGCTGCACTGATATTCTGCTGGGACCAAAGGTGTGACATCACAACAAAATTTCTATAACTACACATGAATTACTTAAATAACAAAAGTAAATAAAACTACAAAAAAAAAAAGCGAATATAAGTGGCAGTCTAAACTTTGCTTGAAAAAAAAGATAAAATTAAAATTAAAAAAAGAAATAAGGTACAAACTACAAACTGGAGAAAAAAAAAAACAACACATTCTTGTCTATGACACTGACACATAATTATATATTTAAGTTACCCCAGGGCCCTTGGTTACCTCGCTACGCCACTGCTTTCGCGTTTATAATATTAGTATGGATATAAAAATATGTATGTTAGTTTTAAGGTACTTATTATATTATTAATATGTATGTTAGATTTAAGGTATTTGTTAGATGGGCCTCTGATGCCCGAAATAAAAATGATTTGATTTGATTTGTAGCCCCTAAAAGACTTTGCAGGGGTCTATTGTAGTGGTTAGTGTATTCAGCGGAGCCCAAGGGCTCCCCCAGGGCTCCACAGTAAACAATTTGAGACTAGCTGCTCTAATAATAATAATAAAAATACGTGTGGCACTCAGGGACTGCCGCGGTAAAGCTATTGCATAGCCGAAGTCTGCTGAACTGAAACGATGTTAGACGATGCACGGCAATGGTCGGAGTGTTGGGCGTTAGGTTTTTTCGTTACGGAATTTCTTGATTCGGTAGCTTTTCGGTAACAAGGGACAAAACACAGCC
This sequence comes from Cyaniris semiargus, assembly GCA_905187585.1. Classification (NCBI taxonomy): domain Eukaryota; kingdom Metazoa; phylum Arthropoda; class Insecta; order Lepidoptera; family Lycaenidae; genus Cyaniris; species Cyaniris semiargus. Next base: position 10,548,869 of record LR994567.1, read on the forward strand.
TTAATCGTAATAGATATCCAAATAGCTAACCTACGATGAAGTAAAACTTAAATCTACCTGTTTCCAGATGTTTCAGCTAATACAAATTAACTCTGTCGCATAAAAACTGAAACTTGACTCAATGTTTAAAATTCAGATCGATTAGAATTTCTAGTTATCTAGGTCGTTCTATTGAAGCGAATCAATATTTTTATTGGTAGAGTGTTGGTAGAGTGACACGATGAAGCGTAGCGTGCCTTAGCGGGGCCCCATATAAAATGTGTTTGGGGGCAAAATGTACCTTAGGAAAGGTTGCCTTTTTTACATTTCTCATATTTTGTGAATTTAATAAAAGAATGGAACAAAATATTATTATGATCGCGTCCTGCGAGTTCGTGCCGGGAATCTTTTATCTTACGTTTCGTGTTGACAAAATAATAATTGTTTTTCTCGTGATCTGCTAAAATATCTAAAATTCAAAGTCCAATCAGAAACTCACAAATAAATGTTTAGTTAAGGCTAGTATTTGTGCAAGGCTTTGCTCGTATGAAACAGTATCCCGCAGTAGTCGCATAAGTTTTACCCTAATAAAAATATTCTTTATCCTTCCCCGTGTTTTAGGTACTCTATATTTATGCCAAATTTTATCAACAAATAATAGTTTCGAAGCCGATTCGATGCAAACAAATAAACATTTTTTTTTATTATTATGATATATACAACAAGCATTTTTTTACGTTGGGCGAATGCGTTTCCGCATCCCCGGCAGGCCGGGGAGGGCACTAAAACCCCAACGGTGTTCCTGGGCAGAGCCACGGGAAAGCATTGGCTACTCCTGAAAAATACAGCATTCCTGTCTTATGTTTGACTGTCTTTCACGTCCAAAAGGCTTTTTTTATGCGACAAAGGTAGAGAAAAAAATGTCCTATGTTTTGCTATCACGTCGACTGCACAATGTCTTTGTCTAGCTTTATCAAATTGAGCAAGGTCCTTTTGAATGATGAAAAGGTAAATACAATGGGTCGTAACTCGTATCTGGTACAATGTCTACCTAACTGGTTCGCAGGGTTACCACTTAAGGCTTCGCGTTTGGTTGTGAAAAAATTAAAGAAAAATTTATTCAGAGATATCTAATAAATAAAAATAGTTTAATAAAACTGAAAAAAAAAACGTTTTTGTTTTAATTAACAAATTATTGCATAGTCATTGGCTCTTAATACGTATTCAAAGTTTCGAATTAATTAGACTACTGGAGATAGGTAAAAATCGTGCTCAAAGATTCCGTTACATACATACAGCCCAAGCTAATAAAAGCGTGTTAAATAAGATTATCTTGATTAATCGATTCTTCATAGTTAAAGTTAGTTATTAATGTTAGTTATTTTAGTGTTTTTTAACCTGTGGGTTCTATATCGGTACCGGACCAATACAACCCGCAAACCTTCAAGAATAGAGCGCTTTTCCTCTTACAAGCCGTCTGATGTTGCGAGTGTCCATGGGCGACAGTAGTTGCTTAATTCCATCAGGTGACCCGTTTGCTTGTTTGCCCCTTAATTTTATTTCAAAAATGGCAGTGTGATATTCAAAGTTCTCTCTACAAGTCCTTATTCTGACATCCCCTGAAGTTCCTAGTACCATATCTCCTAGGTCCTAGTACCATGTTTTGTAGAGAAGCAGTAACTAGTACCATAATATTTCCTAGTTCCTAGTACCATGTTTTGTAGAGAAGCAGTAACTATAGTACCATAATATTTCCTAGGTCCTAGTACCATGTTTTGTAGAGGAGCAGTAACTAGTACCATATTTCCTAGGTCCTAGTACCATGTTTTGTAGAGGAGCAGTAACTAGTACCATATTTCCTAGGTCCTAGTACCATGTTTTGTAGAGGAGCAGTAACTAGTACCATATTTCCTAGATCCTAGTACCACATTTTGTAGAGGAGCCAGTACCTAGTACCATATTTCCTAGGTCCTAACGTACCATGTTTTGTAGAGGAGATGTTCCTATAGTACTATATTTCCTAGGTCCTAGTACCATGTTTTGTAGAGGAGCAGTTCCTATAGTACCATATTATTTCCTATGTCCTAGTACCATGTTTTGTAGAGGAGCAGTTCCTAGTACCATATTTCCTAGGTCCCGTGCTAGCCCTAGGTCCACAGAGGAAGCGCTGTGTAGAGCTGACCTAGTCTGCTAGATAATTGTGCGCAGTGTGACGTCACCTGACGCAACGTCACTGTTGAGACTTGAGACGGACGATACTTCCGTCTCCCTCGCACATCTGAATAAAAGTGTACAACTGAACTATTGTTATAATAATTAGTACTTACTTGTTAAGTGTAGGATAAATTAATAAAAATTTATTAGAACCCATAATATTGTTATTTAAATAATAAAAATTATTGTGTTGCGGTGTTTGTTGCTAAACTATTCTGAAACGGCTGGACTGATTTTGATGGAGTTTCGTTCGGAAAATAAATCGATAGGTCTGAGAATCGACAAGATTCTATATATCAAAACATAACAGCATACCCAAAATAACTAGAAGAAACTCTAAAAATAACATTTGAATATCTTAGCCGCACTCATTTAATGATAAAACTTCTATTTAATGAAGAGTTTGATAGATTTATGAAAGAAACTTCAAGCGTATGTCAAAATCTTCATTAATTCATTACAGTTAGGTAAATTATATTCGTCTCCGAGTGCGGCAGTTAGGACAATACTTAAATAACTATGCAATTGTTTAATTTCTTTATATTATCAGGTACGCGCTGACTCAGCATCGTTAACGTCTCTGAATTAAATTAACCTATCCACACTTACACATCTTCAGGCCTAATGTGACTAAAATGCCCCATAAGAGAAGAACCTTAAAAGAATAATCTTGTAACTTCAGCTGAACCTATTTATTTGGCTGAGATTTTTTTTTTACTGAACTTATTTATTTGGCTCACTGCTAACTGCTAAGCCAATCGACCAAAAGCAAAATCAGTTTAGCGGCTTGGGCGCGAAGAGATAACAGACAGACAGACACATTTATAATACTTGTATGAGTCAAGTAGGAGTATAGAACAAAATATAGGGTAAGAAAAAAAAGCTAGGTTTCATCCTAGGGAAACCGAGCCGTGAGTGAGTCGTGACCCAGCAAATGACCTTAATCAATTTTTCTGATGATCCATCGCTAACGTCATAATATGTCAATGTCCAAAAACTTCGAATTTATTCTCTGACAGAAGAGTAATCTATTATTTGGCGTTACATAATGATTGAAGAACCAGGACCTTGGCGATAGAGACCTCGATCGATGAACGCAGTATGTAGGTCAGGGGTCACACTAAACTGGTTACACTCCGTTTCGATTGTTTTTGATGGAAACGTCAACAAAAAATTATATCGACCAAATTAAGTTGTCGTTTTTATTGTAAGGTTTTTAAGTGCTTTTTAAATCGGTAGCATTATGGTTTTGATTTTGTTCACATTTAAAGTTGAATTGGTTGAAAGGTTTACGGGCTCTTGCTAAGGGCTCGCCCCTTTGCCAAGGCACAATGTAAACTTGTTGTGTATAAGGAAATACGGGTTGAAGGAAAAACGTGTTGTGCATAAGAAAATTTTAATAAGAAGACATTATTCTATGATTGACATCATACTTCATAGGTAATATTTTAGATTACTAACTAAGGAGTTCCTATTACAACACGTATTTCCCTGCAACCCGTATTTCCTTATACACAACACGTTATCAGCACGAAGCTGTAGGTTTAATAGATTAGTAGATTAAAGGGAATGTGTTGAAATGGCAAGCTCTAGTGGAGATGGTGCAATCAGAAGATCCTCAGGTACTACTTTACCTAGTATATGCATTCAATTGTGTGGCCGCGAGGGCTACACGGCATGGAAGTTTAAAATGAGGAATTACCTTGTGCACGAGGACCTGTGGGAGACAATAATAGGGTATCCGGAAGGAGATACAACTCCCGAAACAACTAAAAAACGTTGTGATCAGAAGGCGTTGGCAAAAATATGCCTTAGTTTAGATGGTCCGGCCATCACACATGTCCGAACTTGCCAAAGTGCAAAAGAGGCTTGGGATTCCCTCAAAAACGCATATGAAGACCGCGGAATGGGACGGAGACTTGCCCTAGAACGAAGATTATACAGAATGAGTCTCTCTGATTACGATAATATGGAAACATATATTAATGGTATAATGAGTACTGTACAAGACCTGAATGATATTGGCAAAAAGATTGAAGATGCTTCAGTAGCAGCTATATTATTAGGCGGACTCACAGAAAAGTATAATCCGATGATTATGGGTCTCGAAAATAGCAACATCGAGATAACCGCTGATTTGGTTAAAACTAAACTTTTAAACGAAATGTCACGCAGTGAAGAGCCAGAAGCTGCTTTAAAGGCAAGTAAATTTCGAAAGGCATTTACGAAAAGGAAGCCTAATATAGTATGCTATGACTGCAAAGAGCCTGGACATAAGAGACCAGAGTGTCCACTTCGTAAGAAAAAAGAAAAAGGCAAAGAAAATAGTGCTCTTACGGCCCTGGCTGTCTCTGAAAACAAGAAAGATGTTTGGTTTATTGACTCTGGTGCGTCAACACATTTAACTTCGAGGTTGGACTGGCTATCTGACGTAAAAAACGTGAATTTCGGTAAAGTTACTGTTGCTAATGGAGATGAGATCCAATGTCAAGCTATTGGTAATGTTAATATTAATACTAAATCCAATATTATAAATAGTATAAATGATGTCACATATATACCTAAGTTAAGTGTTAACTTGCTTTCTGTTAAAAAGATAGTAGATAAAGGTTTTACTGTTTTGTTTGATAACAATGGGTGTAACTTTTTTAATGCTAAAACTTTTTCTTACACAGGCAAATCTCTTTTACATGGTTCAGTTTGTGATGGTTTGTACAAATTAGACTGTACAGTTAATAAACCTCATAATGCCTATGATGTGCACTCTGACTCGACTTCTAAATTTCTATTATGGCATAGGAGGCTAGGTCATTTGTGTCGTATAGGTATGAACCAGTTGAAAAATAGCAACGTCGGTATCGACTATACTATTGTCGATAAGACAAGCTGTATTGCTTGTGTAGAAGGTAAGCAAGCCCGTAAACCTTTTAAGCAAGTTCCTTACGAAAAAGGTACAAAGATTTTGGAGTTGGTTCACTCGGACATTTGTGGACCCATGAGTGCAACATCATTTCAAGGTAATAAATACGTATTATTATTCATTGATGATTATTCTCGTATGATTTTTGCTTACTTTATCTCTTCGAAGACTGAGGTTAAGGATAAGTTCTGCTCGTTTCAATCGCTGGTTGAAAGGCAGACAGGTGCTCAAATTAAAGTTTTAAGAACTGATAATGGGACAGAATATGTAAATAAAGACTTTCTGGAACATTTAACGGCAAAGGGTATAATTCATCAGACAACTGTGCCATATAGTCCACAGCAAAATGGCGTTGCAGAACGCACAAATAGGTCTATTGTGGAAAAAGCACGTTCAATGTTGGCTGAGAGTTCACTTCCGAAATCTTATTGGGAAGACGCGTTTAATGTAGCTGTTTATCTTAAGAATAGAAGCCCTCACAGAGCTTTGAGTTGTGGCACGCCTTATCAAAGGTGGTTTAATACTAAGCCTGACTTGAGTCATTTGAAGGTTTTCGGTTGTAGAGCACTTGTAAATATTCCATCCTGTCGTAGAAGTAAGTTAGATAGTAAAGCTAGTGAACATATATTTGTAGGATATTCAAATGATCCTCATTCCTATTTTCTGCGTGACGCTGCGAATCCTAGAAGATTAGTAAAATCTAGAGATGTAGTATTTTTTGAAGATTGCTTCACTGGGTTGAAGACTAATAAATCTGTAGATTTTTCGCCTGTACATAGTTTAGACAGTAGTTTTAAAGGGGTGATTGTACCAGATATAGAACTTGAAAGTTCTACTGCTATGAATTATAATGATATGCCTGTGTATAGTGAAACTGATGTAGCTGAACCAGAAGCAATTGATGTTAATACTCCTGATGTTCCAGCTACTATTCACGAGGATGTACTTGTCCATAATGAATCAGATGTATCGGAATCAGAAGCAGTTGTTGCTGTTGTTCCTGAGGACGGACCAGCACAGATAGACAGGCGTTACCCGGAACGTGTACGTAAGAAAACTAAGTTTTTTGGTTTTGACTTCATGTCTTGGTTAACTAACTCAGTTGATAGTATATCGGACGAACCTAAGAGCTATCAAGAAGCTATTGATTCTGTAGATAGCTGCAAATGGCGTTCCGCTATGGAGGACGAATTTAAATCTCTACAGTTACGTAAAACATGGACTTTGGTCGATAGACCTGAAAAGAAAATAGTTCCATGTAAATGGGTATTTAAACTCAAAAAGGATGCCTATGGCAATGTAAAGAAATACAAGGCTCGTCTTGTCGCAAAAGGTTACGCACAACAAGCGGGGATTGATTATAACGAAACGTTTGCCCCGGTTGTACGGAATTCTTCCTTTCGTACCCTTTTGGCTTTGGCGGCGAAGATGGACCTGAGCATGCAACATCTCGATGTGGATACTGCATTTCTTTACGGAGATCTTGAAGAGGAGGTTTATATGGAACAGCCTCAAGGTTTCATTGAAAAAGGAGAAAATAACAAAGTTTGTCTTTTAAAGAAGTCACTTTATGGTCTGAAGCAAGCGCCAAGGGCTTGGAACAAAAAATTAAAGGACACCTTAGTTTCTTTGAACTTTATACAAACTCCTTCGGAGCCGTGTGTGTTCACCAAAAAGTTTGCTAATGAGGTTGTCATACTGGCCGTATACGTTGATGACATTATAGTTCTGTACAAAGACAAGAGTCATTTTGACATTGTCAAATCGGACTTGGATAAATATTTTTCCCTTAAAAGTCTAGGTGAATTGAATTTTTACCTCGGCTTAAATATCTCTAAGAAAAATGGTGTTATTCGTGTAAATCAAAAGACAATGATTAATTCGTTGCTAGAGAAGTATAACTTGTGTGAAGGTAAAGTCGCTAGTACTCCTTTAGCTGTAGAAAAGTTGAGTTTGAACGAAACGGAACCATTTGAAGATTGTCGGTCGTATCAAGCATTAATAGGTTCTCTAATGTACATTGCTATAAATACACGACCAGACATATCATATGCTATGAGCTATCTAAGCCAATTTAATGCGAATCCAGGAAAGTCACACTGGGAAGCCAGTAAAAGAGTTTTAAAGTATCTGAAAGGTACAATAGACTACGGCATTACATACAGAAAAACTGGTGAGTATTTGTCTGGATTTGTAGATGCAGACTGGGCGAATGATCCTAACGATCGTCGTTCTTATACAGGATGTGTATTTATATTAGGTGGTGGTCCTGTATCCTGGGAGGCAAAGAAGCAACCTACGGTTGCGTTGTCTTCTACAGAAGCGGAATACATGGCTTTGTGCTCTGCTGCTAAAGAAGCTGTGTTTCTTAGACGCTTTATTTATGAGGTAAGTGGAAGGATAGATACTGTTTCTCTTTTTGGTGACAGTCAGAGTGCACAAAAGTTAGCACATAATCCAATCCACCACGGACGGAGTAAGCACATTGATACGAAATTCCATTTCGTAAGAGAGAAAGTTGCCGAAAATATTATTTCTTTAAATTTTATTCCGTCAGAAAATCTTATAGCAGATGTCTTTACGAAAGTTTTAAGGCGTACATCGCATTTAAGATGTGTTAAAGGTTTAGGGTTGATAACCTAGAATTTTATAGATGTTTTAATTTTTCTAGGGTTGTCAATTTAAACTTTTAGTTTATTTTTCTATGAATGTTACTTATTTTAATGTAATATGTTTAGATTATGGGGGCATGTTGTAATAGGAACTCCTTAGTTAGTAATCTAAAATATTACCTATGAAGTATGATGTCAATCATAGAATAATGTCTTCTTATTAAAATTTTCTTATGCACAACACGTATTTCCCTGCAACCCGTATTTCCTTATACACAACAAAACTAAACCTACATCTTGAATTACTATGAATAATTAAAGTTACATTAAAATTTGTTTAGTAAAGGGCTGATACGATAAGTGACATTTAAACTGGTAGCAGGGGTGACTAAACTTATAATTATAATGCTACCACATTATTGTCTACTAGCTGTGCCCCGCGGTATTATCCACGGGCCACGGTTTGTTAGGGGAAATAAATTGTGATATTTCTCCACAGTAAAAGGTAGTCTATGTGATCATCCAGGGTATCAACTAAATCCATACAGAACTTTATTAAAATCGCTCCAGCCGTTTAGACGTGAAGAAGTAACAAACATACAAACTCACAAAATTTGACGTAAAAATGACGTTTGAAAGTCGCCATATTGGCGCTGATAGCAGTAGTGGGAGTATTTGGAACTAAGTGATGACAACCAATAACGATTAAGAGGCCATTTGCAAGTTACGTCAAATTTAGTTCTCTTCCCTCGCACTGGGGGCGCTGATTCCGCTTCAAATAGGCACAAACAAAGTGGGTATCATAGGTCCAGCGTACTTGTATAATGGAGGTCATTGACCTGCATACATAATATAATCTGTCAAACTCTTAATTAAATTGAAGTTTAATTTAAGTTTAATCATCATCAAATGTCTCTGAGTGCAGCCGACAGAGACGATCCCATACATAAGTCCCATACATTATCTGACAAAATCTTCATTTAATTACAATTAATTAATTATTATTAATCATCTCTGAGTGCAGCAGTTACAGCCACAGCCGTAAATTGTCGCCTTAAATTGTTGCTACAAAACCACTGCATCCTAAACCGTTTTGGGACCATCCACCGTGAAGTTGATCCCTAACCTTGTCCGTACTAAGGAACAGAGTGAAGTGCGCTACGCATTGCGACACATATGGCACTGCAATACGACATTGGGTGCTATGCCAATTAGATTCACATTGATTAGCGACGTTCGACTCTGTGTCAAGGTGATACGGACGATGTTTGCACAGCGGCGCACTGCACCAAAGATACATGCCAATTTTTATAAAGTTCTTGTTCTGATTTGGTACAATAGTTAATTGAGTTAAACATTATTTTTGTAGACACTTAAAAATACTTCTAAATTTTCTACATATTTGCTCCTAGGAAAGTACTTTTGCTCCATGCACATGAAACGATCATATTTTGTAACTATTTTTCCGACATAACCATTAAAATAATTACCTAATACGATCTTTAAAATAACATCCAATAGAATATTAACACACAAGGTAATTATCCAAAATGTGTATGAAAACACTTCTAAATAACTGAAAATAGGTTACAAAGCAATTAACTATCGATCCAAGCGCCAAGGCGACAAAAGACATTCCTTTGTTGCTAGGAAGCCGACCATGTATCTAAAGTTCATTTTTAACCCAAAAAATGTTTATTTTTATACGAGCGACAAGATTTTTTCTCTACATTTAGTTTTGGCCTTTCATTCGCAGTGATCGCACTATATAGTAAAAAAAGTAAAATAAAAACTTTTTTGTCGTGGCCTTAAATAAAAAAAATAAATTCATAATTCGAATTCAACCGTCAGATTTTTTCATTGTGTATTGTCACTCGGTGCTCGCGTATCGGTAATTTTAAAATATAAATTAATAAAATAAATAAAAGATGTCGGTGCATACTATACCACATAGTATTCCTCTGATTACACCCTTCATAAGAGGACCAAGATTCCCGTACAGAAAGAGTAAGTTATTTACATTTAATTTCTCTACTTGATATTCTTACTCCCAGTGTATTGACCCCAAGGGTTCCTTAACCTTTTCGTCTAAAGTTTTCTTTAGTTTAAGAATACGCTAGTTATAAGGCTTCTACATAATATAAAGTACATTTTGATTATACTTACATATATTATCAAAAGTATAATATTAATTTGTACGTAGTGTATACAAGATGTATATTTCTGGTTTAATCACAAATACATCACATCCGTCCACTGTTGCATAACGAATTGCTGAAAATATCGTATTCGATACGCTAGTAAACATCATCTAAAAATAACAATATTCTACGTAAAATAAATATGTCGCTTTCAATCAGGCGATCAGTCTGCTCTATAAGTCTGTCATTCTTTGCAATATACAGGGCAACTCAGTGGCGGAAAATAAATGCGCAGAATTGTTACTCACGAATGTACGTGAATTATGCTAAGAAAACCTCGCGGGAACCATACAATTTATAGTATCGAAGTTTGTCTGAAAGTTAAAGGTTGAAAGGATATATTATGTCAATACTCTTAAGCACAACTTGTACAGCAAAACAGCTTTGCCGGGTCATCTTTAACTCATAAAACCACAAAATCACAAAATAATTGCCTACTGCATCTACTACTAATATAGATAAAGTACTAATTCCTTACTTATATCATAAATGCGAAAGTGCGTCTGCCTGTCCGACAGTTAACACTTCACGCCTATATACAACTGAATCAATTTTGCTGAAATTTGGTATGGATGTACTTTGAGTCCCGGAAAAGGACATAGGATACTTTTTATCCCGGAAATGTACGGTTCCCGCGTGATAAACGAATTTCGGCGCAACGGTGTTGTGGGCGTCATCTAGTAGTTACAAAGTAAGCTACCCCTATGTATTGAGATCCTCGTCTCGAGTGGCCAGTATCCTCATGACTCTACTCACGCATAGATGGTATCTACAAAGCCCATACTTACTGCCTATAATTGTTGTCTCAGCTACATCGACCCCTAGAAATAAAGATAGCATCGTAATTTCTAGGGGTCGATATTTGATTCATTTCGAGCTTCAGATAATTATTATTCGATTGTTGAACACAGTTTATTCAATACTAGATGTTCGCAATTTCTTTGCATCGAAATTCTTTTATCATACAGAAACCGTGCATTTTGACGGAATAAGAAGTATTTTCCGCTACGTCCTATTCTTTTCGCATGCCAAATATTAAAATTAATCGACCGGCCCAAATGTAAGAAGCAAGACCGATGCACTTTTTCATTAGTGTTTGGAATTTTGGCTAAAGTAGCAGTTTTACAAGATTTCAGGACTATGGAAATCCTTCGAAATATTTGAAGTTGTTGCTGCTCTTATGTTTTGCATTTAGTTATATAATTAAAGAGTCAATAAACCTGAATCTAGATGGCCACGACGAATGTTTCAATCTACTTTCCTTTAGGTCTTACTATTACTTCAAATCCATACTTACTAATATTATAAATGCGAAAGTGTGTCTGTCTGTCTGTCTGTTACCGCCTCGCGCTTGAACCGCTGAATTTATATGATATGGAGATGGTTTGATTACCGGGAAAGGACATTTATTAAGGATACTTTTTATTCCGAAAAAATTTACGGTTTCCGCGCTAGTTTCTGCGCAATAGAGTTGCGAGCGTCGTCTAGTACAATGTAAAAATCGGCCAAGTGGCCAAGTGCGAGTCAAACTCGCGTACGAAGAGTTCCGTACCGTTATAGAGCAAATACCAAAAATAGGCCGCAATTTTAGTTTTTTGTATAGGGGAGCCCCCCTTAAATTTTAATTCTATTTTAATTTTATTATTAGTTATTAAATTGCACATATAACTGAGGATTTCGTGAAATTTTTAAGTGCCTATCTGTTGCCATTATCGACATAGAGCGAAAAAGGCCAAAAATCACGTTTGTTGTATGGGAGCCCCCCTTGAATATAAATTTTATTTTGTTTTTAGTATTTGTTGTTATAGCGGCAACGGATATATTATACATAATCTGTGAAAATTTCAGAAGGTAGCTATAGCGGTTCTTGAGATACATCCTGGAGACAGACAGACAGACGGACAGACGGACAGACAACGAAGTCTCAGTAATAGGGTCCCGTTTTTACGATATCTGAAAGAAAACGAAAGTTTCATAATTAGCTCAAAAAATTGGTTTGAATTGTTTACTTGAGAATCGCAATCGCGTGTTTTGCATATTAGCACACGTAGAACAATCTAGACCGAATACTTCGCAATTCACTTAAAGAATTGTTGTTTTGTCAATGCTACTCCCACTTATGCGGAAATTCTTACAATACGTGGGAGAGCCATGCTTCGGCACGAATGGGCCGGCTCGACCGGAGAAATACCACGTTCTCACAGAAAACCGGCGTGAAACAGCGCTTGCGCTGTGTTTCGCCGAGTGAGTGAGTTTACCGGAGGCCCAATCCCCTACCCTATTCCCTTCCCTACCCTCCCCTATTACCCTATTCCCTCTTAAAAGGCTGGCAACGCACTTACAGCTCTTCTGATGCTGCGAGTGTCCATGGGCGACGGAAGTTGCTTTCCATCAGGTGACCCGTTTGCTCGTTTGCCCCCTTATTTCATAAAAAAAAAGTTAGTGTTCAGTGCTATAGTATGATGATCCTCATGCTTATTATTATTGTCATCCTACTCTTTAGTAGCGTCCGACCATCATCACTAAAATCTTCAGTTGAAGACGATGTCGAAAGTTGAGATTGAGAAATTTTGTCACAAACTTCGTGTTGAAAAAGTTTCGTGTTTAATTTGAAAACTTTAATATTGAACATTTCATTGGCTGGAAAATAAAGCAATGCAAATCCATACTAATATTATAAATGCGAAAGTGTGTCTGTCTGTCTGTCTGTTACCTCTTCACGCCCAAATCATTAAACCGATTTGGCTGAAATTTGGTATAAAGATACTTTGAGTCCCGGGAAAGGACATAGGATACCTTTTATCCCGGAAAAATGTACGGTTCCTGCGCGATATACAAATTTTGGCGTAACGGTGTTGCGGGCGTCATCTAGTGATAAACAAAATATTAGAATAAAATTCGGAATGTTAGAGCGTTCAATTTCGACGCTGGTTTCCTAGGAAAATAATCTTTGGCCAATCAAGTTTAGCCAAACACCTACAGTTTGTGTTTAGCTAAGCTTAATAACTTTGGCCTAAGCCTAAGTTTTATTCTTCTGCTGAAAGTAATTTTCATTTACGACCGTCACTCTCTTTGATAATTACGAAATTTTATTGCATCTCAATAATATTTTATCTGCATTTTGTCAAATGGAAGTCATTTACCAAGAATAAAACCAAAAACAATATTAGAAGAAAATGTTATTGAAACTCAGAGTAGTATTAACTATTTAGTAATCTGTGGTTAGAGTATCCATTGAAATAAGTTGTAACTTCTTCAAGGTTCTTAGTTCTCTAAAAACTTATTATTATTTACCTATAGAGAACCAATATAGCGTTTAAATATATCACTCAAAAATCTACGTTTCTCTATAGAAATTGCACTCAAGAAACATTGGTTGCCACCCATTATTAAAAACATGACCAACTGCATCAAAATCATCATGCTGCATTGAATTACGAAAAATTTCTTAAAAATGTTAACTTTACATAATATGAAAATTGACAATCCTTATTTAGGTACACCAAATATAATAACGTAAAGCTTACCGCTTGCGATTTGCCTACGGACCCCTAAAGATGCTTAAATTTTATCACTTTGGATATGGTTGTTGGTGTCAGCCGCGACCTCCGTGACCCCGGGTCGTTGCGCCTCCATTTATGACCCCAGACCCACGGAGCACAGACAAAACGCTTTAATGTCTGTCAGCCAGATACCCCGTAAACAAATACGAAATTACACAAATAAAAAACTGAAAAGTTTAATTAATTTTTTATGTCACTTCATCGTGCAGGAATCGACTTTTTTACGTGACTATATTATAGCCTTCTGCTTATTTGAATGTAGCGGAATGGCTTAACCACATAAATCGGCTACTCCATATTGGTACTCTATAGGTTCTCCATACTACCATACATACCATACTCTATAGGTTCGCTACACTATAGGTACAAGATTCCAAGCGATTAAGCTCGGCCGCACACTATCAAAATTTCTGATCAGAAAAATTCGGACGCGCGCCGGTTAGCACTCTGTTCTTACATTTTGCTGTAAACCCCGCGTGCTATCAGAATTCTGACGTGTCAAAATATATGAGCGAGGCGGGGCGTCCGAATTTTTCTGATCAGAAATTCGGGTAATGTGCGGCCGGGCTAGGAACATGTTTTTTGAGAAAGTTTCATTTTTAGCCTGGCCGCACATTATCCGAATTTCTGATCGGAAAAATTCGGACGCTCATGCATTTTGAAACGACAGAATTCTGATAGTATGCGGGGTCCACAACAAAATGTATGAACAGAGTGTGTTCCGGCGGGGCGTCCGAATTTTTCTGATCAGAAATTCGGATAATGTGCGGCCGGGCTTAAAGTGGGTTTGATTATGTATGTAGTGATTACGAATTTTTCTTCTTTAAATACTTCGAGAAAATGTATACGAACTATTCTGTGCAGACCGTGCGGCTGTCAGCTCGATATTTCAAACTCTTGCAATGTCCTAATGTGTATTTTGATTCTTGTCTAATATCAAATAAAGTTCAATATCAATCGCTATATTAAAAACGCTGTGCCTTGTCGTGTCTCGTGTGTCGTCTCTCGGGTCTCGGTGTGACCTGAAGCTTATATGCGTAGGCTATTTTCACTCGTAAAATTCTGAAGAAACACTCTACCTCACGGGTGAGTGGTTTTCTATGTCTATGTTAGTATATTAGCTATGTCATGTCAATCAGCTGAGGTGTATTGTGTTTGGCGCGCGTCCAAAGCGGTGTCGTTGACTCGCGGTGACTGTGGTGTGGTGGGCAGACGTTTGGGCGGCCTGTTTTGTGGTTTACGCTGAGGAATTGATGGATTTTTGGCCTTTGATAAGGCGAGATGGTATCAGAAGTCATAGGCACGAAATTTAACCTAATAACCTTAGAATATGATTATCGCAATAGTTACATCAACAGCGAAATAGTACATTACGCACCTAGGGCAGGAAAATAAGAAATGTCTCAGATCACATGCAATTGTTGGCCAAGGCGAAGCCGAGGTCAACAAACATGTGATCTGAGGCTTTCTTATTTACTGCCCATGGTGCGTATACTATTTTTCTCATCGACGGAGGCGGAAAACGGCAACATCGGTAAGCGCAGCGGGAAGAAAGTTGACGTTTTCCGCCCGGAGGTGAGAAAACTATTTATAACTTTTCAGATTTTTCGTTTATCGTTGGCAATTCTCGTTTTCGTCTGAGATAACGCCGCGCTGGTACGATACGCCAGTTTTAGGACAGACAAAAAATTTGCCTGTTATTTCTAGGCAAAGACTGTAGTCTTAGATAGTATCCGCACTTTCAGGTATTATGTGTATTCAATTTATGTATTTTGTATGCAATATTCAATACAGTCATCTTTCATCAGTCATCACACATAACTGCAAATTCGCATCGCATCGCAAATATCTGCGACAAAACTTATAATAAAAATGACATTGCGATGCGAATTCGCACGAATTGTCAGTTTTGTGTGGGAGCCCTTATACCACGCTACTGCAGCCTCCAAGGTTCTAATAGCCACCTCTCTTGTCCACAGTAAAGTCGCCGTTCTTCCCCGGCGTGGAGGAGGCGGGCGTGGCCAGCGGCGTCGGCGCGGGCTCGCCCTCCGGCCCCGACCACACGCAGGACGTCGTGTCCAGACTCAGCGCGGCCGGTCAGTATACATCAAGTATGTGATTCGTACACGTTTGCGTTTAGAGGAAATAGCCGTAAAAGAGCTCATGATTCATGTTTATTTAGGAGTACGGTACACGGAATCTGAAACAAAATTGACATAGGATCAGAGTTGTAAATTGAAGCGTTATTAGTTACGGCAGTAAGCTACGAGCTATAGGTATATAAGACGCAGCATTATACCATAGCCAGTAGCCGGCTAAGGTTTAAGGTTTGACAGAGCATCGCTAAGTTATATAATTCTTTATTCTTATGACCATAGCAACTACACTAAAGTCTCTTGGTAGGAGACACGGAAATAAAGACCTGTGTTAATCACAAAGGTCATTCATACATTCTAGACATTTTGGGTATTCTATGATCTGCTGCTTTTGTAACAGCACGCAGCAGAAGAATAATGTAGGTAATAAAGATATGATATCTGATGTTCCAGGTCTGTCGATGTGCGTGAGCGCGCTGGGTTCGCCGGCGCGGTCGTCGCCGGTGTCGGCGGGCTCCGAACACGGGGAGCGCTTCAGTCGGAAGGTCTTCGTCGGCGGTCTGCCCCCGGACATTGATGAGGGTAAGTGTTAAAGCTCATGCCCGTTCATCAGTAGCAGTTAGGCAAAATCTGATGAGGTTATTCCATAAGGTCATTCGTACAGGCCATCCATCAATGAGGTTTCCTCCTGCAGGCTTAAGACCACAGTAGAATTGCGTGTAGTCTACACAGGAAGTACTGATATATTGCAAGAATTAATTTGCTAATTTTCTCCATCAATCTGTCATTAACTTGTCTATAGCGTAATTTTTTAAAGTTTAGAATTATTTGCGTGCAGTTCTTTAATAATAATATCATCAGCAGCCGTCAGGACAAAATCCTCCATACATACTAAGCGGGCTCCTTTATCTAGATTCTAGTGCAAAATATTCCAACTGTAGAAATGTAGAATTTTTCTGATGACTTATTTGGATACTGTTACGATTCGATAGCTTGAACCTATAGGTATTGTATGAACCAATATCGTGTTTCAACAAACGCCGTAACTATGCCTATTCGTCAAAAGTTTCCCCGTTATTAAGCGTGGCACGGGGCGTCGAATCGCCGATATGCGAACAATGCGCTGTCCCAGATCTGGGCTATCGTCTGACATATGATGGACGGCTCTTTATTAAATTATCTACCAGCCCAGATTAAAGTTGGCACGTGCCGACGATACCTTGGATATTGAAGGGTATGTATGAGTAGGGCAAAGTATGTTGATAGATCCTTCTAATACTTGGTACATAGCTCTATATTTTTTTAGGACTTAGGACAGCTAATTTGAAACGTTATTGAATGTTAAATGTTTAGATGCTGCTATGTCATATTCGCGTTCACTATTCTTTTTCATGTTACCAATTTGACGTTACAAAATTTTCCTCCGAGAGCTTAGTATCTTGCATTATCCTGTAAATATTACAGTAAAATATTCCCCTCTTTACTCGTAGCCTACGTTTAATATAATCTCTTCCTTTCAAACCCACGCTCAAATGCAACGCCTACAGCTTTAGCTTCGACGAAAGGGCATAATCTACTTTGCTATTTCTATAAATAAAACTAGAACAAATTAATGAGTCCTGGGGATCTAACGTTACATAAGCGACGTTGAGTACTAAAATTATAATATTACTAGCCGATCCGGCAAACGTTGTTTTGCCATAATATTCGTCGTGGGAATGAGAGAGTCCTTGAGAGTCTCAACGACAGGTTAAGCATACAAAATTTCAACAAAATCTACCCAGTCGTAATTTCGGTCTGGCAGTTTGGCAAAAACACCGCGAGTATTAATTACTATTATTGTATGCTAGATGATGCCCGCAACTCCGTTGCGCCAAAATTCGTTTATGGCGTAGGAACCGTACATTTTTCCGGCATAAAAAGTATTGTGTCCTTTCCCGGGACACAGAGTATCCCTATACCAAATTTCAGCAAAATCGGTTCAGCGGTTTGGGCGTGCAGAGGTAACAGACAGACAGACACACTTTCGTATTTATAATATTAAGTATGGATGTTAACATAAATTTGGTATTATTTTCAGATGAGATCACATCGTCGTTCCGTCGTTTCGGTCCCCTGGTCGTGGACTGGCCACACAAAGCTGAGAGCAAAAGCTACTTTCCGCCCAAGGGTTACGCTTTCCTTCTGTTTCAAGTGAGTCACTGTAATGCATTTTTTCAACACCTCCTATTGTTTGACAACATCATAATCACAAAACCAAAACATCATCTATGGCGTCGCATACAAAATTATTGTATTTAATATTTGAGATAACATAATACTAGTAAGTATTCTCTGATTTTAAAAACGCTGTTAGGTCCATTCAAACTGTCTTGCGTAACAGTGATATTATTTATCATACAGAGTTGCAATCGGCTGTAAACGTTTTATCCCACTTATTCGAAAAGGTTATATTCAACTAGTTACTAGATGACGCCCGAAACTCCGTTGCGCCAAAATTTGATTATCGCGCGGGAATAGGACATTTTTCCGGGATAAAAAGTATCCTATGTCCTCTCCCGGGACTCAAAGTATCTCCATACGAAATTTCAGCAAAATCGGTTTAGCGGTTTGGGCGTGAAGAGGTAACAGACAGACATACAGACACACTTTCGCATTTATAATATTAGTATGGATAGCATTTGATTTAAATAATTATTATATAGCTTATTACTTTCATCATCATCTTCCTCATCCTCTTTCTTCTCATCATCATCATCATCATCATCACCATCAACATCATCACCATCATCATCACCATCATCATCATCACCATCATCATTACCATCCTCATCACTTTACTGACGTTGTGTGTGTGGTGTCCCCAGGACGAGAGCTCCGTGGCAGCGCTGATGGAGGCGTGCATCACGGACGAGGACAAGCTGTACCTGTGCGTGTCGTCGCCGACCATCCGCGACAAGCCGGTCCAGATCCGGCCGTGGCGGCTCGCCGACGCCGACTTCGTGCTGGACGCCAGCATGCCGCTGGACCCGCGCAAGACGGTCTTCGTCGGTGGTGTCCCGCGTCCGCTTAAGGCTGGTCGGTGTCTTGACTCTTGAGTTTTTAACACGCTTTTATAACCTTGAGCTGTATGTTTGTAACGGAATCTTTGAGCACGATTTTTACCTGTCTCCGGTAGGCTAATTAATTCGAAACTTTGCATTTTCTATTTTGGTTAAATCTCATTTAGAATCCTTTTTAATGGTACAATTGTGGTGTTTTCAGCCGAGCTGGCGATGATCATGGACCGGCTGTACGGCGGGGTGTGCTACGCCGGCATCGACACGGACCCAGAGCTCAAATATCCCAAGGTAAAGGATCTTTCCTTGTTAAGATATTTTTTTTATAAAAGAAAGGGGCAAACGAGCAAACGGGTCACCTTATAGAAAGCAACTACCGTCGCCCATGGACACTCGCAACATTAAGGGCTTGTGCTTCTTTAGAGCTCTTTTTGCACTACTTGGGATAGAGATGTAATAGTTATGTTACTCCTGTACATTAAGTTATTACCGACTGCGCCAAAAGGTAGTAATGATCTGTTTTTTAACTTATTTTGAACCTGCCTGTTGTATTTTATTTTGGGAGGAAATCATTACATTATTTACAACCGTGGGAGTGACTGGGTTATTCAAAACAGTCGTGTTTATATTTCTCATTAGATGGTACCTTATAAAGTTACTGGGTCGTCGTTTTATGTTATTATTTGGGCTCAAACGCATCACATTTTATTGGTGTGTAACTGTGAGTCGTCGTTGAAGTACCAATACCTCCTAACTTTACTTAAGAAATCGACTTCGAGAATACGTGATATTATTTAAAACGCAATTTATAAAATAATAAGTATTTTTGTAAGAATTTCATTAGAAATTATAGAAAAAATTCTGTAAATAAAACCTTAGAAAAGGTTAATCTTTTTTTTTTCTTCTCCTGTAAAGTAAGCACTTACAGGTATATTGGCACATCAACGATTTATGTTGTTTATTAAGTTCGTATCCATATTTTACATGATAATAATATATTAACCCTCTTACTAATAGAAAGTTACACAGCGTGTATAGCGGGTGCATAAGATTTTTTCTACTAATAATAATTTTTTCACATAAGGCCTGTATAACGATGCTGTCATTTGCATACTAATTTCTCTGTATAGACTCTTGTGTAACGTGTGTGTAACTTAAAAACTCCTGTTTAACTATTCACACGTTGAACGCATGTTTAAGAAGTTTTTATTAGTAAGAGGGTTAATGTGTCCGTGGTGTTTGCAGGGCGCGGGGCGCGTGGCGTTCTCCAACCAGCAGTCGTACATCGCGGCGATCTCGGCGCGCTTCGTGCAGCTCCAGCACGGCGACATCGACAAGAGGGTCGAGGTAAATTTTCATCAGACATGTATTACTAAAATTACATCAGAGTATTTAAATTAAAAAGATGAGTTCAGACACAGCTGGTAACTAGTCTAGAGACTAGAGCTACCTACTTCAAATATGGCACATATCGCTTAATCTGCGTAGTTCATCTGAATGTTCTTATACGACTTGGCTTTGTCTTAGTATACCTTTGTTATGAAAAACTGTGTGGTTTCTGCCGTGTGTAAACTAGCTCAAAATAATTTAAATTATTCATAGCATACCAAAATATTCATACATTTATTCTATTATTTCGCTTAACTATTGAGTCAAATATTTTTACAAAATATTGTGTTAAATAGGTAAAGCCATACGTGCTGGACGACCAGATGTGCGACGAGTGCGCGGGCGCCCGCTGCGGCTCCAAGTTCGCGCCGTTCTTCTGCGCCAACGTCACTTGTCTGCAGGTGAGTATTGTTGTTCTCTGGTTTGACATACGACCGATCGCAGCTAACATTGAATTGACATAAAATATATGTCTCTAATGTCTAATTTGAGCTATTCCTATCTCTAGTAGGGCAAAACCAGAGATAGATCAAATATTGGGAACGGCCGTAAGTCTAAGAATAGTGTGAGATATTACAATTTATAAACTCTAGGTTATATCTAGGTCTAAAGACAGTTCGAGTTAAAGTTCACCTTGTTTTGACATGTCACGCCTTTTTTTCATAAATACGAGGAACAAGAAAAACAACATATAATTATGTAACCCACTTACTTTAACTTTGACTGGTGCAAGTGGGCCAAAGATGTTTTTTTTTTTTTAAATAATCCATTATATTTTACTTTAGGCTCGTGAAATTTTATAAACATTTTTTTTTTACCAAATCAAAGGCCAATGTTTCACCAATCACCGATGCACGTGTTTCAGTATTATTGCGAGCACTGCTGGGCGACCATCCACTCCCGGCCCGGGCGTGAGTTCCACAAACCGCTGGTGAAGGAGGGCGCCGACCGGCCGCGCGCCGTGCCCTTCCGCTGGTGTTAGTGGCCTCCACCGACCGCCGCTACCGACCACCGACCACCGCCGACACCCGACTACCACCGCCGGCGAACACCGACTACTGAAAGTGCACTACACAATACGGGTAGTTTGAATTTTTAAACTTCGAATATTCAGTCGCTGAAGGTATTTTGACAGGACTCGATGATATATCAGAGACTATATTGGCTACTGATTGGATGTTAACATCTGTTTTTGTAATAAATTGACAATTAACATTGAACGAACATTGGATTCAGGTTGAAATCCACTTTTAGAGCCAATATAATCACATCCGAGTCGCCTGTTACTAAACCTCAGTACTTGTAGCTATCGCTCATACCATCCATCCCATCATACGCTGAATAGAATATTTGTAAGAGAAGTTTAAGTGCACTTTCTAATAGAAACTACAGGTTAATGCATAAAGAATATGCAACCGTATAGCGACAACAGAAGAAATAACGCGAACATAAAGGAATATTAAATCGAAATGCAGTTAATAATGCAGATTTCAAAAAAAGTGAGTCGACATGTCATTGAAATCTGCATTATAAACAAACATACGGGTAAAAATTACTGGCGAATAGTTAATACCAATACCCATCTTCTGTAGACATTGTAATGGTGTTTCGACAAGTTGAGCTCGACTCTTGTTACAACTTTTATCTAATGCCGAGTTCAAATATAAAATTCTTCTGTACAATATTATTTTAACACAACAATTCCAAATATCATAAAACACTCACATTCAGTGGTTTTACGTAGTTTTTTGTCATTACCCTTAGCTTGTTTTATGTAGATGATCCTTATAAAATATCTAACATGGTTCCTTTCTACAAAGAATGCGTCCATTCCCATTTTTGTGTTAATTTGAATATCGTACATAAGAACAAGAAGCACCGAAAAATGACAGCTAAATTTTAGACCACGGCAATACCGGATTCTACTCGGACAAGTAGCTCACGTGCAGGAGAAATTCGATTTAAGCAAAATGTATCCGATAGTTGTGGATAAGCTAAGTGGCGTACTGCGACTCTGTCTGTCGCTTGCGCCCGCTCACTAAGTAAGATATTATAAGACATAAGTGAAAACACATTTCTCTAAAATATATAAGTACCTGTTGTAGCTAGATTGAATTTCCTAGTACCCTTTCGTTGTTTTTGGATACTGTTGCTGTGAACTCGCGAGTTTTGTGTGTCGGCTGATGCGACGGGAGTAGCGTTATGCAGTCGTTGCGATTTCGTTTCCTTTAGTCAAATATACGGATATATTAAGCGTTTTTTCATAATTTTCTATGTTATTTTTTGTCCATGGTTATGTTCCTATATTTGACATTTCTCGGGAGGCGGTATGGATTGTCTTAGTACAAAATAAAACGTTACCAATTTGGCTGTAGATTTGAATTTTTCCTTTGTCTTAGAATAAATATAATTATATTGATGAATATTTTTCGAATCCGCCGGGGTAGTGCAATAGATCATAGTTTAGATCGTGTAAGATATAACCAAATATCTAGTGTATATAGAATTTCTTCGATAATTATTATAACTTTATTGAAACTTGAGAAATGTTTTTAAAATTGTCTTGTATACGATCGCTAGATTTGGGGGCTAGCCGATTTACCAACGCGGCTTCTTCGAAAACATCGGCTTCGGCCAAAACTGTATCAAATGACAAAACATCCTCAACAGAAGATCGCGTTGGCAAATCGGACGGGCGTCGTTATAGCGGTATACCACCATTCCTAAAATCGGTGAAGACATGTTTTGGTATGTACTTAATTACTTCGGATACAGACATCGTATCCCGACCGACCACGGATGATAGACTGTAGAAAAAAGACTAGCGCGAATTTTTGATATTTTTTTCATGATTTTGTAAAAGTTTTTTCGTGTCGTGTTTTTTGGTAGGCGAAAGTGCCTTGACGGTGCGAATGAATCGGTGTACCCCTCCCGTACTCGAGAAACTTTGGCATTTTTGAAAAAATTTTTGATTCGTTTCGAATGACCCGGACTCGTCTGTTCGTGCTCGTGTGTCGACGGATTGGCTCAAGTGACGTGCGTCTCGTCGTTCCCCGCCGGCTCTCCTCCGTCGGACGTTCTAGGAGTTTTCAAATCTATTTTTAAATAGTTTAGCGGGGTCGACGGACGAGATCCGGCGGTATGCTAAATTTTCTAACCGTTAAGTAGAGAATTTATATTAGAGCATTTTAGTGAAAATTATTTGCCATAACGTAGACGCGTCGCACCACTCTCTGGAGCGTCCCGGATCTTATCACGGTAAGATAGAGTGCGTAGTCAAATTTAATAAAAATAAAATGATTTTCTAAGTTGTAGATAATAATTCTGAGGACGCTCTACGAAGTGGCGCGGCGATTTTCGGAGTTTGAAATGCACACACGTGCGACGAAGCTCTTAGTAGTAATTATATAAATAGTTTGAACATAGATAATAAAGAATTCCTCTTAGAAAATTTTCCTAGCCAATTTTGAAACACGCTCTTCGCTCTATCTTTCGTCTCACTGACACGGAACACGCAACTTCTCTCCCATGCTTCGCTCATCTCAAGGACCATCCCACGATTTACTGATCGTATTAAATGATTGTGCATTTTGTTTTTTGTATAATTTATATTTTTTGTGACAACACTTTTTAAACTTCGAACGTCGAGAGTCACCGAGGTTTTCGATGTGTGTGCATTTTGGATGATACTGCTCAATATTTTTCGATGAATCGTTTCGAAGTGCCCCCTTATCCTCCTTAGTCGGCACGGAGTGTTCGTTTGTTAGTACGTGTATGGTCGCACTGTCCCATTTTGTATTTTTGTATTTTTATAAAAAACAATCGTAATGTAAAATTGGAACGTGAATTTTTTACTTTACGCGCGGCGCGCGTGTCGCGACGAGGGCGCGCGGGCGACCGGCGCGGTCCTCTAGGAGTCGTCGAAATTATTGTTGTTAGGTAAGCCGAGGTGTCTGGGATATGTCGTCTGTTGCGAAATTATTTTGCGCGTTTAATGCTAGCTCTCATCGACGAGGTGACAGCCTGCGTCCGGTTTGTCGGGGTACCAACACGGAGTCGTCGAAGCGGGGAGGCTCCCTCTTTTCTTCTACTTTGCTTTGCTTCGAGACGGTGGCCCCCGCGGTTTCGCGGTTTAGACTTAGTTTTTAGTTGTTTTGACCCTCGGGGTGTCGTTTTTAGTTTAGCTTCGTTTCGCGGCCGGGGGCCGGTCGTAGTTTGTTAGTGTGTAGGTCGTTTTGCTCGTCCTCGTTTAAGGTCTACCTTGGCCGTTTGTTCTCGTTGTACGTTGTTCGTTTCTAGCGGTAGTTGTTTCCTTTTATTTTAGACGGTAATTACGCATATCACGATGTTCAGTGCGGGGGGCATGTGTGTTTATAAAAATTTTTTGAACGTAAAAATTTGTACTTTTTTTATAATCGTAGCTGACTTTGATGCGAACCGTTGTCGTGTCTCGCGGGTGTCTCATCGCCCGGGTCCTTCACCCTCTACACGAGTGGCGAAATCGTTCGCTCCATTCGGCATCCGCGCGCTGCGGTGGCCCGGAGTCCGACCGAATCGATTTCTCCGCCACCGCGCGCTTAAAATGGTAATTAGGTGTAATAGTGAAATTATAAACATTATTATTATTATAAAATAGCGAAAAGTAGCGCAATTCATTATTACCTAACCTAGTTGATTGTAATGTAATGAAAATAGTACCTAATACCCTATAATGTTGCTAGACAATATTGTTTTTGTAAATATTTCTTGCACTGTCGTTTGCGTCTATATTTTTATAAATTATCACAGTTTATCGAATCAAAATAAACTTTAATCCATATGCGTCGCGGGGCTTGCACTGGCGTCGGCCGTACGTCCGATATCGGCCGGTCCGTCCTGGCTGGAAGGCTCGAAGGACCGTGTCCGTTGACGACGTACAGTGACCTAACATCACAAGTTACCAGTATCGCAGTGCGCCGCGGCGACAGTTCAATCCTCGCACCGAACTCTTAGAACGGTGAATAAAGATATTTTTTTACAAATTTTTCAAAACCCGACTCTGTCATCGTTTGACGTCACGGTTTCTTTTAAATTGACTTCTTGATTAATATAACAAAATGTTCTGCCTTCGAGTGTGTCGTCATTTTAAAACAATCCATCGTGGAGTCGGATTTAATTATAATTTGAAATTAGATTTATATATTTTTATAGATAGTTGTTTCTCTTGTTATATAATTATCTAAACAATGGATGGTTTTGTTGAAATGTTGCTAGTAATATCACATATTTTCTCCCAAATCTGTTTTCAATGATGTTCAGTGATTCGGTTTTGTTTAAGGTTTTATTTGTGTTAGCATCGAATGTGTTGTAATTTAAAATCGATTGGTTCCTGCTTTTTTTTTAATCCAGCTGATTATCAGCTAGCAATTTTTTTTTTCACAAATAAATGAAATAATGTTATATTAGGAGATAATAATAATATTGTGGTATAATTTTCACAAGGCTATCGCATGTATTTAAAACTTGAAAACTTTTCGTTTTACAATTAGGAGGTCTAAAAAAAAGCAAGAACCATGAGATTTTATAATAAGTAGTTATTTATAATTATTTACATATTTTAAGAATGAAATTATTTCTCGAATTTTTGACTTACTGTGTTTCGCTTTTGGTCGTCCCTATTAATTTGAAATGCAATTATTTTAGACTATTGTGGAATTATTAAAATGAATTTGAAACTTTGCTGCGTTTTCACTCGTAGATTGCGTTTTGGGATAGTGCAATTAGTTTAAAACTTTTTATATATTTTTTTTATTTGTGCGAATATCGAATCTTTTTTTAAAGTGTGTTGTCACAGATTCTATTTTTGTAAGTACATTTTGAGCTATGTTTTCTCCCCACTAAACTGACCAAAGAACGTCCCAAAGAGGTGACCAAAAAGACAGGCGGTACGGCCGCGGCCCCGCGCTACTTCTAATTTACTTAATTCCCGGAGAAAATGTGGCTTTTTTAATTTTTGTATTCCTTTTTTGATATAGTTTACAAATCCTGTTTGTTTTGATGTATTTTTGATGTTACTCCTATTTATTTATTTTTTACCATTTTTGTAAGCTTTTTTTTATTTTATCTGTAGTTATCGTATCGCATTAGCATAGTTTATTTTAAATATCGATCGTTTCAGTATTCGAGAGTTTAAAAATCACTCATTGATGCATTCTAGATTTATAAGCTTCGCCGAATCTAAGCACATTGGCCATAAACATTAAAATAAGTATATTTATGTATATTTAAACGTTTGAAATAAAATAGTAAAGGAGATTGTAATATAACAATAAATTAAACGTAGATTTGAAATTTCTACATTCTGAGCTTTACTGATTGTATATTTTCGTGTCCTCTCCGGTGTATCCCGCCCATGCGTTTGAAAGATGTGATACAACATGCCATCCCACGTTTTCTGTATTTTACCACTTAGAGCACTTTCGACTAAGCTACGACGAATTTTATCCGAGAAAATTTTAGTAACCCGCTAATCGGATAGAATCGATTCCTTTCGGACGGTAAATTCGTTCGTTTGCTTTTTAATTGAAAATTAAAAAACAAACGCGTTTAAATTTAGAAGGATGTCTGTTGTGTTTACAAATTTCGAATAACGTTCGGATACACTAGTGCTTTGGACTTCCGAGTGGAGGTGATGCAATACTGTTTTATATATTTATATTTATGTGAATACTAAATTACACTATTATCGTAGTGGTTTTTATTTATAAAGAGTGAACATTATTTTTATTTTTAAGTTGTTTGAATAGTATTATCTTAGAGTTATGTGTGGCGTGTCGGGGGAGCGCCCCACCTGGGGTTGTAGAGCTGTCAGATGCGAGTCCACCATTTTGTTTTGAGTGTATCATCCGCTCGCCCCGACAGGCTGCAGTAGGTATTGTTTAAAACATGAAATACTTGGATTTTTATATGAATTTTATTATTATAATATGGTATTTTACTAAATATTAGTCCAATATTAAAACTTTATATGATTGTTTTATTTTGAACCCTATATATCTATGTAGATGATAAGTATGAAGGTACATATTCAAGTGATATATTATACACAGTATAATATAATTATTTTAAGTACTAGAATTTCGACAAGTATCTTATCTAAGTAATATTTGAATTTATTTCACTTTAGTTAATACTTTAGAAGTACTTATGTAGAGTTGCAGAATATAGAATAAAGTATCATGTTATCTAATAATATTATGACGCATTAGAAAACAGTAAAAAATTGTCACATGTTTCACACAATTCTAGTTAGATCTACAAAAAGTAAGATATTCCGAAAATTTGAGATAATATATCAACTCTGGCCTGTTTTGAACTTTCGATAAGATGCCAGATGCATAAAAATAAACAAAAAAAAACATTGTGTGTTTATGTGGAGCGTATTCTCTTGCTATGGCTCCTTGCTATTTGCAAATCCTCCAATGCAACGAGTGTCCAGGTGGATTTCAATCAGGTAATCAGTTTGCTCGTTTACGCTCCAAATAGAAAATATGAATGTCTGATAATTATGATGACCAAAATATAAGTAAGTCTGCACCTTCCTGAAAATCCTTAAAAGAAAAAAAATCCCCGTAGCAGCGTAGCGCGGTTACGTTCGTAGCTCGTAGCGCTACGTCGTAGAGGGGCTACAGTCTACGAGATCTACGGCTACGGACTACAACCTACGTTCCCACTTTATTTATTTTACTAGTCTAGTGTCTAGTTTTACAAAAAAGAAAAAAAAATACGTGTGGCACTCGGACTGCCGCGGTAAAGCTATTGCATAGCATTTTTTATTAACTTATGCAATTATAATTCGCATACGTCTAGTCGCACGCACACAAACACCGTGCCGACGTTATATAATATTTTGTTGTCATAGCGCCAACCGAAATACATATTTTGTTAAAATTTCAACTGGTTATCGAGCCCGAGGTTCTTCCGATAAACAATACTAAGCAAGAGTGCAGTATCTATGGCAGTTACTGCCCTCTTACCTAAATATTGATTAAAATTAGTTAAGAATATGGTAATGAAGACACAAATCCTATAAAAAAAAATTAATAGGGTTATTCTAAAACATCAACATGTTAAACCAATGTTATTCTACTGTAAAGAACACATTTTTTCCTTTCTTTTGACATATAGAACATAAAAATCGAGTGTATAATTTTGTCACAAACGCTTAAATTGTGACATAAACTTTGCGCGCTGTTTTCTCGAAACCGCCTTTTCTGACTTACTGCCCTCTCGATTACCAGGGCAGAATAGGACTTGCGTTTTTCATTTAAAGAAATGCTCCTAGAGAAGAGTTCAATGTGATGATGATGACGATTGAGAACCTATAAGGAAGTTAATATTATATTTACTTCAAAAGCTGCGACTAAGAACATATTCAATAAAACCTTATGTTTGAATATTTTTCATTTAATTTCAAATTTTTAATATGTGTGTAAATATATTATTCAATGTGTCCTAACACCGGTGTCCGATCCTTACATGTTATGATGTATGGCATATTTTATTGACTGAAGGATCGGACACTGGTGTTGGGACAGTGGACACATTATATTATTATGTGTCCCGTCACCAGTATCCAATGTTTTAACGTCTTTATTTCTTCGATAATACATAGTAATTGTTATTTTACAAAATTGTTGCTTAATAGTTAAGTATAATAAAGTATATTGGTTCTTCTGTAGTTTATGTAAAAACTGTTGATTTTATTGATATTACACTCCGGACAAGCCTTCGTGGCTTATGAAGTATACAGATTATGTATATTTTTAACTATTATATAAGAGTGTAATTATATACTTAAATATTTTATAAATAAAATAATATCCAAATTGAAAGCGACTTCTAATTAAATGAGCATAATATATCCTACATTGAACATGCGGGTCGAATTGATAACCTCCTTTTTTGATGTCGTTTAATAAAAATCTATAACATAAAATTATGGTCGACTATTGGTCGATAGCTGTAGTCTAATTTTATATTTTTATCGATATACAAGCAGATATACGCCCATCCCTACACGCACACTACGGCAATTGCACACAAGCATAAAATGGCCACGCGCTGGCGAGCTAAGAAGCCATCTACCTATATCTTTAATCTGTGGATCAAGGATATTTTTTGAAAATCTGCTGCCAAAAATTTGCCATCAGATTCTGGTAGACCTATATATACCTAACTCGATTTTTATAGAAACCAAAACTGGATTCCAATATTTTTATGAGTCAATTTATTTAGCCAGGGATTTACCCATCTATTAAGTAATAGATATATTATAAATTATGGCCTATTTTTATTATTCGTAGGGCCTTTATCCATTTTTATGATGCTCGTTATAGATTTCCACGACGCGACGTCGCATAGTAAAACGACGCTGCATCGTGGTACGAGTTACGACGCGACTACATCTTAACTCGTTTATGTGTGGGACTTGGGAGCAGATACACGCCCTATAATAATATTATGATCCTAACCGCATCAACTGCATTATGCATTTAAATATACTGCGTGATACCATATCAATTACCATACACCCCAAATCTTTTATCGGTTTATTCAAGTAGCATAGTAGTTTTGGCAAGGGCCGCATTTTTAACTGGATACGGCATACATTTGTTATACAAGGACTCGATACTTGCTCGATATGACCATGATACGTCATACGATACGTCCAATCGTGATACTGATACTGTGATACTTCGAGAAATGTGCACCATATATCTTTGTCCAAAAAATCCAAGTACACGTCTTGAATCTTGATACATGCTTGGTTTTTACTACCACACGTGCATGCTTGACTACAGTTTTGCTGGCGCATGCTTCTCGCATGAAAAGACGTATGACTGACTTATCTACCACACGGCACAGTTATGCAATACGCAAGCCACATTCTTGCCGAGATCGTCGGCGACCGGCGTATAAACAATGTTTCTCAATGGCGCACATTACACGTATCAATATTATCATGATTCCGTGATAATATTGATGGTGTAAGAGGCCGAATCGCAGAATCATGTTATCACAGAGATATTAAAAATTCTTGAAATCCACGCGATCCTGGGGGGCGTGGCTTCCACAGACTATGCGATCTCGTAATTAATCTGTGCTCAGTACAGTGTACTTGCAAATATAGCAGAATATGTTTTTTAGCCTCGGTCTCAAGACACGGTTCAGGCTCTGTGATTGGTTGGCTGTCAAAATTTGGACCAATCACAGAGCCGAACCGCGTTTTGAGACCAGGTCGCATCTTAAGTACTGACTATTTATACGGGCATTAGTGCCTGATGACCACAATGATTTTATTTTTTTGTAAAAAAACATACCCATCTTGGAATCTGAAAGATTTTTTATAATAATATATGATAGATAATAATAATAAACAATAATCTGTCTTGTTTTGCATACGTTAAGTTTTTAACACGCATGTGAGTATTATTGCTATAGCTGCTTTTCTCTTATAAAAAAAATCTTGTACGAGACGACCAATTCATTTAACGCTCCTACAAAATGCCACCGTGGCCGGTCCGCCATTTTATGTTCCAGTTCTCCGAGGTACATAAAGTGTCAAAGTGTCGTATTATTAAAATCGAGGATAATTGGAAATTTCATGGATATTTCTGTTTAATTATTGTGTGTAGTGATTACGGACAAGAAAAGACATAATGCCTAAGTGCAGTGTTGTTGGATGTGGCTCAAGAAAAAAGGAAAACCAGAAAAGTTTGTCCTTGCATCGGTATGTTTATATTTTTACTAAAACATTTGTTATTTTACTGATGACTTTACTTCGTATATGCTGATTTAGTTAATAATTACACAATAAATAATATTTGTGATAGAATAGAATATAACATGGCTTGATTTTCGATATTTATTTAATATAGAAATTAGTAGATTTGACGTTTAGTGATGTTTTTTTTATCGAATTTAACAAATTTATGGTGAAGAATCTGATCATATTATATTTGAAAGATTTTAACCTTAATCGGCCTCGTAATCTGTTTGACAACACATAATCATAACATCAATGTTATTTCGATAGTTACTTTGTACATATTGTCCTGTTTTCATTTTAATAATAATTTTACTCATTATATAAACATCAAACTTCTATAACCTAAATTAAAAGTGATACAGCAGTTTATTTAAAGCATCGTTGTACTATAGTGTTTGATGTTAATTATTATTTATTACTTTTCAGCCAAGTACCGGTCAAGGTGAATCTGATTTATTGAAAGAAATAAAACAAGAAGAAAATAATATTCCAGAGAAAACTCCATTAGCAGAGAGGGTTTTAAATTTGGTAAGTATGTATTCCATAAAATTTATTCCACATTTCATAATCTCCTAGCTTCTCTTGTAGGAAAACAATTTTAATAATATACATATAAATTTGAAAGAATGTGTCGAATGAAGAACTTTTTACAACGATAAATGTTGCATTTTTGTGTGGTTTTTGATTTTAGAGCGAATGATAATACAATATTATTATCATACAAACTGCTTGGTTCAATTTTTTTTTTTTTTTTGTATTTTCAGCTTCCGGTGGAATCTTCCAGTGGAATCACTTTGATTAAGGCTCAGCCAGTGCCTAGTACTTCTGTAGTTCCCCTTGTCAGCTTAGAGGTATGTACTCGTATATAACAACATTGACAACCTGACAATGTCAGCTCTCAAACAAGAATATGTATATAAAATAAATATCTGTACTCATCACGAAAATAAATAGCCTTATTAAATTTTAAACCCTTTAGCAGCTTCAAAATCAGGATAGTTCCCGAATAGGCCAATTAAGTTGTCAAACAAATAAAATATAGCAAATGGAATATTGTATTGTTTATTTATTTATAGGTGGGGCTTCATGTTACCCGTAACTTCACCACTTTGAATGCAGAATAAAAGTTCATAAAAATCTTGTTTACAGAAACGAACTCAAATCAAGAAGTTGGAGCAAAAGTGTGACAGTAAGGACACGGAATGAAAAAGTTCGCGGGCAGAAGCAAAAAATAGCAATAAATTTGTTTTTTTTTTATTTATCTTTGATTTATCTCCACATAAAACGGGTAAAACGGGACCCTATTACTGACTTCGATGTCTGTCCGTCTGTCTGTCTCCAGGCTGTATCTCATTAACCACTATAGCTAGACTTCTGAAATGTTCACAGATTGTATTTATCTGTTCCCGATAAAACAAAAAATACTAAAAACAAAATAAATATTTAAGGGAGCCCCAAAACAAACGTGATTTTTTTGCTATTTTTTGCTCGATATCAATAATGGTAAAAGGTAGGCACTTAAAATATTCACAAAGTACTCAGTTGTATACATACTTTAATAATTGATGGTAAAACTAAAATAAACTATAAACCCTTCGTGCGCGAGTGCAACTCGCAGTTGACCGACTTTTTTAGCAATGTTTGCCCGATATTAATAATGACAACTTAAATAATTTATAATAAACTTAAAATAAGTTAAATAAATTTATTAAAATTAAGGGGGGCTCGTAT
The DNA here is from genome assembly GCA_905187585.1 of Cyaniris semiargus. NCBI lineage: Eukaryota > Metazoa > Arthropoda > Insecta > Lepidoptera > Lycaenidae > Cyaniris > Cyaniris semiargus. The sequence continues at coordinate 10,581,443 of LR994567.1, forward strand.
ATACAAAACTATATTCGCCTATATTTTTGTCTATTTATTATTGTACGGCAATCTTCGTGCGTGAGTCCAAGTCGCACTTGGTTTGACTATATTATTGTAATATGTGAGCAACTTCAAATGGTTTATTGCTCACCTACGAATAATAAAAACTAAGAAAACGTAACTCCCATACTTCAACCGTTTTGAATTTGGTTTCTTATCGCACACTAAAATATGACAATAGCTACGAAACACTACACTCAAATTTACGAAAGAAAGCCGTTGATAATTATTGTCACTTCTATAATATTGTGTACCGAATACATGCATAAAGTATGCATGTATTCCTGTCACATTTTGAAGGTCACTCGCGGACACAATTTTTGATACAGTTACTCTTCCTTAGTTTTTATTATTCGTAGTTGCTCACATATAACAGGACGCTCACATAATATAACATCTTAGTTTATCGATATCCTCGACAAATATCAACCGAGTGTCCCATCACTATAGACCGCCATGTTTAGTTCTTGGCAATATGCGCCGGCCACGCTTTTTTTGTAGTTATGTCGCTTCCATCTGTTTCCTTTTTCATTGGCTTCCTCTAGCGATTTCAACTGTATCACCGTCAGTACACACGAAGAGGATATTTTATACTACGTAATGGTATAACATAACAGTATTGTCTGTAAAAAATGGTATTAGCAGCAGCAAAGGCTGCTCCCGTCCCGGAGCGGAGGTCTTTATGATATCCGTAATTAGAATCTTTGCATTATTATTATGAAATGAAATATTTTCTAGCTTTATCAAAGATAGGGTTTGTACTCTGTGGGCTGTACTTAGAGCTAACAAAATTGATAACTTTTTTGTGATTTTTTCTAAATTTAAATTTGTATTTGGATACCATTCCGCTACGTGATTTAAAACACACTGAGGGTCCCAAGTCTGTATATATTTGGGAATTTTGGGTCTTAATTTATAAGCTCCTTTAAGCAATCGGCTAACGTTTTCGTTGGAACCGATATCGTCACCGAGAAGTAAAGATAGGGCCGATCTGATGTGAGATGTGATCCGATAGAGATGTGAGTATTGAGACTTCCGTACGAGCAGCCCTCATTAAACTGTTTCGTCAAGAAAGTTAGCAAGAATGAAACGGAAGTTTGGAATGGATCAATATTTGTATCGTCACAAAACCGCCACTATGCTTTATAAGTAACATTATATTGCTTTATCGTGCTATCGGAGAGGGATGCCAGTATGAGGTCGACGGCCTCCCGTGGACATCTTCGGGAAAAGGCTCGCCGGAGAGCCTCGCGACACCCAACGTAAGGCTCGCGTTGAGGGGATGGTATGCCCTGGAATGTGATTGCAACAGATTTTTATTAGGCTGTAAGAATAAAATTTCGGTTGCTAGTAATCTTTGTAAAAGAGGAAACCAAGGCTGAGAAGGCCAATAAGGAAAAATAAGGATTCCGTGTGCCTTATCATCCATTATCTTCCTTAGACAGTTTAGTATTACGGAAAAAGGAGGAAACGCATGGAAGTAAAACTTTCCCCAATTCAGAGTGAAAGCGTCTACCGCTAATGCTTCTGGATCGGGCCTCCAGGAAACGTAATTCGCGCATTTGGCATTGGTACGAGAAGCAAATAGGTCAACATCCGGTAGACCAAAATGAGTAACAATTTCTTGGAAACTATTTGTAGAAAGCTCCCATTCAGTGTCGGGATTAATAATCCTAGATTATGAATCAGCCAGATTTTCCTTGGTATTGACATATGATGCGTGTATCAAAATATTACGCTTCTCACACCATTGCCAAATTTTTCGAGAAATGTCATTTAAGTGCGGAAACTGTATTCCTCCCATTCTGTTTACATAACTTATGGCTGTTGTATTATCTACCCGCAGCAATATCGCACAGTTAGTTTCTTTAGATGCTAAGCCTCTAAGTCCGAAAATAATTGCTAATAATTCTAAATAATTTATATGGTGAGCACGTTCACTAGGTGACCACCAACCGTGGATACGTTTGTTATTGTAAACTGCGCCCCAGCCGGTTCGCGATGCGTCCGTGTAAATTTCCATTTTGTAACCGGTGTGTCGCATTGGATGCGATGCCGCTTTAATATTATTAATCAACCAAGTAAGATCCTCAAGAATAGAACAAGGTAATTTTATCTTACTAGTAAGATTTTCTAGTAATGAAAGATATTTTTGTCGTTCGAGTACTTTTGTGTACAACCACCCGTATTGTACGGCCGGACACGCCGCAACTAGATTTCCAATTAATTGAGCAAATTCGCGAATAGTGCATTCGGGTAAAGAAATATATTTTTGTACTAACTGTGCGATACTGTTTCTTTTACAATCAGGAAGTGAGATTATTAGATTTTTAGTATCGAAAAGGAAACCTAAAAATTTACAATTTTGCTTGGGTTGAAGTGAACTTTTATCAAAATTAATCACAAATCCCAGGCAGTGTAATAGTCTCAAAGTCTCATTTACGTTAGTTAAGCAATCATCATAATTGTTACCAATACAAAGAATATCATCCAAATAAATTACAGAATCAAAGCCTGCTTTCCTTAAGTAAGAAATAACTTCCTTCATAATTTTAGTAAAAACCCTAGGGGCCACGGATAATCCGTAGGGCATCGACGTGAACTCGTAAGTTGTGATCGAGTTACCATTTTTAAATTGAAATCTTAAATATTTTCTGTGTTCAATATGTATCGGGATTAATAAATATGCTTCCTTTAAGTCAATTGTTGCTAAATAACCGTTTTTAGGTATTAATTTAGCCGCTGTCCGATGATCTTCCATTTTAAAATGTGACTTTGAAACAAAATTGTTAAACAGTTTTAAGTTTAAAATGAAACGCTTACTGCCATTAGGCTTGGGGGCAAGAAATATTTTGGATACGAACTGGTCTTTACACGGTAAACATTTTGTCACGGCGCCTAATTCGACTAGTTTTTGGATCGCAGTAGACATTTCTTGATGTTCCGATTTTGAAAAAGTATTACGAGGAACATTAGCTTGACGAACTTCTTTGCAAAGAGGTATGTAAAGACCATTTTGTATCCAATCCAAAATTACTGAATTGGACGAGATTTTTGTCCAACAATTGTAAAAATATCTAATTCGGCCAGTATGTACCTGAGTCACTGTGGCGCCTTAGCACGCGGCTTGTTCGCCGTCGTGGGTTTCGGTGCAGACTGTTGCTGCGTCGGGTTCGTGTATGGGCGGCGGCTCTGCGTCGTTGTTCTCCTCCCACCTCGGTTGCCGCGGTTCGGTGCATACCGGGGTGGGCCCGACCAGTTTCCTGGATTATTATAGGAGCGATTATTGTTAGGATGTGAGCCGGAAGCTCTCGGATTGGTCTTTTTGATTTGTTGACCCTGTCGTTCGATCGCTTTAGCCGCTTTGATCTTTTCCGGCAGCTTGTTTCCGAAAAGAGTGTCATCTCTCACCGAATCCTGGACTACATGTAGAAAATTCTTGTCCAGGTTTGGTGTGATAAGTTTAATTCTACTGTGAGTATTTGTGGAATGCAAGTCCGACAGCAAGCGACAGGCGTTGCTAAGGTGGTGAATGACACTCTTCCGGTCCTCCCCACTTAAGAGGATATCGAGAGCCCTATTAACAGCCGTTATACCACAACCAAGTTGTTGTTGGTGGGTAACTAAAATCTTGTCTCTATTTCTGGTGGAATCGGGGACGGCTGCGGCGATTTCTGCATTGAGTTTTTGCGCTTGTAGCAGCGTGCAGTTCTCCGGAATTAAATAATCTTTTAATATCCTCTCCCGATTCTCTTTTGTCAACCCTTTTGTAAGAAGGGGATGCCATAATTTGGCTAAATGAGGCATTTTCTTATTTTTTTAATTTGATTGTCAAACAGTTTTCATTTTAGTAACTAGATGGCGTTTGGGTAGACAACTATCGGTAACACCATCATTATTGACTACAAAACTGGGCAAAAGAATGTAACATGTACATTTCAATTTGAAAAAGACGCAATAATATTCCAACGAATAGGATAATAAAGTTATTATAACGATGTTTTAGTTAAAACTCACGGAAGAAATAGCCCTATTTACCGTTATTCACACCAAATGTCACAGGAATTATACATTTTGGTTTTGACAACATCTTACCTGCACTTCTGCAAGATAACGGATATATAATGGCTAATATTTTACCAATAATTAACATCAAAAACCCAAATAACACAATTTGGGAAAAAATAATAAAAACCACACCAACAATAAAAAGTAGAAGTGTCAAAGTAACATGCCCGCCAAAACTCTTTCAGTTGTCAGTTTTCAGTTTGACAAGTATTATATTATGTCAGCGTGTTCCTAAACTGTTACCAGTATACTGGCCTAATCGCTTAGGCCAATGATCGCTTAGCTTTTGATTTATGTCACACTTGACAGTACACTGAGATTTTTTACTACGTAGTGTCGCGCAGTTCCGCTGCAGTTCAGTTACGCCTAGTGCGGCTTACCTTTATAGCCAAAGTGCATATACTAATAATCTGTGTGCCATAATAAGAAAAAAAAAGCGACATGTCTAAAATCAGAAATTTTGTTTGTGATTATTTGTAAACGCACTTTCGCTCTTGTTTATAAAAGTTAAATTTATTCAAATTTATAAAAAAATGCAGTTTATTTAACAGGAAAACCGTATCGTTTAAATATTGTTACAAAATAACATGATCGATGGAGTCGACATAATAACCCTGGTTGAGCAGTGTTCGACGAGCGGGCGGAGTTCATTTACTCCAGACCGTATTCTTGGACTCGAAGATCAACCGGGACGACCGATCTGGCCGTAAGTTGCATCGGCTGCAACATGTATTTCATCAACGAAGGCAACTTGAACCGTCACGAAGAGGGATGCAAAGATTTGGAGGCTCTCTCGGACCAGGGTCCCAGTCCTAGGTACCCCTGCGGTATGTGTCCAGGGACGTTTAGGCGGCAGGATCATCTCAAGAGGCACGTAAACAGCGTACACTCGGACGATAAGTCCCACCAGTGCCCCGTGTGTAGTGAGGAATGTATTCGCTACGATGTTCTCGCGAAGCACGTCAGGACCAAACATACCGAGCCGTGTACCTATAGCTGTAGAAACTGTACATTTAAGTGTAATACTTTGAGTGAATTTGAAGTGCACGAGAGGACTCATCTGTTGTCAGAGAGACACCTCTGCCCTCACTGCAACACGTCGTTCAAACGGCGTGACCACATGCTGAGACACATTAAATCTCAGCATCTAATGGAGCATATAAACTGTCCTATTTGCAACCAGAAATTTAAAAGGCGCGATCACGTCACGCGACACATTCGCGAGAAACACAGACATCCTATCCCTGTGGATAAAGTTTGCACTTGAGTTTAAAGTAGATTATTTATCATTGCTTAAGTTCTTATACCTCATAAATAATTTTTTACAAAATGTATATAAAAAAGGGAGTTGTGAAATTTTGTAAAAAATTACTGCCCCAGTGTTAGAACTTAAGTTGTGTTGCTAACTTGCTGTCTCAAAAATAGAGCTTCACCTGTTATAAATATTGTAATGTGATGTAATTATTACAAGTAAAAATAATGAAATACAATTATGTACAGAATATATTAATTGTAGCTAATTTTATTATATCTACACTTGAAAATTAATATTTTAATGTACATGGGCGTACCCAGGTAGGGGCAGGGGGAGGGGTCCCCTAGAAGATAAAATAAACGTCAATTTTCCTGGCAAGTGGGAATTAAAAATGTGTTACCTACTCTGCGCAAAATAAAGTGTTGGAAACAAAATATCTTTTCAGTCAGATTAAGAGAAGATGGTCATCTTCTCGAAACAGGTATGCCCCCCCCCCCTAGCTAAAATCCTGGATACGCCCATACCCATCAAACATTACCGCTGCAAATATAGCTTATTTAGTACCTGAAGTGTTATAAAGGTTAACTTGGAGCTGTAATTATAATTTGTGGCGACAAAACAGAGTTAGTAATAAAATATAACACTTTTAGTGACAAAACGGGTCTATAAGAGCGATTATGAAGGCTAAAGTGGAACTGAAGCGATTATTATCCCTACAGTACAGACCAGAGCTTCTGTGTTATAGCTTTGAGCGAATCATACCACTATAAGATCTATATAAGAAATTATCATCTCCTATTAACGCCTTTAGCGCATTTAGTTGCACAAAGGAAGCAATTAATTCTACTAGCTCTACAGGGCTGTTTTTTAACTCTTTTGCAAAACCAAACTCCTAAAGGGATGCAAAACTCCTCTATGTTATTTAGGGCTGTATATTAGAGTTATTTTCCCCTATTAAAACCATAAATTCATGAGTCCACCATTTTTTGAGTACAAACTTAATTCACAAAAATAATAAAAAGAAAGTACAAAATGAAAACTTATTACAATGAAGTTACTTGTCTTTGTAACGTTTTGATGCCTGGGTCACGAAACTTTTAAGACAATAGGTAAAACATTAAAACAAATTTATCAATAAAAAATGTTTTGCTTTATTTGAAGCGACACTTTTTTACTTAAAATACACAACAAAGAGTGGGCCCCTTCATTATTTGCTTATAATACATAGTCACATTCACAGTAAACTCATCTTCGCAAAGAAAATTCCGCTTCAGCCTTCCACTAACAAGTCAAAATATTATTTCACTACTAACTCCGCCATTATAAAATCAGTGGTTATAGTGTTAGTATATGTGTAACATATACACAAACACAATATTGTTAAGCCGGTTAGAAAAAAAGTTAAAAACATCATAATTACGTTACAATTTACCGTATTGTCACCCTTAAATGCTTAAAGAGTTAGTAAGATTCTTAATAGATCTACTATAACCCTAAAAGGGTTAATATTCGTGAATTTGCTTCCTTTGTAACACTCAAAATGTCTTTAGGTAGCCTGTCACTCTATTATACCGCTTGAAGAGTCACTAGTCACTTAAATACTTCACTTAAAACGCTCGGTTATCGCTATTGTACATCCACAATAACTTTACTGTATCTCTAAAATTCATTCTATAGCTCTACTGTATCGTCATAGTGGAACATAAGGCGATAAGAATTTGTGCCCAATTCAAGGGTACAGTAGACATATAGCGAGCTATAACTCCATGTGATAGCACTTATTAAACACCGTTTGATGTGTTTAGCTCTCTTGTTGATCTGTTCTAACGCTTTTGTTAGCACCTAATGTTAGTTGGGATATTAATGTATATATAATTTTCCGCATTTTATAATGCCAAAATAGTAGGACAAAAACATTGTAAAGACCTGTGTGTATGACCAAGAACACTTTACAGTAGTAGAGTATGCATTAGAGTAGGCACTACAGTCTACAAGGGAGATGTTATAGCAATAAAAAAGACAATTTTTGTATTATGTAAAAACAGTTTAGTGACTAACTAAATGGCTAATTTTTATTTTTACTTAAAAATTAAACTCATTGTGCCATCTATTGCAAAATCATAAAAATGGCAGCGAAAAAATAAAATTACATCAACAGTTTTCAACCAGGGCCATGAAGAGAGAGAAAAGAGGATATTTTTTAATGGAGCTTTAATGCTGGGGCTACACTAACGAGAAATGCCATTAATTATTGCGATAATGCTATAACATGTTATAGCATTATCACAATAATTAATTGCATTTCTCGTTAGTGTGGTCCCAGCTTAACAGAAACCTATGCGTATATGGTATCTATCAGACAGAGAGTGGTCGCACGGTCAAGCGTTCAAGTGGTCAGTTTTGCGTTCTTTGTGTTTTATTACGTTATATAGAGTATATATTGTTTTCTTTTTCCATTCCTGGGGCACCATTCGGTACCCAAGGAAAGAAAACAAGGAAGGCAATGTAAAAGGTGGGAAGATGGTCTACCAAAGAACTGGAAAAGAGTTTGCAGAGACAGGAATAAGTAGCATAATCTTGAAGGAGGCTTATGTCTTGAGACAATCAACAATGAAATAAAATTTTAGTTTAATTTGTAAAATGTAAAATATTTTCGGTACCCAAGGAAAGAAAACAAGGAAGGCAATGTAAAAGGTGGGAAGATGGTCTACCAAAGAACTGGAAAAGAGTTTGCAGGACAGGAATATGTAGCATAATCTTGGAGGAGGCTTATGTCTTGAGACAATCAACAATGAAATAAAATTTTAGTTTAATTTGTAAAATGTAAAATATTTGTTGTGAATAAAGGCTTATCTTATCTACGTTATATGAGATACTCATACGGAAGGCGTTCTGAACGCGTCAGAATTGCTCCTGTGCGACTGACCACTTGAACCTAGAATGTGAACGCAGAACGCTTGAACATGTGACAGCTCTCTGTCTGATAGGTCCCTAAGATCTACATTCTACATAGTGCAGGAGGTTAGTCATAGGCATATCCTCGTAACTCATTAAAAAACTATAATACTCATTAAAAAATACTGGTAATAAACAAAATGATAACTTATAATTTTATTAGACTGATAGAATATTACCTAGTCATTTGAAACTTAAACTACATTTTATATAATATTTTAAGTTTATTTATACTTGTGAAAGTATATGAGGATCATATTTATATTTGTATGGGAATTTCATTTCAATTTATTTGATCTAAATCTAAACAATAATTTAAAACTACCAAATTAACAATATTCTAATATCCATTGTTTAGTTAGTTTATGTGCAATCTTTTCATGGGACATTCAACTTTTAAGAGATACTCGGTAACATTGCTTAAGCTGTCTACACACCAAAGCCGCCGGCCCGGTGGCACGAACCCGGCAGCTTCTGAATGTTGCAATTCGGACGCCGGCCCGGCGGCTTCTGTATGTTGCAATTTTGTTCGTTTCAAGTTTGTTTAGGGCCAACGCTAAAACTCGCGCGAGCGCACGCTCGCGTGTGTATAATGAAAAATCGTATGGGCAGCGCAGGCGCGTGCGACGGAGCGCGGACTTTTCATTTATACACACGCGAGCGTGCGCCCGCGCGAGTTTTAGCGGGCGCGCTTAAGCCCCGCGGCGGGTTATGCTGGCCGCCGCGCACCGGGCCGGCGGCTTTGGTGTGTAGACAGCTTTACATTTAAATCAATATTCATTGAAAGGGAGTTTATATTACAATTTTGGTATGTACATACTATGAGTATATCATATTAGAATATTATGATTTTATTCTCATTTTTATTGCTTCATACCTCACTTCCTTCTGATTATCACATCCATTTGCAGGATTTCAGCTACTATTTTCTACAAAGAAGTGATGAATACTTCAAATGTTCAACATAAAAAATAATCCACTTAAGAAACCCTATTGTCTGGTAACTAAGACTGTAGACTGTTAGGTGGTAAGGCAATAATACAACCACGCTGCAATAACTACATCAAATGTCTACAAACATTTTTACCAGTAACATAATCAGGGCTGTAAGCGATGTCTATGTATGCAGTATGATACACTTTAAAAGTATTATTGTTGTCTTGTTTTGGAGCTCATTGAAGATGTAATAATATACTGTATACTGCCTTGTACTTTGCCAAAACCAGAAGCGTAGGATGCCTAGATAAGGCTCTTTATAAAAATTTGTTTGGTGACCCTCAGAAAGGTTCATTTATGCATGTAGGTACGTAATTTACCCTATATAATCGGTATGTCAAATAGGGCAGTAGCTACGCCCCTGAAAAAACTTAAGGAGCGATTTCACCAATGCCTGTTTAAGTTAATTGCTGATTTAATATCATGACATTATCTTTTACATTTTTTTGTATATGAAAGAATAGGCAGTAGCCATGGTAATATGAGAACACTAACAGACATTGGTGAATTTGGACCAAATTTATCTTAGGACATATAAATAATATCTGTCCACCCTGTTAAGTAAAAAATGCCTCTGCTGAAATAATCAGAATTAAACATTTAGTTTTCTACCAGACAAAACAGTCTCTTTAATTCTAAAATATTATCGGATTACAATTTCTGTTAAAATACAATCTTTTGGAATGGAGTGGTTGGTGGTCGGAATATTGTTAGAAACAATAGCAAAAATTTTGGGAAAGTAAATTCACTACTCAACTCCAAAAAATCATATCTTAATAGCATTTAAATCTGGTAATATTGTTAACTACTTCTAGCAGTAAAAATACCTCATAACAAAGCTTACATAATATTGAGAATCTAAAATATATATAAATACATCTAGATACATCAAGTAATTTTATTATTGGTTTAACCAATAAAAATGGTATGATATACCTACAGAAAATTTCATAAAAAAATACCAGCAAAAAGATCTTTAATTTCTACATATTGTGTTCTTTATTTAAGTAGGTAAGTAAATAATATATTGATGCCTCTATCACAACTAAGTTTTGTTTGTTAAATTTAATTTATTATTGCTGCTCAGCAAAATATTTGTTATTATCACACTCGACCTCTAGTCTAGACTTTCTAAATCCTAAATTAGCCCATAAACAATAAACTAAATTAACAGAGTAAGTTTACATTCAATTTGTGACAAACCAAAATGTTATACTAAAAGTTATGCAGATTCTTCTCGGCTTCATCATAACCTATTGTGTATACGCTTCAGGTGAGTCAGCAAGGATCTTTTGGCCCTAAACTTTAAGGAGCAATGATCACATTCGTGGGTCATAGCTTTCGAAGTGTGCTTATTGAGTACATGTTTCTCGAGCTGATATTTCAGTGCGAACTTCTTTTGACACTGTCGGCAGGAGTTCTCAGCCAACAGCTTCTTCAGCTCGAGGTGTCGACGCAGGCAGTAGCGCGACTTGAAAGTTATCGAACAAGAGTCGCATTTGGACTTACTCTTCGCCTGGTGGTTCGTTTGGCAGTGCTGGTCCAGGTTACTTTTTTTGTTGAAAACGACCTGACAATCGTTGCACTCGAACGTCGCCTTACGCCTCAGACTCTGATGATTCGAAATCATATGGCGAAAGAATTGACTGTTTTGTGTGAATTTCACTCGACAATACTGACAGGTGTAAATGTAATTTCTTTCGTCTGCGGGCTCCTCGATCTTTATGTCTCGGTTTGCAGCTCTCGTGAGGCGTATTCTAGGTCCTGTCCTAGTTTTTTTATTCATGATTGTATCGTTATAAATATTATTTACCAATGTTGTACACAGTTTACACGTAAGCAACAAGTCACTTTTGAAATAAAAAAGTGTTTGTTTTATGTATTACTTCTATTTTTGTGCGTTAATTTACTTTTACTAATTTATAAATTCAAAAACTGTAGGAAAATGCAAAATAAAACTGTTTTCTTCAAGTTTCTTTTGTACAAATAAGACACAAATAAGATTTGAGAAACGTCAAAAGTCAGAACTCAAATTTCAAAAAGCACAGACATAACAAAACTCAAAAGTCATTCTAAAATACATTGAATAAACTGTTCGTAACTGTGTAAAACGTTCAGAAATTTAAATGCAAGCAAAAATGTTTTCGACTGTAATCAAATATTAAAGATACACAATAATATGAGTTTTGTCTTTTTTACATTTCATGAGTTATTTTGCTTCTTAAAAAGTAAAAATAAACATGTGAAACTTCCTTGAACCATTGAGATCTAGACTACTTAGGTACTTTAAAGTTTAAACTCGTGTTCGTTTCGTTTTTCAATGCACATTGCGCATGCGCAAAGTTAAAAATTAGTGTCAGTGTGAGTGTCATTTTCTAAAATCTGACAGATATTGATAGTACAGTTCAACAAGGCTGTTTATGAACGTGGCGAGAAAAGGAACTAACGCTTTGTGGCGTGCTACGCACGACAAAGAAAGAGGGAGAAGAAGACGGCCTGTCATAAGTGACAGCCGGCTTTCCCTCGCTCTTCTGGTTTTTCGCGGTTCGGTGATGAGAAAGGGAATAATTTAGTATTTGTATGCACTACGTTTTAGCTAGGCATAGATGAAACTATGTCATGTATAAACCCGTGTGCGAAGTGTAATAAGTAATAACATATTACCAGAATATACTATGTGTGTTGAGTGACCTAGAAGTTTTATTTGGAGTGACCTCAGTCAACTTACACCCCTGCTAACTTTCCTCCACATTGGTGACCCTCGACAGAACACGCCTCCTTCATCATCATCACTCCCCGCCCCTGCGCACCGCGCCAGCCAGCATCGCCTCATCGGGTACCTCGTCCACTAGCCGCAATGTACCGCGGCCTGGGCGACTCCGCATCGGCATCATCGGGCTTTCCCACTACACCGACCGGTCAGCAAGCAGAGCACATCTCTCCTGGTCAGCACGTAGCATCGGCCCCGCACGGCAGCTATCCGACTCACTGGATCCCATGCAGCAGCATCACAGTTCCGACTCACTGGGACTTCACTGCAACTCTCTGGCACTGGCGACTCAAGCGACAAGACTTCAAGATTCAACCTCCGGTCTTCGGGGGGGAGTGATGTGGCGGTACCCACAATTAGTGCCACACTCCTGCATCGCGCTATCGAAGTTTTCTAAGTGCGTCGGTATATATACGACAGCTGAAATGTATCACGTGGGCTCCGGCCTGACCGGGCATCACACCTCGCTCGGTCGGAAGATCTTCCTTTGCGGCCTTCACGCATATCCCACATTGGATATGCTTGGTGGCTGAGAGATTCGTCTGGCCCTCCATCCAAAAAGACTGCCGTGAATGGGCACGCAACTGCATCGCTTGTCAAAAAAACAAAATTACCAGGCACAACTACTCACCCATAGGTCATTTTAACAACCCGTCGGCCCGCCTACAGCACGTCCATATCGACATCATAGGTCCTTTACAACCTTGTAAAGGCTATAACTACTGCCTGACAGCCATTGACCGATTTACCCGCTGGCCGGAGGTATGGCCGATGGTTGGCATTACGGCAGAGGAAGTAGCAGACACTTTCCTGCATGGCTGGATAGCCCGTTTCGGCGTCCCCGTGACTATTACCACTGATCAGGGGCGACAATTTGAATCCGACCTCTTCAACCGCCTTTTACAGCTCTGCGCCATTAAACGTAACAGAACCACCAGCTATCACCCTTGCGCTAATGGTATGGTTGAACGAGTCCACCGGCAGCTTAAGGCGGCGCTAATGTGTCACGAAGATTCTTGGCTTTCGTCTCTCCCTCTTGTTTTGCTGGGCATGCGTACAGCGTTCAAGGAGGACCTCAGAGCCACTGTGGCAAAACTACTATATGGGGAAACGTTGCGCATACCTGGTGAAATGCTACATTCCGACCCATCATCCAAATCACATCTTTCACCCACGGATTTCGTCGTAGACCTTCGAAGGAGACTTTCAAAGCTACGACCAACTCCTGGCACAAATCATTCGCAGCCGCACACATATATTTTCAAGACTCTCACACAAGCATCACACGCATTTTTACGGGACGACAGCGTTCGACGACCACTACAGTCACCATATAATGGACCTTATAGAATCGTCGAACGCTCTGTCGACGGTAAGACCATCACACTCAGCATTAATAACAAAGAGGTGAAGGTGAGCGTGGACCGTATTAAGCCCGCCTTCACCGAGCTGCCTGCACTTTCCCTGCCCGCAACTGCTACGCCCACAACTACCACACCAGCACCTTCTCAACATACAAGTTACAACTTCTCCTCCCACAATTACTACACCTACGCATTCTCGACACGAATCTTCTTTACCGTTACAAAAACTACACAGGACCACTAGATCGGGTCGCACAGTAAAATTTAACGACAAAAATGAATACGTTTACTTTTAATAATATAATCTTGTGCATTCAAGCCCTAGCTATCCTTCTCCGTGGGGGGTGGTGTGGCGTGCTACGCACGACAAAGAAAGAGGGAGAAGAAGACGGCCTGTCATAAGTGACAGCCGGCTTTCCCTCGCTCTTCTGGTTTTTCGCGGTTCGGTGATGAGACGCTTTAAGAAAGGGAATAATTTAGTATTTGTATGCACTACGTTTTAGCTAGGCATAGATGAAACTGTGTCATGTATAAACCCGTGTGCGAAGTGTAATAAGTAATAACATATTACCAGAATATACTATGTGTGTTGAGTGACCTAGAAGTTTTATTTGGAGTGACCTCAGTCAACTTACACCCCTGCTAACTTTCCTCCAAAGCTTCTATCATACAAAATATTATGTATTTTACTTGGTATTTTAGAACATGGCACTTACACTGACACATAAAAAAGCCGCGCATGTGTAGTTGAAAAATGAAACGAACACGACTAATAATTATTTATAATACTTAGGGCCTGTTTCACCACTTCCTGATAAGTGCCGAATATTGCGAATAGCCTATCCATCCAGCACTTATCAGGAAGTGGTGAAACAGGTCCTTAATCTGTGCCTTGAACCCAGTGGCACAGAATATATATTAGCCAGTGGCAAACAAAATATTGTATAAAACGGATGATAGTGTGAACAAACCTTTGATTGTGTGCGTTGCTGTTATTGGGGCATATATAACACTAGCTTTTGCCCGCGGCTTCGCTCGCGTTAAGTAGTATTATTATTATTTAGGTATCAAAGTCTCAGCCCGATCGGTATATCCTCTATTTTATCCCTTGGGGGTAGAATTGATCAAAATCCTTTCTAAGCGGATGCCTTCTACATCATAACATCTACCTGCATGCCAAATTTCAGCCCGATCCGTCCAGTGGTTTGGGCTGTGCGTTGATAGATCACTATGTCAATCAGTCACCTTTGAGTTTTATATATTATTTAGATTTAGTGAATAATTAAGTATTATTTAAATCATCATTTACTAATACTTAGATCTAAACTCCCTCCCGCACGCGCACCCTCGCCTTGGTGACGCCCACTTCGCAACGGGCCGCGCCGTGTAGCAGAAATCGTAATATTTTAATTTCGCCATAACTTCAAAATCAAACGTCCAATTTTAATCATTCAAAGACCAAATATTATCTACATAAACTGTGCTTAGTGATGAAATAATTTATTTTGATAAGGATTAATAGCATGAGTAAAATAAACGCGTTTAAATGAAGTCCAAAAAAAATTCAAGATTTTTAAATAAAAAAATGATTGTTGTGCCTCACTCGACATATATAAGTATAGTGTGTCGCGGTTTATTTGTAGATATTTATAAGATCTACAATTAATTAGAACATTTTATGGTTCTATCTTTTATAGTTTAGGTAGCGTACGCAAAATAAGTAACTTTTCTGGTTGATTTTTACACCTTATGTCCGAAAAACCCAAATATTTTAATTTACCCTATTTTTTCCAAAATAACATTTAGCCTATGTTACTCGTGGATAATGTAGCTTTCGAATGGTGAAAGAATTTTTAAAATCGGTCCAGTAGTTTTTGAGCCTATTCATTACAATTAAACAAACAAACAAACAAAGTTTTCCTCTTTATAATATTAGTGTATATGTAGATATTACACGCATCAATATTATCACGATTCCGTGATTATTTATTTTATATTTTATATTATTTATTATATTGAATACAAGTAAAATAGTAAGAAGCCGCTGAAACTTAAAATTAATCGTAAGGAAACATGAAGTCACAAAGTTTTTTTAATAAAACATAAGTACATAAATTAAAACAAATTTCAGTTTACAGTCACTTTTACAGTTTATTTATTCATAAGTAGATAATTAAACGGTACATAAATGGTACATAATAATATGCTTACCTATTGCTTACCTATATGTCAGTGTATGCCACTGACATATAAGTACTGTGTATGCTTACTTATTTGTCAAATATTTACCTATGACATGACAAAACGTAGTGATTATAATTATTCTCTTTGGAGTTTGGACATGACCAAAGAGGATATATTATACAAACCCTTTTAAATACCGCATTTAGGCCCATAGCACACGGTGTATTTAAGACGCGCAGAATAAATTATAATACGTGCGTATACGCGATTCAAATGAGATTCGATCGCAACTTTGTAACAGCACACGGGGCGATCGTGAAACGCGCCTCTACTGCGCGTATACGTGCATAGATACAGCGATACATGCAACAGCAAAACCGCTTTTGCTGAAATTTGATATGGAGATACGTACCCGGGACAGGACAATACTTTTTATCCCGGAAAAATATACGGTTCCTGCGCGCTAAATGAATTTCGGCGTAACGGAGTTGCGGGCGTCATCTAATAGGTTATACTAGGTATTGTTCTAAGTATGAGAATCAGATCACGTACGTATGATTCGTAGATTTCGTACACGTATGTAGATAAGTACATGAGGTGACGAAGACATCAATAATACTTACTATGTAAGCGCAATACCTGTGAGGAAATAAACGGCCTAACTTTTTTTTCTTAGCCTATACTATACTGTCCCACTGTTGGACACAGCCCAGAGGCTTCCCTCTGGGACTTCCATTGTTCTCGCTCCTGCGCCACCGCTGGCCAGCCTGGCTGGTTTGCCTCCAGCTCGTCACGCCACTTTCTAGGCCAGCCACGGCGGGGGCATCCATCTTCAAGTGCCCACTCGGTTGAGAATTGAGATCTTGCCCAGCGGTCGGAATGCATGCCGCTAAGGTTACCCACTCCCACTTCAGCTTGGCCGCCTTTAGGTACTCCTACGTTCTTGATTTCCGTTTGTGTGCTCAGTATGGCGTTTTTTATTTTATCGAGAAGTTTTACTTTTAACATACCTACTGCGCTCCATTGCCGGCATACGGTATGCCGCATACCCCTAGTTGAGTCTTGCAAATCGGTTAAGGACCATGTTTGGCCATGGGAAGTAATTACCTAGATTTTCAGGAGGGTCTTAAATGTATCTTTTTAAATTGAGTGTCTAGTAGATAAATTGACGTACGTAAATAATGATCGGACGACGTGCTGGCGAGGCCCTATCGTTATCTATTTTCTATTGGCCCATATTAAACCATCGAAGTAAATTAAGTTATTAAATCAATGTTATCAATATTATAGCACCACACAAATGTAACATTGTTACTTAATGGAGATAAAAGATATGATTCATGCTTTCGATTCTTATTTATTTCAATTGCTCAATTGTTAGTATATAAACAGCTCGTAAAAAAACCTCTTCGCTGTTTTGAACGATGGCTGTGATTCGTCAGCTAATTTGTGCGCTGCTATTTACCTTTGTTGTTTGCGAGGAACAGTCGAAAGTGGTGAAGACAAAGTTGGGCAAATATGAGGGTAGTTTAGCAGACAACGGCCTGTGTTACAAATTCTTGGGGATCCGATATGCAACCCCTGTTAAGTTTCGGGTAAGTGCACTGTTATTATCAACTCTCTCCTAAGGCTTGATTTGCGCCGCTATATTTAAATAAATCGTTACATACTATTGCTTGCGATCTCGTGGTGTAGCGGCCGAACCGCTCGCTCGCGCGGACGCATATAAATCCAGCCTTAGAGCCCTTACTACCAAAAATATTTACACATCGACATGACTATAAAAGGTCATCTCTGTCTGGCAAGTGGTATGTAGTAAGAAAACGGTAAAAATAAAAGGGTCGCTCTAGGCAAACATACAATAATATAATGTTCAATTCAATTTTCATTACTAAATATCTTAATATGTTTACAGGCGCCTACCCCGGTTCCGCCATTTTCCGGGATATACAAAGCCGACACCGCCACCGTCGTGTGCCCGCAGTTCCCCACCCACGATCCTCTAGCGGCTTCGAGTGACACGGAGGACTGCCTGGTCCTCAACGTATTCACCCCATCCTTCCTCAACTCCACTCTCCCAGTCATGGTCTACATTCATGGCGGAGAGTTCGGCATAGGCTCCGGTTCCCCCATATTCTACGGCCCAGAGTATCTCATCACCCACGGAGTAGTGGTCGTCACTCTCAATTACAGACTCAACGCGTACGGGTTCCTCAATTTGGGCATTCCAGAGGCCCCGGGAAATGCTGGATTGAAGGACATAAGGGCAGCGCTCAGATGGATTAAAGATAACATTGCTTATTTCAACGGTGACCCTGAAAATGTGACCGTGTTCGGTCAGGGCAGTGGTGGTCTAGCCGCTATATACTTGACCCTCTCGAATTCTACCAAAGGGCTCTTCCATAGAGTCATATCGGAGAGCGGATCACCCTTTGGCATGGAATCTTTTGATAGAAGTCCCCTGAATACGGCGAGTCAGGTCGCGAAGTCACTAAGTCTGAACACTCTAGACCCGTACGAGTTATTAAAGGTATACTCCGAAACACCAATCAACAAAGTAGAGGAGGCGATTGAGAAACAAATGAACGCAAAATCTGTGTTCCTACCGAGTAAGGAAAAGGTTTTCAAAGACGAGGAGCCGTTCCTAACCGACACTCCCTACAACATAATATCTAAGAAGACCAAATCGTTCAACCCGGTTCCGATACTGACTGGGCTTAATACTGTAGAAGGGCTGACGGCTATACTAGACTACAACACCATCACGAGCCAAATATTCAGGATTCAAAACGGGGATTACTCTGCCATCGACCAAAGGAACCTCATAATACCTCACGACGAGAAAGATGACTTCAGGGAGCTGATCGTAGACACATATTTCAGTAACACAACGGATGAAGAATCAGTCATTGGAGGATTGATCAATCTAAGCACTGATTTCTCCTACGTCGGTCCCATGTCCTTGTTCACGGAGCTATATTCTAATGGCTCGAAGACTGACATGTTCACTTACGTCTTCAGTTACGTTGGTACCAGGAACTTGGGCAGAATGTTGACCAACAGTAGTCTAGCAGCAACAGCGAATAGAGACGAGCTGTATTATATTTTCGAGCTGGAAAGATTGAGTCTGCCTCTAGATGAAAATGACGCGCGAATGATCACCTTCATGACGACGATGTGGACCAATTTCGCTAAATTCGGGTAAGGTCAAATAATAATTATATATAAATTTAATATTATAGGTACTCTAACTTGGAACTGATAGAATTTTCTAAGTATTCTCTGAGCGTAGATATTATATATACCTACAGGCTATAAAAAAACGAGTGTATGTATCCCTTATATTGTGTTTACTGTGAAAGAAGCAGCGCTGAAAGAGCAAATTTTTTTTTTGTGATTTGTATGCAAGCACCTCAGATTCATTAATTTTCCCATACAAAAGTAAAAAAATAACTGTATTTTAAAAAGATAAAACCGACTTCAAAATTTTACGTAATTGATAATTAAAACTCCCTATCTCCAAAACTACTGAACCGATTTAGATGAAACTTGCACTATTCCCTAAGTTGAACAATACCTAGTACAACAAAAATAAGAATTACTGAAATCGGAATGGTAGTTCCAGAGATATGCGAACACAAACATAAAAACATACATACATACATACATACACTTTTGAAATTTGGCACATTTGTTCAGACGCTGATATAGACTAACATATACGAAAATTGGACAGTTCTGGAAATATTACATACCTACGCGTCGAATTGATATCCTCCTTTTTTGAAGTCGGTTAAAAAAATAGTTACTCTTTTAGCGCTGCTACTTTCACAGCGAACTCTGTATAGGGTACTCATTATACACCCTAAAGGATTATATAGTTTTGTTACATCCTGTTTATTAGACTTAATTTTCTAGTATAGACCGACCACTGAAAGAGAAGTAGAAAGTTAGTTATAAGGTCAGAGGTTTCTGTCACCCACGACATGATCTTCTCTATCTCTTTTGTGTAAAGGAATTTGCTTTCAGAATTTTAAATGTACTATCGAAGAAATTGATTCATATGCAGTTAACAGACCTACGTCAGTTGGGATAAGTCAATTCAATATTAGTCGTGATTTGACGGCTGGGTTTGACGTAACGCAAACCAAGAACCGTAGCTGTCCGCCAACTGCCTGATAAATGAACTTATCTGATAGTACCTACTCATATAAAATTCCAGGTCTCCAACCCCAGACACCAGCAACGGGGAGTGGCTGCCGTACCCCTACCACCTGGCCATAGACCTAGAGCCGCAGTACGTCGCCCCGCTCACGCCTGACCGCGCCAACTTCTGGCGCCTCCTCTTCTACAAATATGGCGTCGATTGACACTAAAATTGGCGGGAAATTAATTTATTTCTAATTATACATTTTTTGTTTTAAGTAAATTATTTTCTAAATTATAATAATTAGTATTTTTTCATATTCTGGGATTTCGATGTGGATGATCAGAGAAAAATATTTTCGGTCTATATAATTTATTTAAAAAAAAAATCTTACGCATAAAAGGCACAGTTTATATTTTATAATATCCTAGTGCTACAAAACTTGCATTCTAGCAAATATTATGTCTTTTTTTATTAAAATTTAAATAATTATAATTATTATACACATTTGTACGCAACTAATGATAATTTAATTTTGACCGACTTAAAAAAGTCGGAGGTTCTATGTTCGGCTGTGGATATATTTTTAGAAGACACCTTTAAGACACCATTTTATTTAAGGCACAAACATTGAAGAAATTGCAACGCAATATTGGTCGCATGGTTGTGCAACGCCAAGACTACGGTAATAATTATTACGATAAAACATTTCGCTTACGAGTTGCGACAAATACGAGTAAACGTAAATTATTTAATCTTATCGTTTCATAATAATATACATTTTACCTAATTAATTTATTTTGAAACAACTTACTCTACAATATATTTCGCTAGGCGATATTTAAGCGAGTTAATTCTTATTTCTTAAGCACTTAAGAACAATTTGTACTTATAAAAAAATCATTTGCCTAAAAATTATCCGTAAGGATAGTCGATCATACATAACGACCTTTTATTCACCTCTTTTCGGGAACCACAATAATACAAAAACTTGTCGAAACCCACGAATCGTGTCAACAACGCCAGATGCGCGAAAGGGATTGAATCCCAAAAATCGTTTCCAATTACTCTTCCTTTACATTTTCAACTGGAAGAGTCTGAGCTTTCACTCGTCGAGCGCTTCTTCTTCTTCTTCTCTCTTCTTTCGTCTCTCTTTCTCCGGGGGCTTCGCTTGGGGCTCTCCCGCCGGACACGGTGATGTCAAATGCCTGAATCGTCCGTAGTGTGCTGAATATTATTCAGTGACTCCGATGACTCTGACTTTTGTTTCTTCTTCGACCTAGAACGTTGGAAGGTTTTTAAACATACAGATTTAATTCATTTAATCGCGAAAGTACTTTACGCCTTGGCGCGGTTTCCGCAGTGGCACCAGCACAACTAGCAAGACTATGATAGAAACAGATTACAGATTACATAAAGAGACAGAGAAGAGTTACCGTTTTAATCTGTGGGTACTCCTATTCTTTCATTTCTACGACGCACATGCTGAGCCTACTAATCGAAACAACGTGATGATTTTTTTATGATGTCACTAACAGACTACACTATTTTTCATAGAATATGTCATATACAGGGTGTAACAAAACTAAGTGATAATACTTTATGGTGTGTACGTGTTCCTTGTAGAGAGCTCACTGGGAAAGTAGCAGCGCTGAAAGACCTTTTTTTTTTTCACTTCTGTATGGAGAAACTCGTGACGCTAGGGCGCTTGCTACTCTCTACAAGGCACACATACACACGCTGAAGTATTATCAGTTAGTTTTGTTACACCTTGTATATTATGTTCTTTTTATTTCGTTTCAGAGTACCTCTAACATTTTCTAAAAATAACAATGAACGTACGAAGCCTATTATTATAGCCGTAACGATGGTGATGATGACCTTAAGGCATTTAAGGTAGGACTTTATCAGAACATTGTCAAGGTCAAACATAAAGAATGAATGAAAGCTGAATGGAAGCAAGGGGTGAGTATGAGAGTACATTTTTAATATGTATACCTAATAAAAGTCTGTCTGACTGTTACCTTTTCACGCTTAAGCCACAGAACCGATTTTGATGAAGTAGGTACATAAAATAGTTTTCGGAAAAGGACATGACAGGGTAAAAAAATCAGTTCCCATCGACGAAAGATTTTTCTGCGAACACCACATTACGCAAATATTACCTTCAATAAACGAAAAAAAAATTTCAACACTTACTTGCTCTTCTTCTCGTTTTCAATTTTCACTTGATCTTTGAATAGTTTTGATAGCTCCAACTCCTTGATTTCATCAGAGTTTGTGAGAATAATAGCTCTGAAATACAAAACAAACAGTTAGTGATACTTTCTTAAAAATTAACAGGCAAGTAAATGCTTCAACAATTTATCTTATAAAAACGATTTGCCGGTCGATTCTATAAGATAAAACCAATTTATCTTATAGAACCGACCGAACCGAAAAGATGAGTCTCAATTCTTTGAGACATACTGTACCAAATTTTATCATTATCCTTTCAACGGACACGCAGTTAAACAGGATACTTTTTTTATATTTCGCTTCCAATAAGTAACTACGTAATTACTGATTACTTTATTCAAACTTAATCATGAATAAACCTCCACTTGATAGCCAATTTCTAGAACAAAGCAAACACCTAACAGCGTCATCCGTTCGGGCATATACACAGGCGGGGTCAGGGTAGAACCTTGACCCGGGGAAGGGTTCCTAAATCACGACTAGGGATGTGCTTTGTCGATTAAGCTATAAAGTCAAAAGATGTGGTTATTGTGCAATATTGAATAATAAGCTATTGCATAGGTTTTAATTTTTATTGCGGGCTTTGAGCGCGGCGAGCGAATCAAGAAATTCCGTAACGTAAATAAGGCCCGTATTTTTGGTCAGTACTTAAGATGCGACCCGGTCTCAACTTCTCAAGACGCGGTTCGGCTCTGTGATTGGTCCAAATTTTGACAGCCAACCAATCACAGAGCCTGAACCATGTCTTGAGACCGAGATGCATCTTGAGTACTGACCAAAAATACGGGCCTAAATCTAACACCCCTCACAGAAGCTGAGTAAACTCATAAGTTATAGGTATAAATAGTGCAGTTGTGATATTTAATGGTTAGCCCTAAAAGTTTACAAATAAATACATCTATACATCTCTGTTGAGTGTCTATGAAATCAGGATCGATGAAATAAAATCGCTTAGTTCCATCACTATGAAAGGGCGCGGCTGAAATAGGTAAGTGTCTGTTGGGGCAACGTCGGATGACCGACAGCGTTCTATACAATTGAGTATTAAACGACTAGAATTTCAACTATATTTACTCTGTTAATTAGCAACTAACCACCTAATAGCAACAACTAATTTGTTTACATAATTACATAGGCTCAAACAACTTTTCGGCTTATTTAGAGCGCCAAATGAAGGAGTTATTTTTCGAATATAAAAATTTATTGTTAATAAACTGTTTTGTGACATTGTCTATTACGAAATTATTTATTATTAGAAACTTTAAATCTCACCTAATTCTACCTCCGTCTACTCTGCTTTCTCTCTTCGGATCGCTGATTACTGAAATAGACGTTTCTTCTGTCTTTTTTCTGTGCTTTTTCGCTTTGTGTTCCCTGATGACATGAATGAATTTCAATTTTGGTACGTATGTTTTTTACGTTACATATTTTTCTCGTTATATTTTTACTATGATTCTTTATTTAAAACCTTACCTATGTTTTTTGTCCTTGTCTTTCTTTTCATCGGACTCATGTTTTCGTCTTTTTCTGTACACCGAGTTGCCGTTCCCATCCTCAACCGTCTCCAAGTGTAGGACATACAGCCGGTATATTTGTAGTAAAATTACCTATAAACATATAATAAACAAACGTTTACATTAGTGCTTAGGCTAACACAATCGTATATACTTTTTACAAAGATCCACTAGGTTCTCGAAGTTATGTTCAACTAGCTTTTTAGCAGCACTGCTACGCCGCTGACGTAACTTAATTGTTACAGTGTCCCACGGGTACCTACACTGTAATTTTTCAGGATAAAAATGGCCTACGTTTTATTCCAGAGCCTAAATTACTACCATCTCAAATTTAATAAAAAATCGTTACAAATGTACTTTTTGAGTGAAAAATAAACAAACGTACACAATCACTAACTTCACCCTTTACAATATTTGTATGATAGTGTGATAGAAGTACAAACAAACATTAAAAAATAAAATAAAAATATGACCAAAAGCCTGACAAACAAGACATACAACCAATTTTGTATTTACATTCTAACTTAGCACCACACAAAAACTCACCAGTGTATTCTTACAGGTGAAGAATATGTTCATATAGTTGATGATCTTGTAGTGTGCTATGATGAGCAGGCGGAAGGCGAGAAAGGGCGCGTCCTGCAGCACTATGTTCATCATGATCGCGCACACCTCGATCGAGCAGCAGCAAGCTCTGCTGGTGTTCCTGGGAACGTGTACTATTAAGGCACACTTGGACAACGCGACTTGGCGGCTGCGCTGCCGCGCGGCCGGGGCGCCGGACGAAAATTTTGAAGTAGTTTTTTTTTTTTTAAACTTGAAATTATAATGATCACTCTCTTATCGGTTTCTGAGGTATGTAAAAGAAGTTAATTTAAATAGCGTTGTTAATTGGATTATGTTTAGAAGTAATTACTAATTAGTAATCAAAAAAATTTGGCACAGAATTTCATACAAATTTTGAAAATTTATTTGAAATTTTGTATCTCGATTCACGTTTGGTTTATGAACCATTTTATGAACAGATAAAGTGGTAGCTAAAATACCATTTGTGGATTAATTTAAATTATTGTGGACTGTATTTCGAGAATAAAGAAGGGATTGAGAGCAGATTACACTAACCTCTTTTTTGGTTCTGTAGCTCGCTTCGAGGGCCCTCGTTTCTTCCTTTCTTTACACAGATTTTTCACACTTGGCTGATCTAAATAGTTCTATAGGCTATCGCGCATAGTAACGACGTAGAAATTAGGTTAATTTTTCAGCGGCGCGGCGGAGCAGAGATTCGTTCTAAGAGCGGCTCGTTTTAAGACTCACGTTGCGCAGACAACCTGCTCTTTATATAGGTAGGGATGGATGGGAAATGGGAATATGTCACGGTCTCGACGCGTGATTCGTGCACAAGGATTTTTTATTTCGCTACCTTCAATTATAAAAAATATAAATTTTTTAAATTCGGGTTCATTCATAAAGTGTCAAAAAATCTCAGAAACTCGGCATTATATGCGATGTAATAAATATATTCCTCCATGCGGCATTAGGTGTTTTTATCAAGGATATCACAGTGTCAATGGCTGAACCATCATAATATTAGGTTAATAATAAAGTATTTTCGTCATATTGGCACACCCCATTTAACAATTCCCCGCTCCTTAACCTGTGACATTATTTACATACGTGGCCTCCAAATTAAGCAAGACTTAAGTTTGTTAGTCGACTTATCATATTATAAAAAAAAAAAAAGAATAAACAAAAAAAAACACAATAAGCTACGATAAGCATGTATGTAGAGAAATGTTACAACAAAACCGGCCAAGTGCGTGTCGGGCCACGCGCAATATAGGGTTCTGTAGTACCGCTAGTTTTTGATAATTTTTGTATGGTTAATGAATGTACATTTATAACGTATTTTACACCACCAACAACATTATCTCACTTACGTTCAAAGGACTTGAACGAAAAGTTCCTTTATACTTCGCCGAATACATTTTTTTAGTTGATCGACTATTACTAAATAACTTATGAAGTTTTCTTAGCCGTGATAGTTTTCCTTTTAAATTTAGTATATTTCCTACTCCCGTGAATTTTTTCACATTTCCAGAAGCAACCGTTTAGCTGGTAGAAGGGAGACACTGGACTCTAACAATTTATTTTTTAAAGTTTTTATATACCACTAGCTGTGCCCCGCGGTGTCACCCGCGGTTTAAGTGATATATAATAAAAGACTATGAAAAATACCAATAATGAGTCAAAACGGGACGATACATGGTTCTATAATGGTTTCTGGTAGTGATGATGATGATGATGAATGTAATTTGCATAGTAGCATATGCTTTCCGTTTTTAAAACAACGCCGAAACTCCCAAACTTGTATCTATAAACGAAACTGAAGTCACCACATGTTTCCATATAAATTTTGAGGAGTTCCCTCGATTTCTTATGGATCCCTTCATCAGGTCACCACTTTCATGAATATGGTACCAAATTGGGATGATAACCTATACACCAAAAGAAAAATTTTGAAAATCGGTTTACAAACGGCGGAGTAATCGTTGAACATAAAAAAACGAACATAACACCTCCTCCATTTTTAAAGTCGGTTAAAATTGTAGCCTATGTGTTATTCTGATGTATAATCTATATTATTGTAAAGTTTCATAAAGTTAAAATCCGTTCAGTAGTTTTTGCGTGAAAGAGTAACAAACATCCATACATACATACATACATACATCCAAACTTTCGCCTTTATAATATTAGTAGGATTTTGTCGGCATCCTCAATATGTGCATTCATGCCGAATTACAGCTTTGTAGGTCCTATAGTCTCTGAGCAAAACCGCGGACAGACAGACGGACAGACAGATAGACGGACAGACAGACAGACGGACAGACCGAAACTATAAGGGTTCCTTGTTGACTACGGAACCCTAAAAAGCCACGTCTTACCTCATATAGCATTTAAATTAGACCCTTAAAGATTGAAAACATTTAATGTACTAACAGTAATGGTAAGAGTTTTAAATATAAAAAATATTTTTCCGTCTCAAAAAAGAAGTAACTTAATTCAGTGATGTTACCTATACCAGTACCTAATGTAAATCTAAGGAAAGAAGTTAACTCACGTAGATTTAATAATTCAACATGTCTACCACGTACCCATTATTATACTTAAAGGGAAGCATCCTGTAATACAATTCTAAAAAATTCAAGAAATGCCTCGAGAAAAAATAGGAGTAGCGCCTAGCAAGTCGAAAACTCGTCTTGGCTAGAGCACTGCCGTGCCCTCACATATTTGCATTAATTAATATGACTTTACTGCTCTGAACGATAAGTATAATAGTTTCGCATCATTTTTCATAATGTGTTATGCTATAATCCGTTTAAATAATATACAGGGTGTAACAAAACTAAGTGATAATTATAAGGGGCACATCACACATGTCACATACACACCCTAAAGTTTTATCACTTAGTTTTGTTACAACATGGTCCATTTAAACGGGTTATAGCATATCGCATTACGAAAAATAATGCGAAACAAATATTATATTTATCATTCAGAGCAAACTTTTTTTTTTCTTATTATGGCACTTCGGCTTTATAACCATGGCCAGTGTCAAGTAATGGCGGGAAAACAATATTTCCCGCCATTACTTGACAACAAAACAGTATATTATAATTTTCGGCAACGTTTTTCTATTTCGTCAGGTCCAAAGTTTAACACAATTTTAGGAAAACAATACAAAAACACAACATCACTCTTTCACATTCCCAGCAAAACTCCCCAGAGCAAACTTAGTAATATTTAATGCAAATATGTGGGGGCACGGCATTGCTCCCGCCAAGACGAGTCTTCGACATTTCCCATGTATAGTGTACATGATGGATGAAGCAAGCGGCATGTACATGCGCCGGTGTGGCTGCGTGCGGTGCGTAGTACGTACATGTCAGACCTATGAGCGGTGCCGCGCGACTTCCGGGACTTGGTGGCTGTGAGCACCACGGTGAACTGCATCAGCGACCACGACCAGATCGCCAGGGTGAGCATCACCAGGACCGTCTCCGTCGCCACCTTGTCGTCTTTGAAGGAGTCGAAGAACTCGATTATGTCCGCCGCCGTGCCTGTGGTATTAAACATAGTGGTGTGCTATTTCCAAGTTTGGTTAGGACAATGCAGACTGATCACCTGATTGTCTGTCAAGTAAGATGATCCATGCGTCGGATGGGCATGTAAAAAGTCTGTCCTGCGCCTGATCTCTCGCCAGTCGTGTCGGTCTTCCGTCCCAGTGGGTTATGAGAGTAAAGGAATAGAGAGTGCTTTTGTGTACTGCGCACACACTTGGGTACTATAAAATTACTCCTGCGTAATTGGTCTGGTTTCAATGAAAACGGCCACCGTCACCGAAACCGGTGTGGAAGTAATTATTATTAAGCATTTTGAGTCAACTTACAATAACTGTATTTTAATGAAAAGATAAAACCGACTTCAAAATTGTACGTAATTGAGAATTAAAACTCCCTATCTCCATAACTACTATACCGATTTTGATGAATCTTGCACTATTCCCTAAGTTGAACAATACCTTGTACAACAAAAAAAGAATTACTGAAAGGTAGTTCCAGAGATATGCGAACACAAACATAAAAACATACATACATACATACGCTTTTAAAATTTGGCACATTTGTTCAGACGCTGATATAGACTAACATAATATACGAAAATTAGGCAGTTCTGGAAATATTACATACATACGCGTCGAATTGATAACCTCCTTTTTTGAAGTCGGTTAAAAATAAGGTACCAAGTTCGGTTATACATTTTTTAAGTCATTGAAAGATAATTAATGCTTTAGCACAGTAGGCTGTCTGGCATTGATCTTCTACTTAAATGTTTTGCTAAGTTTCTAGAGAAGGCCAGCCCCAGATTTATAAATATTAAATAGGCCGTATAGGCCGCGGCCTAGTGGCGGCAGCGTCCATATAGGGAGCTGGTAGATTTCGTACACGTGGCGGCGGAAATAAAGTGGCCTACACTTATAAAAAAATATAAATTCGGCACTGGAGGAGGCGTTGAAACTACTTTTTCATATGTTACGACCATACTTTACAATTGTCTATGGATAGAGTCATTTTTTTTTTCGATTATCGTCATCATTTTCTCTGTTCCTCGCATTTATCAATAGATGCTACAGCAGAAGTATCAACTATCAAGTAAGCGTCCTTTAGCCAAGACCTTTTCTGTATATAATCGCTGATTAAAATGTATGGAATTTACATAAGCGTTCGATAATATGACGTTGACGTTCGACTCGTCTAATGTCAATTCCATACATTTTGATCGGCGATTCTATAAAGAAGCGATAAAGAAAACGTCTTGGCTACAGGCTCTGTTCTCTCACTCTCACTTACCAATATACACGAGCAGCAGTTGGCTGAGCTGGTCCCTCGTGAGGTCGCCCTTGGGCAGCAGCCAGCGGCCCACGATGAGGGTCAGCATGAGGAACTGCTCGATTAACGTCACCCAGGTGTCAGTCTCGAGCCTGGTCGCAACCGGGATGGGGATCTCCGTCTGCGGGCAGTAGCGGCGTTAAGGCGCTAGGCGACCGCCCAGGGCGTCAGATAAGTATTAGGGGCGCCGAAGACAGACAAAAGGCACTTTTTAGTTGTTTACCTTTACCAGCACCCCGGGCGCCCATGAAATCTCGCTCTGGGCGCTGGTAGTGCTAAAACCGGCACTGTCTGCGGGTATAGACGCCTATAAAGCTAGCATGACAAACTTAATAACTGCAGGGGATTTAGTGCTAATTGAGTTCTAATTTAGTGCCTAAAGTATTAAAGTTACTATAGTTGATGCCCGCAACTCCGTTGCGCTAAAATTCGTTTATCGCGCGCGAGTACATTTTCCGGGATAAAAATTATCCTATGTCCTCTCCCGGGACTCAAGTATCTCCGTACCAAATTTTATCCAAATCAATTCAGTGTTTTAAGCGTGAACAGGTAACAGACAGACAAATGGACAGACAGACACACTTTCGCATTCATAATATTAGTATGGATTGGTAAATAGACAAACTATACTGCGTGTCTCGTGTAACTTTACTTGCAAGCTTTACAAACATAGACAAGAAACTGTCTCCATTTAAGACAGTGTTTTGTCTAACGGTCTACATCATGAAGGTCCCCTCCCCCCTAGAGATTAAATGCACTAAAGTTTTATACATTCAGCGGTTTGGATGTGAAGAGGTAACACACAAACAGACAGACTTTCGCATTTACAATATTAGTATGGATATATTCACCTCGATATTTACTGTGAGGTTGGATTTCTTCTGCAGCCGCAGGTCGACCTTGTGCAGCTCCAGCAGCCAGATGGCGGGCACCGTCAGAGCCAAGTAGATGAACACGGACGGACAGAACCTGTCCAGTAGATGACAAGCTGATGTTATAATAAGATACATTCAGAATTTCGTTTCGGATTTGGGATCATAGGTATGATATGCCTTGAGAAAATTTCAAACATAAAGCTTTTATCGTGGGTTTTGAGTGCGGCGATCAAATCAAGAAATTCCGTAACGAAAATAAACCTAACACCCCCACTACGACCGTTGTGGTCACATCGTCTAACTTCGTTCGGCAGACTCTACATACTAGAAAGCTTAGCATCAGTACTTTATCAAACACTGTGGGAGTGATGATGATGGGTGTGGCAACAATTTGTCTCCTAATTGGGTGTGCGAGGATCCGGCGGAAGCGCCATTAGCATGTCACGCCGGGGATACCCCGGACACAAATTATTGCCATTATACTAAAACTTCTAACCGGTACCCCGACTATACAAGGTGGAACAAAACTAAGTAATAATACTTTAGGGTGTGATTTTGTCCCTTATACATAAAGAGTTCACTGTGAAAGTAGCAGCGCTGAAAGAGCAATTTGTTTTTGCAATTTATATGGGCAAGCGCCCTCGCATCAAGAATTTTTCCATACAAAGGTGAAATAAAGTTACTCTTTCAGCACTGCACTTTCACAGCGAACTCTATAATTCTAGGTATAATTCTAAACACCCTAAAATATTATCACTTAGCTTTCTTACATTCTGTATTAATGAAGTTTCGTTCCTTGTTCAATAAAGTCCGTTTCCGATAGTATTCGTATCTATGAAATGTGTTTTGTGTCTGTGGTTGTCGTGTCGTGTATGTCTTTAAATACTATTTTGTAGTTTGATAGGAACCGCGCACAAAGTTGATTTAATGTTGCTTTAACGCAAGCAATTTACGTAGGTATACTGACCGTATTTGCATCCTACTCCATCCTAATTCCTACTCCTGTGAGGTACCATCGAGGAAATTGATTCCTAGGCAGTTGTCAGACCAACGTCATTTGGTCGGATCATGTCAATTTAACGTTAATTGTGATCTGTCGGCTGGGTTTGAAGTAACGCGACCAATCTACGTAGGTCCCCCATCTGCCTAGGAATCAACTTCTCCGATAGTACATAGTTAAAATGTAAAAAGTGAGAATGGCTGGGTGTTAGTTCCGCTTTGACGATAAAACTTTTTTACTACTACCGTAATAATTACGGTTAGGTACCTAATTATTTAGTAATCTGTGCTACTATTTTTATTTAATACAAATATTGTTGTTTCAATGATGACAATAATCCTAATTTAATGTTAATAAACATTGGTTTGTCACCTTGGTTTGTCATATAAAATCAAGTATTCTGCATAATATTATAATATATTTTATGCTAGTGAGTTGTGACAATTATATCTTCTTTTATGCATTAGTGTGATGTTGACTTCTGTAGAAGAATAAAGGTACAAGTTGGAACAGAGCGACACGCGACAACTGCAGACGACGTGTCGTTGCGACACTACTGGTTTCTATGTATTTCTATGAAATACCCTGCGCAGCTAGCGACACTTATTCATAGAAATACATAGAGACCAGTAGTGTCACGACGACACGTCGTCTGCTGCCGCTTCATGTAACGGGCTTCCAACTTGTACCATAATATTCAGGGCCATCTATGGTCAAGGCTGTGATTTTTTCAGAAGTGCAAAGTAATTGCGGGGAGCGTCAGAGTGATAACTTACATAGAATCATGAAATTGTAATCACGATTCTCGAGAATTTAAAAGTACAACCATGTTCATAAGCCTTACATATTTATATAATTTGGATAGTGATGAGATAGCCTTACTTCTGCACGAAAAAGTCGGTTAAACAAGGTCCATACTGCGGGCTTATTTTTTAATGCGTTTTATATTGGTCATATCCTAATATAGCTTTTATCGCGGGCTTTGAGCGCGGCGAACGAATCAAGAAATTCCGTAACAAAAAAACCTAACAAGTAACACCCGACCGTCCCCGGAGTGGGGACTCCGACCGGCAACGCTGTGTTGCCAGACTTCGGCGCGGTGTTTGTGTGCGTGCAACTAGACGTATGCGAATTATAATTGCCTAAGTTGATAAAAAATGATAATATGCAATAGCTTAAGAGCGGCAGTCCCCAAGTGCCACACGTTTTTTTTTTCATTATAATTATCGATTACAGTTCCATCTCACATCTAATTGGTTGTTAAGGGGCTGTTTCACCACTTCCTGATAAGTGCTGGATAGGCTATCCACAACTTATCTGACAGATAGAGTATGGAGTATCTATACCTACAGATAATGTTGTGGATAGCCTATCCAGCACTTATCAGGAAGTGGTGAAACAGGCCCTAAGGGTACAAAACGTACTCACCATTTCCACTCCTGGTTCTCCTTGATCGTCAGAGTGAAGACACCTTCGATGATGAGCAGCAGTATCGGCGAGGCCAGGTACCAGTACTCAATGCTGTCTTTGAACAGCGTGACCTGCCAGATCGCTATTATGCCGTGGCAAGCGAACACTAGCCGGGTTATAACCGCCTTTATCGTGGCCAATACTTTGCCGACGTTCGCCATTGCTGTGACGTCATCGAATTTTGAAAATCGAACGCGTCTTTGTTTTTTCTTCTATTTACACTTTTGTTCGTGATGTTACACTTTTTGGGTTAAAGTTGGTATGGTACAGATTAAAAAAGTTTAATTTAGAAATGTTACATATTACACTTTTTTATATTTTGTTGAATACATTTTGTTAGGCACTTTATTTTGAATTAGTTATTTATTAAGTTTCGTATAATATTTTGTTATATTTTACTTTATGAACACTTAATAATAATTAGTTGTAAGGCACTAAAACCATATCCAGAGTCTTATTGACTCTTGATACCTTAATTTTGTTTCACAAAAAGTAGTATTTTTAACTTTAACTTTTATAAAAATATTTTGATTCTAGAATTTATTCAAAGTTTTACCGATTTTCTTCTATTTTTTGAATTTAAAAAAGTCTTTTAAAAATGTCACTTATGATATTTTATCACTTGTATAAAGTAAAAAAATTGTTTTAGTTTAAATAAATAAAATATGTGTAACTTTAGAATGTAATCCGATATTTGGTACGAACTTAACGGGTTGGTTCCTGAAACTGACTTCAAACATTTCCCAAACGAAGGAATTTTACCACGCGATGGTTATCTGTGGAAAACCGATTCTGTTGTCCATTGCGCGTTATGGTGCTTGTGTTAGTATATAATATAGCTATAGGAATTCGACATCAATCCAAAGGCTTTTTTCAAACCAAACATAATTCCTAGTGGACATGTTCTCTACATCAAAGTAATATGTACCCCAGGAGTATTTTTTGTCAAATACTATGCAAATTCTAACATAATAATAATATTACTTATTTAGCAATTACCACCAAGAACGTAAGCTTTTAGCTCGCACTTCATATGAAATTAAAATCTTCTAAAAATTTCTTATAAGTAAAAGAGTAAACAGTAAAGGGTACCTTATGCCATAACTCATTAGATATCTATTAATATAATAGACTATTATACTTGAAGGAAAATTATGTTATGAAAATGTTCCAACGTTCAATGTACACCGTTCTGCTGTTCCAGTCCGCTCGATGTCATGCAGTTTGCGCGCGCAACCCTAATATAAGCCAATCGGGAAGATTCCTTGTGCACTGATCGACAAGCGAGGAAAAACGCAAGTTTGATGGTAAGTAAACCTTATATTGTTCCCATTTTGGTCTCCTACTTATTGTCTTCACTCCGAAGCGACCGGCCCACCGGCTTTATATTAAGGATCGTTAAAATCATGCCGCCGACACACCTTAAAAACAAATTGATAGAAGGCGAAACTGGAGAGTGATCCTACCTCTTAAGAGTTTGATTAATTATGTTTGTATTATTGTATGGGCATGACGTAGGAACACTTCTCACAGAAACATAATAGAAGTCAAAAGCACCTTCCTTTATCGGCGCTGCTGTTTTCAGTCTGAACTCAATATATTATATGGGGGCAATCTATCTAAAGTATTATGTCTTTGTTTTGTTCCACCCTGTATACTTACTTGGGTTATCAACGAAATAAGTGAAATATGCACAAAATCGCCGAACGATCAAGGTGCGTTTTTGCTCATACATCGATCACACCACTTACAACAGGGCTTGGACGCTCGCAAAATTACGAAGACGTTACCTGACGCCTAATCAACCTTATTGCCTTCAACATAAGGCTCACGATCGTCTTCAGTGCCAATTGCAAAGTAATAATATTTGGCCATGTTGCGGTACTGTGCTGTCTTTGGTCATAACATTATTTGCCTATAGTATTGTTTTTTTCTCTCTCTCTATTTCTATATAATAATATTATAACCACGGAAAAGTTTGACATAATCGAAATTAATTCTTTAACTTATCTCTTTCTTACATGACTTGATGCCATAAAAGAAAAATCAAAATAGAGCCTCACACCTTTTTTGTAACCAATAACCATTCATTTTTGGATTTCGTTCTTTATTCGTGCTTTTTCTCAAGTCCAATAAGGTGTAAGCCTATGTCTTCTATATAATAGTCTAACACTCTATCTTTTTGCATCTGGGTGAGGCCGCCAATTTTTGCTGATTATGAGGCAGAAAAATAGAATATTCGCGTAGAGGAATTGGCGAATATCTAAGCTGCTTGTGACGTTGGAGCACCAAAATGGTAGCGAATTTATTCCTCTACGCTATCATAGCGTTGAGAAAATCAAACTTATCTCTGTAAATAATACACAATGTGGTTTTTATTATAGCCCCAAACATGGCCCTTTTGACTACTCACGTAATGCATTGATAGTTTTATGTGAAACAGTAACACTTACATTTGTGTCACAAAAAAAAACTTCCTTTGAAAAAACTGTGTACACAGCCCGACTGAGGTTCAAATGTGAACTGTCGAAAAATGGCGGATATTACGAGATTTTCCATAGAATACGTAAAAACTCAGCGTTGCCACCTCCCGATTTTACCTTCCCTAACACCCAACGATAATAATAAATCGGTATTATTGGTGACGTTTAAAATGTGGGGTAGAATTAATATTTCTAACGATTCATTTGATTTTAAAAAGTTTATAAAGAAAGTTATCTCAAAATACTATAAGGATTAGATGAGATAATAGCCATTTATATAAGTATTCATAACATATCCGATTTATCTTCAAATCTGTCATACTGCTACAGCGACAGTTAAAGTGCACCTCTTAAACGGCGGATTGTATATTTTAAGCTATTTTCTTACCTTTTTTATGTTTAATTGTAAATATATTTTAGACTATTATTGGAACTCAAATAATTCTAATGCATGCTTGAGTACTTTGTTTTCTTCGTTAGAATCAGTTTTCGAGCATAAGATAAACACAATTCTTTTTAAAATACAAAGGGCGGAGAAAAATAATTGCAAAATCAGCAAAAATTGGCGGCCTCGCCCATCTACTAGAAGTAACACAGTAATTTTGAGCCGATATTTTATAATTAATGTAAAACAAAAAATATTTACTGCCTGGGAATAAGTTCTCACCAATTACCATCATGATTTCCTTTTTCCTCTTATGTTTTAGTTAATTTTTTAACGTTTTACTACTACCTATTGCTGTCACTTATTCAACATTAGTACGGGACAGATAAAAAACCACATCCTACTGTAATAAAGCTATAATCGAGTTGTTAAATTAGGCCCAAGCTCTAAGCTCCTAGACATTTTATAGATTGCCAAGTCTTCGAACTTGCACCGAAGCGTATACAGTGTAGGGACCGCGGAATGATTTGCTGACAATAACACTAAAGTGACCTCTGACTCACCGCCCCAACTGCCTTCCCACCGACAACGTGAAAAGAGGGTCATGTGTTCTTATTGAGGCTTTTAGGCAATCGCTTAAAGCCTTATGTAGTTATATCTCACGCATTTTTTTTATTAGGTATGTGAACTATTCAGGTTATATGAAGTAATTATAGAAAATGTATACAGACGTCGTTTTACTTTAATATGTACAGTGTTTTTTTCTTGTCTGGTACGTTAGAAAAGCAGCTTGACAGACAAGGACAAAACGTTATATACCTGTAAAAGGATAAGCTTCCTTGAGCAGGATAGGAATTAAAACCAATAGTTATCTATTTTCCATTAAAAATCTCTAATAGTTCTCGGCAAACTACGATGTTCAAGCGAGCCATTAGATATACCATCGAGGAAATTGATTCCTAGGCATTTGACAGACCAACGTCATTTGGTCGGATCATGTCAATTCAATGTTATTTGTGATCTGTCGGCTTTGTTTCACGTAACGCGACCAAACTACGTAGGTACTGCTGCCTAGCCGGACTTCTACTATAATGTTTAAACAAATTTGACCAAAATAATGTAAAAGAAATTGTTTTAGCCTCTTTATTAATATCTACGTGACATCGAAATTGGTAGGTTTAGGTAAACAAAACCCAGTTTCGGTTATAATAATAACCGAAACTGAGTGAGTGTTTACATTCAGATCACTTACCCCGCGTTCCATTAAGAGGCCCCTTCCCAGTCCCACTATCGTCAACGCGGGAGTCATCGAAAAGCTTCTTGTTTCATCGATTAATATTAATTATTATTAATTAGTAATTATTATTTATTAATTATTATTACCTAGTAATTAATATAAATTATTAATAATTAGTAACAAGTAGTATTCACGATAAATAGTGTGTGGAAATTTCATAAAACTTGTTTAAAAAAAATACTTGTTTATTAGTAGGCCTTACAAGTTTGTAAAAAAATGTTTGACATTTAGAATCTCCATTACATACCTATTAGTTCACAAGTTTCAAAGAAAGATCCTTTATAACGCCATAATCACGTACGAGCGTTTGTATGGAAAGATGGTCGGGTTGGCCGCTCTTAAGCGTTAAAAACGCTCAAAATGCCTCCTATTTTGAGCGTTTTGATCGTTTTTAACGCTTAATGGAACGCGGGGGAAATGAAAAATAGTAAAATTACTTATTCTCACAACAATGTGAAAATAAAACCTCTTACTTTATTAAATATTTTAATAAACTGGAAACTCTGGATCGACGTATTTGGACCAGGCGTGCAGGCCTCCCGTCAGATCCTTGATTATACTTCTGTATGGCTCTTCTACTAGTTCTAGAACCTTCTTTACGGCCAGCTGCGAGTCATTACCTCGTCTGCATATGAAGGTCACTGAAAAGTAGATTTTATTTATTTGGTATAAAGTTTAAAATTGTTTCTATATAATATTTTCATTATATTAGGTTATTTGAAATAGTATATTTTACTTTATCGTGTGTAACAATTAGCGAAGATTTGCATGCGCATTATTAATTTGGGAGTACTGTACATATCTGCTTTGGCGCGTAGCCGAAATTTAAAACTACAACATTGATAATGCCAGTTTACAGAAAGTAGAATAATCAGTCACTTACTGTAACGGCCGTACTCAGAGACATTTAATGATGGTTAAAGTTCAATTAAATGGAGATTTTGACAGATTATGTATGGGGCTTGTCAAAATCTGCATTAGATTACAGTTAAGTAATTAATATTCGTCTCTACTCTGAGTGCGGTAGTAAATGTCGCTTAAGTACGTTTTAATTACCTTGATTCGACTCTTTTATATCTTCAACGAGTTTATTCAGAGTGGCATCATAGAGTTTCTCTATGGGGTAGTTGACAGCGCCCTCTATGTTGCACATGTTGAACTCCGGCGCGCTCCGCACGTCCACCAATAGATGGCGCTTTTCCGTAACGTTTGTTTGCGTCATCTCGTCTGCTAATTGTGTGGCGGACTTCCGGTACTCTGGCGTTAAAACTTGGAGGTCGAGGTCCTAGAATAATATTTAAAGTTGGTTACCGCCTATTCGAATTTAGTTTAAAACGACGAAACAGTATATTGTCAAAATTGAACCAATACTGTGATAAGTTCGAAATGGTAAATATAAACTCGGTATAAACCCGGTCATAGCGGGCCCCAAGACCAGTGATTCCCAAAGTGATCCAAGTGCACCCTCAGGGGTCCACGTGAGACTAGACGGTACTACGTTGGCCCTAATAAAAAATGGGGGTCCATGATTGTAGGGTGGGGTCCATGTAAATTAATTAGGTTGGCAGTGATTTCTCCATGTGCCACTTTTCTGAATAATCACTAAAGTGATGTCATGTGCTCAAAATGTTATGTCGCGTGCCATTAGTTCGCCATCCCTGGTGAACCTCTGCCCTAGACGATCAATTGTATTGTGCAATATCACGTATTGCGTAATATTATTGACCGTCTAGGGTTGATATTGAACATCGCGCACCTTCAATCTAATCGATAATAAACTGTTCAATGAAATTGAACTGTGGCATAAGACATTGCACAGTAAAATGCTCGTCTAGTGGCCCGCTTAGGGCTAAGTGTCATTGCTCTTTGCGCTGATCATTCACTTTAAATTAACGGTGTATAGACCATAAAGTTAATATACCTAGCGGAATAGAGCAACAATCTCGAGCTGTCAAACGAAACCGAAATTGGTTTACATCTGTGTGTAAAAATATGTGTACGTATACACTTACACAAGCATGACTGAACATGAATTCTATGATATTAAATTGTCAACGTGCCGATAAGTGCCGGCTGGACGTCAAAAAAAGAGTTCTGCTATCATGTATCACACGTCTCTTTTTACCACGCAGTGTTACTGATAGTGACATCTCGTTTGCTCAGGCCTTTGTTTCTTTATTCCGCTAGCTATATTAACTTTATGGTATAGACTAAAATAGAATAATGCTAGAGAAGAGAAAAAGAGGAAAATAAAAGAACTTGGTACAAAATTGTATTAAATATTATATTGATATATTTCAGTGCTTCTTAAAACTATGTATCACCACGTCTTATTATAGGCGCAGCCAGGTACTTAGGAAGCCTTTCTTGCCTGCTTAAACCGAATCTTGGGTAATTCCTTGCCACTGGCTGTAATAATATTCCACATCCATAACATCCGGTAAAGTCTTATGTCCATCTCTGTATTCCATGTGAATGTTATGTTCACTGTATAGATCGCATATATCAGTCGCATTCTTAGGTTTAAATATCCTTATATTTTTCATAGAAATAACTTTAGAAAACGTCTTTCTTGAGGCTGGCTCTATACCTTGCGCTCTCATATCTTTGGCATACAGATTATACAACTGTGACGCGTTTTTGATGTTTTCTATGTTGACGTACGTCACTTTGTCTATGCACATTTGACACTTGGGCGCCATCTTTGGTATATTGTCTATGTATGTGTCAACGTTTAGGGCTTTCAGTGGTTTCTTTGACACCCTAGGTTTTTCAGACATCAACCAACATCGAACCGTCGCCTCTTTTATTCCTAAAGTATTTAAAAAGATAGTTCGACATACTTGCTTTCTTTCCCCATCTTTGTATAGGTGGTAATGTTTGGACGGACCCTTTCTGGAGGCTTTGTCCTTGAACTGTATTCTTCTTCGTTTAACGGAGACTGAGTCGACAAGAGAACGAACGAAATTCTTCTTTCCCTTCCAGTCTAGATTATTCCAGAACTCTTTGAATATATCGTGTCTGTCTGTCTCTGAGAATAGCTTACAGTCTCGTACTCTCTCGCAGAATTCGGAGTTGCATCGCGGTCCCATTTTCCGCTCCGACTTCGGTACATCTTGTACCTGCTTCCTTTTATCTTCTAGTACTCTTGTTCTATATCCGACGTAACTTTGCCCACTCATTCTTTTCAATTTTCCTTCCTGCCTCCGCCTGTAATTTTGGCTTACTTCTAGCTTTTTCTGAAAAAAGAAAAATTGCAAGTATTAAAGTAGTTACTAGTGAATAGTTACGTGGCAGAGCCATGCTTCGGCACGAATGGGCCGGCTCGACCGGAGAAATACCACGTTCTCACAGAAAACCGGCGTGAAACAGCGCTTGCGCTGTGTTTCGCCGAGTGAGTGAGTTTACCGGAGGCCCAATCCCCTATTCCCTTCCTTTCCCTCCCCTATTCCCTTCTCTTCCCATCCCTACCCTCCCCTATTACCCTATTCCCTCTTAAAAGGCTGGCAACGCACCTGCAGCTCTTCTGATGCTGCGAGTGTCCATGGGCGACGGAAGTTGCTTTCCATCAGGTGACCCGTTTGCTGGTTTGCCCCCTTATTTCATAAAAAAAAAAAATAGTAAGATTAAGAAATGTAAGAATACTAGTTAATAGTTAATTACATATCGTTTAGAAATTCAATACTGCGAATGTTAAATTGATATGCCAAATAACATAAAATAATATAAGAAAATCACTTACCCAAACATTCGCAATTTTGAATTAAAGTCTGCAGCACTCAAAACAACTATAATAATATTATATCTAGCCGAAAACACACCAAATCAGAAGTGTAAAGCGCTTTTTACACTACGCGATTCTATATTGGCTTATAGCGCGGGATAATCTATTTTTGTATAAGAGCGTTTTTAAATTGCGTTGGTTAATCCCATTATAGCATCCAATGGGCAATGTATTGTATTGAACTATAATATGAATATGTATTATTTTAATTTTTATTGGTCGTTAAATAATAGATTTAAGGATGTATGAAACATTTATAAATTCAAAAATTCTGACCTTAATTCGAAATATATAGTAGAATAAAACATCATGCATCGATTAATACCAAAAAATCAATACCGAATACTATGATAAATGGAAATTTTAAAATGAATTATTTCACATAACTTGTCGGTAACAAGTTATGTGAAATAATTCATTTTAAAATTTCCATTTATCATACATAGTTTTTGCCGGAAGTGTTACAATTTTTGAGAATTCGTCAGAATTGGGAACTTTGTATCAAAGATAAACGAGAAAAAACTGCTTATCATTTTTTTTTGTACGATTTGCGATTTTTTAAGCCCAAAAGTGGGTTCACCGGTAATTCTGTGGAAATATTTCAAATTGAAATTTATGAAAACTATCTATCTGAATGGCGATACATCTGTTAAGGTGCGACAAGGCTTTATATGCACGTGGGCGGTGGCGCTGCTGGTAAAGAAGAACTGTCAAAAATGTCGTTTTTGTATGATGGCAGCGTTAGTTCCTTTTTTCGCCACATTCATTTAAAGTTCTGAACTAATTCAATCAAATGGCGGCTTTTGATTCAGCTGTAGTGTTGAACGTTTTGAGCGACTTAAATATTCAATTAAAAAGCTAGACGTGTGATTGAATGGCGTTGTTCAGTCAAAGGGCTAGCTATGTGATTGAACGGCTATTTAAACCAGTTGGCTGCGACATATACATCCTTAAAAAAATTTACGAATGTGTTTTTTTTTTGTAACAGTCTATTGTATATGGTCTTACTATCTAAAAAAAGTAAAAAGGTCAAAACATATTATCTTACCTTCTCTTTGGCCTGTGCTTTACAGAACACTTCGTAGTCAATCAGGCTAGTTATCGTGGGAGTGGGCGAACAGACTGCACACTCGGGGTTTCGTGGACGAAGTTTTACTGAAAATATTGAATACTTACAAATAATTCCCATTGATATATCATAAAAAAGTGTAGTGTATTTTTTTTTTTGAAATGGAAAAACACTAATAGTTCGGGTTCCGTAGAACAAATTTTTGTTTGATTACTATCAAGCAAATTTTTTGTGAGTAGCTTCATTTATATGAGACGAACAACAATTTTATTTGCGAAAAATCTTGAAAGTGGTAGCTAACAGAGATAGAAAGGATTTAATACTTTGATTTGATAGTCCTAAAATATGGATTGTTCTATTTGTAGGACAATGTTACTCTTAAATTATGTAACTATTAACCTACCAATATACAAAAAATCAGCTGGTTAGGGTTCCGTTTTAGGGTTCTGTAATCAACAAAACTTCAACCAACTACGGAACCCTAAAACGGAATCCTAACCAGCTGATTTTTTGTACATTGGTAGGTTAATAGTTACATAATTTAAGAGTAACATTGTTCTACAAATAGAACAATCCATATTTTAGGACCATCAAATCAAAGTATTACATATATCCTAATTCCTATCTCTGTTAGCTACCACTTTCAAGATTTTTCGCAAATAAAATTTTTGTTCGTCTTATCAAAATGAAGCTACTCACAAAAAATTAGCTTGATAGTAATAAAAAAAAATGTTCTACAGAACCCGGACTATAATGTAAAGCAATAGTATGGGTAAATCAGAGCGGTGTTAACAGTGTAGTGTTGAAACAGGCCTTTTTAGGGTTCCGTACCCAAAGGGTAAAAACGGGACCCTATTACTAAGACTTCGATGTCTGCTGTCCATCTGTCTCGTCTCCAGTCTTTATCTCAATAACGGCGATAGCTAGAGAGTTTAAATTTTCAGAGATTATGTATTTCTGTTGCCGCTATAACAACAAATACTAAAAACAAAATAAATCAAATATTTAAGGGGGCTCTCATACAACAAACGTGATTTTTTTGGCCTTTTTTGCTTTATATCAATAAAGGCTACACGTAGACACTTTAAATATTCACAAAATACTTAATAGTATTTGTTCTTTAATAATTAATATCAAAATTTGAATAAAATAAATATTTAAGGGGGGCTCCCATACAAAAATACAATTTTTTTTATTTTTGCTCTTAAATAGTATGGAACCCTTCGTGCGCGAG
This sequence comes from Cyaniris semiargus, assembly GCA_905187585.1. Classification (NCBI taxonomy): domain Eukaryota; kingdom Metazoa; phylum Arthropoda; class Insecta; order Lepidoptera; family Lycaenidae; genus Cyaniris; species Cyaniris semiargus. The sequence continues at coordinate 10,624,020 of LR994567.1, forward strand.
TCTGACTCGCACTTGGCCGATTTTTTAAAAAGTTGTTTTCAATCCCTCTATTTCTAACAAGACGTAGCTAGATCATGTGATATTGCTTTTATTAATGTTATTGACAAATTGTTATTTAAAATTATTAAAGGCCTTTAGAATCTTAAAAATATTACCATTCCTGAATGTCATATCTTCACCGTCGAACAACAACATTCTGCCCACCAGCAGAGCGTCATGTTTCTGACCAACAATCAGCTTAATTGCCTCTAATGCTTGCATCGCTCCTGAAATATTAATGAGGATAAGGTTTAGTGTCAAACATAAAGTTAATATACCTAGCAGAATAGAGCAACAATCTCGAGCTGTCAAACGAAACCGAAATTCATTTACGTCTGTGTGTAAAAATATGTGTACGTATACACTTACACAAGCATCTTTCTAAGAGATTAAATTGTCAACGTGCCGATAAGTGCCGACTGGACGTCAAACAGATGAAAAAAATTGGTTCTGCTGTCATGTATCACACGTCTCTTTTTACCACGCAGTGTTACTGATAGTGACATCTCGCTTGCTCAGGCCTTTGTTTCTCTATTCCGCTAGGTATATTAACTTTATGGTGTCAAATGTTGTTATCAACATCCTCAACAAAAATATTAACCTGTGTGAAGATATTTCTGTTTAATTAAATGTTTTCAAATCTAGCTCATTTTTAGTTTTGAAAGCTTTAGTGAAGTCATAGGTCTGTTATGCAATATTTTATCATAAAGAACATATTCTGTTTACATAGCTGGTAGTAAACACAACTGCGCCACGATGACATCATAATATAATTTTATGTATAAAATAAAAATTCAGAATGCTATTTAAAAAGTTTCTTGCCAAACTTTTCAGAGATGGCTGGACGAATTTAGAGGAAATTTTGTGTGTTAATGTTATCGTCGTTTACGTCTAAATAACGTTCTAGCACACCAAACAGTAAAATTTTACCGAGAATTTTAGAATTGTACATTTTTGACAAGTATTGTAGAACATGTTTTTGGACGGAGTTACTTTTCCTTAGTTTTTATTATTCGTAGGCTCAAACATTAGCTAGAATATTGTATAATCTTACCGATAATCCCAGGCACCGGTCCGGCGACGCCGTTAGAAGAGCAGCTGCCGACCGCCTCGGGCGGCGGGGGGGAGGGGAACACGCACCGGTAGCACGGACCCACGAACATGGTATCCTGAAACGTTAATAATGTAAAAAAAAAGGTTTTAGGGATTAGGTTAAATAATTAGTAACAAGTAATTTATTTCTTAAGTCTTTAAAACTTACTACCTTTAACAGTCTGTTGTATTAGGTTTTTAACCTGTAATGATACATGTTGCAAGTTATAAATAAATAAATCTTTGAAACGACTCTAACAAATGTCTGAAAGTCGTATCAAAATCGAACTAGTACAGTCTGTCAAGAACGAGTAGACGCACTACAAAATTTTCTAAACCCAATCACGCTCAAAAGGTGGTTTTTTTTTTTTTGTATTCCCACAGAGAACGCTTATACACTTTTAATATTATCACCTTGCACATTTTTATCTCGATTTAATAAGGTTTTCATATTTTTATGTGATATCAAAATTGTGTACAGCGTCAGGCCTGTCCCACTCGCGCGTGTAGGTATCGAAATGTAAGTACCCCTTTAAAGGGGCAGATCACTAGGGACTCACAAGCGAGCGGTGACGCACACTCAAGATTTTTTCGTCGCATATACGTACTGATTTAACCGCTGTGACAGAATCGTTATTAATCTAATAAATATGAACAATTGAAAAAGGTCAAAGAAATATTACAATAAGGTAATTTAAGACTATAAAATACAAAAAAAAAAAAAACAAAAGAGCAAATAAACCAATTTGATACAAACAAACCACATACTACACAGAAAATATAAACAAGTTACTATGTTTAAGTTGTAAAAAATTTCAGACCAGCTCCTGCACTATAATCGAATATAAAACTATTACAAAATATAGGTTGGGTTACTAAAATTTGATTATTACTATAAAAAAGTTTGCTATTAGTAGCTATAGTAATTAAAAGAAGATTATTTTATTTTCTAAAAGGTGACAATCTTAATTTCGTTAGAAAGGGTACCTCTTACGCGATAGAAAGAGAGCGCACATGTAGGTAAATATAATTGTAGGCACCTAGCACTGCGCGGTCGGAATTTGAACTTTATAGTATCGTAGCATGAGTCGTTATTTCTTTAAACGGGTTTCGTGAGTGGGAATTCTGTTGGTACTACAAATATATTTTCTGTGACAGCGTCTACTCTTTTTTGACAAGCTTTACTTTTCTAACTAAGAATAACTGGAGTAGTAATAAAAAAATATGCACCAAGTTTTGCACATCATATACTTACATAGAATGGATAGAGATAACAAATTACAAAAGAAACTTACTTTCTCATTATAATTATTTTCAGATCTGTAACCATATAACGTCAGCTGTCCCTCCATTTTTAATGCACTCCCGGATATCAAAGGTTTCTGAAAAAGAGAAATAAAAATATACGCCTTATTAATCCACAAGATGAAGCCTGCAATTACGTCGTGCCAGAATTCCTTTATCGCTCGAGTACCATACATTTTTCCGGAATAAAAATTATCCTATGTCCTTTCCTGGGACTCAAAGTATCTCCATTCCAAATTTCAACAAAATCGGTTCATCGATTAGGGCGTGAAGATGTAACAGACAGACACACTTTCGCATTTATAATATTATTGGTGGTTTAATCCGTATCCAGTATGGTACGGTTACGGATTTTTTTTTACAAGAAAGCAGCCTATGTATTAATTACAATTTACCACCTGCATAACTTTCAAAATCAGATCTGTACAACATTATAATGGCATAGTAAATTACCTTAGTCATAACACAGGCATCGTTCAACAGAAACCTTGTAGGCACATTGTCAGTACAGTCCAACACAAGATCGTAATGTGAAATTATTTGTAGAGCATTTTTCGAGTCTAACTGCAGATTGTATGGAGTAACTTTAATTTTTGTGTTTAACCTGAAAACACAATTAATGTCTTATGCTGCATATGAAAGTTTAGTCAACATGTTGATTTTACAAGTTAAGTTTAAGAGTTAATAAAAAAATATATTAAAAGTATACAGACATTAAACAAAGTTTTGACTTTGTATGATGTCATGTCAGAAAACTATGAGCTCTTGTATTTGGGCACACATTGGAGCAGTATAGGAACAGAATAATTGGAGTAGAACCTTACCTTCGTAAACTATCAGCTGCGGAGTCAGCTTTACATGTGTTTTCATCTTTCTCCTCATGTAATATCTGCCTGTGTATATTTGTTATATCCACACTGTCATAGTCAACTATTCCAATCTCACCTATAAAATATTTTAGAAGTTTATTTAGTTGGTGGGTATAAAAATTTATAAGTACCAAGTGAAACATAGAACTTTATTTATTATCCGTTCATCTGTCACGAACTGTTAAACCATTTTCGAAAATTTTTCAATTTCTAATTACTCTCATTAAACTGAATATATATATCTAAAGAAATTACCATGAAAGCTATATATAATTTTTATATAATTAGAATTTTTATTTATTAAAATCTATTAGTCGCAAATACACATAGTTTTATATTTGAAACAAAATACTAAATCGGTGGTCAAAGTAGAAATAGTTACTTTTGCCTTGATTTATTGTATTTAAAGGTAATAATTATAAATAAAACCGTGTAAATGGTTTTATTTATATTTAGTTGGTATTTTATAAACCCTTTAACAAAACACACTGAGAAAATAACACTCCTTCATACATTTTTACGCAGTAGGTTAGAAATGAGCGCCAAGTGGATCACTCTTGAAATCATCACAAAAAATGGGTTATGTTTTCACTTGAAATATGGCTCACGGCTTTTATTTGAATCTCTGTTTTATTGTTTACATTGTAAGAAGTGTAACAAGGAGAGAAACAATATAAGCTGGCTTATATTGTTTATTTATCATGTCAGCTAATTAGGTCGTATTATGACGCCCATTTTGGGCGCTTGACAGACGAGAGGTTATAATGAGTAAAAAAAACTATATACCATTTTTTATTAAAAATCTATATTTTTATTTTAAAAAAATCTATGTTAATATTTCTAAATAAAACTTATCTTTAAAAAATCTAATATTTTACTTCTTAGACACTACTTATTAGAGAGGATATATCCAAACCTTATAAAAGTTCATTATTTTTTTACCTACCTACTCCAGCGCCAGCTAAATATACAGCTGCAGGACAGCCCAGTCCACCAGCCCCGACTACCAGCACCTTGGAAGCCATCAGCTTCTCCTGACCCTGCACTCCGATGTCAGGGAGAAGGATTTGACGACTGTACCTAAATGTATTTTAACAATTTAATATAAAAGCAGTAGACACATTTTAGATGGCAACAGCACAGCGGGCTGACATCAAGTATTTAAATGTAAATGACATAGACTAATTACATTGCATTTTATTAGCAGCATGCCTGTACACAACAATATTATGTTGGAAACGTCATAATTGCCAGCCTGGTATACAAATATTTGAAATTAATTCATCAAGCCCCATACGAACACCGGTGAATGAGACACAATAGATTATCTATTGTGTCTCATTTTCCCATGATCGACGGGTTAAACTGTACTTTAAAAACTTCATAGTCTCATATTACTTGTCCTATCTGAAATTTGTTTAAAGATTCAAAATAACGAATTATTTTAGCCAACTGCATTGTTTACCTTTCAATAGCCCACTTCGGGACATTAGACATTTGTGTTCTTGGAGTATAATTAGTCGGTAAAGTCTGTGTAATATATCCATTTTCTCTGTGAATTGGAGGACCCTGAGAAAGAAATATTTCGACAACAATTAAATACGGAGTCTAAAAATATGTAATCTCTCAAGGTTATAATGCAAATTTAAATATTTTTCAAGTTTCTTTGATAACGGATTTTATATAATTATTCAGCAGTTCTTCACGACGAGATAAAGCTGTTTTATAAGTTCCCAGTAAAAGTATAGATGTTTGAAAGTCATAAGTACCTAAATCTTTGAGTAAAAGACATACCGATAGTAACTTGTGTTTCATGTCGAAAAGTTCACCTTCCTTGCATTGTAGTAATTTACGCAATTCAGCAATATCTGCTTCAAGTTGCTCAACTTCTTCCATTACTGAAATTATAGGCTATTATAATAAAATATTTTATATTTGTAAAATTAAAAATTAATAGTTAACTAGGTACAAAATTGTACAATCAAAAATACTTTTAGTTCTTCTTCGTCTTTCTATTTTTTTTCTTATTATGGCACTTCGGCTATTTAACTGTAAGGTACTTGTTAGGTACCTACGTTACAGTTTCAAATAAAAATGCAGGATTACGGAACCACTTAGTTTATTAATATATTTACACTTAGTTTGTACACACAGACACAATAATTGTCCAAGGATTGAAGTTACTTTACAATGGTTACAATTCGATCTACTACCGCAAGTACGAGAAAACTAACTGCGCACTAACAATTAACATCGATAGGTAACTAGTATTTCACGCGCGACTGTTATGAGGTATTAATTCGACTCACTGTTACGAGTTATTATTTCGACCAATGATGAAAAACTCAAAGCAGATATGTTACTACCGCGCGCGTTGTGAAGATTCAAATACGGCCCAATTGGGTCGTCTGTTATTTAGTCTGCATCGAGCGCAGTCACGAACGTGCCGCGTCTTGTCTTACCTAAATAAATTAAAAATTATGTCGTGCGTGTTTCGAAAATGTACCAATTATGACTCAAAAGAAAACAAAACACATAGAATCTCATACCACATGTCTTGATTGCAATAAATACCTCGATTATTTACATTTTCAATTATTTTTTCGAACAATCTGGAAAAAATCGAATTTTCGTCATAGCTCAGGCGAAGAAAGAGACAGCGATACGATTCGACGTTTAAAAATAGAACTGTATCTTTTATGTAAATGGCTTTTCGTATCTTTTGTTTCACTTATCTGTCAAATTTGTCAATGTTTGCAATTTTGAATTTGAAAATTGTTTGGAAGAGATTTAAGCCGGAAAATAGTATGGACGTAACAGATCTGTTTAAGTAGAATATCATTGATTTCGACTGACTAACAATAATTTACATCAAGACAAGAGAGAAGAGATATAGGTAACGACCACAGATTACGCGTGTTTACAGGGAGACTGCCGGTGTCGCCAACAATGAAAAATTATTCCATACAAAATCTGCCCGAAAAAGAAGTGTACAAAGTATTCTATGTACAATGTAATATTATTTATTAGGTACCTATTTATTTTATATATGAAATTTTTACTATCTGATTTACATGTTTATAGATACTATACTATACTAATACATTGTTCTAAATTGCAGTAGCTGCCACATCACTCCCCTGCCGAGACCGGTTCACGGTCGATAGTGTTTTGGAAAATGTACGTGTCTACCACTGCGCGTGACCTTTTCTTTTTCAGGTGCCGTTGGAACGACTGGATTGGATGGAGCGGTTGCTACTGGTGGGATGACTGGATTTACTGGAGTGGCTGCTGCTGCCGGGACTGTTGATTTCGTTGGAGCGAATGTTTCTGGGGTAAGTATATCGCTCTTTTCGTTGCCTTTGCTTGGCAGGTAAGCTGGTTTGATTCTGTCTATTCTGACTGTCATCTCCTTACCTTGCACAAGTAGGTTGAATGTCTTGGGACTTCTGGTCAAGACTTTGTAGGGCCCTGTGTATGGTGATTGTAATGGACGTTTTTCAGGACCTCGGCGCAGAAAAACATATTCTGAAGACCATATTATGTCTTTTGGAATGTAAAAAACGCGATTTCTAGCGTGATTCGAAGCTGGTGTTGGTTAAAGGCAAGTGAAATATTTTCGTAATCGTTCTACGTAGTCTAACTGGTCTAGCACAATTGCAGGTGATGGAGCGAAAAACTCTCCAGGTAACCTCAATGGTTCGCCATAGAGTAGTTCTGCTGCAGATGATTTTATGTCTTCCTTCCAGGCTGCTCTTATGCCGAGCAGGACCCATGGCAGTGATTCTGACCAATCTACCCTATGCCATAATAGGACCAAGGCTGCTTTCAGCTGTCGATGTAACCGCTCCACCATCCCATTGCACTGTGGATGGTATGCTGTGGGGGAGCGATGTTCCGCGCCTATTATTTCGGCTAGGCGCTTGAAGAGCTGTGATCGAAATTGCTGACCTCGGTCCGTCGTGATGATGGCGGGGCATCCGAATCATGATACCCATCTGGAGACGAAGGTTTGTGCGCACGTCTCGGCTGTGATGTCAGCTGTTGGGTAGACCTCGGGCCAGCGTGTGTAGCGGTCGATGGCGGTCAAACAGTACCTATACCCAATAAGGTAGTGGTCCTATTAAGTCGATGTGGACTTGGGAAAAGCGTTTGGAAGGAATTGGGAAAGAGGATAAAGGAGACGATGTGTGACGGGTTATTTTGGAAATCTGGCAATCTGAGCATTCTTTTGCCCATCTGCGGCAATCTTTTTGCATTCCAGGCCATACAAATCTTTCTTCGACCAGTTTTGCAGATGCTGATGATCCCGGATGGCTTAGTTCATGCATTTTTGAGAAGATTTGTTTCCGGAATCTTGGTGTTATGTATGGCCGGATTCTCCCTGTAGATGTGTCTCAGTATACATCATTGTGTTTTTCCAATTTTAGAGCTGTTGCAGTATTCAGTAGATTTTGCAATTCAGGATCTTGTTCCTGATCTTTTGCAAGATCTCTGTAGTTGATAGCTTCTGTGATCTCCTCTATTCTCGATAGGGCGTCTGCAATTACATTGTCGCTTCCGGGTATATGTTTCAGGTCTGTGGAGTATTGAGCAATAAAATCCAGATATCTAAACTGTCTCGGTGAACACTTTTCTCTTTTGGTTGTAAATGCGAAGGTAAGTGGTTTGTGATCAGTATAAATAGAGAATTGTCTGGCTTCTAACATATATCTAAAGTGTTTGATTGCTTCATATATGGCGAGTAATTCTCTATCGTATGGGCTGTACTTCTTTTGACTAGGAGATAATTTCCGAGAGAAAAACGACAATGGCTTCCACATGTCATCTTCTTTTTGTTGCAGGACAGCTCCAATGGCTTGGTCTGAAGCGTCCGTAAAAAGTGCCAATTCTGCATGTATGTCCGGGTGAGTAAGTAGCGTGGCATCTGCTAGGCTTTTCTTGCATAATTCGAAAGCTTCTAACATCTCCTTCGTCATACTTACAGGGGCTGCTCCTTTAATATTTTCTGTTAGGGCGTTATTTAAAGGACTTTGTATTTTGGCGGCCTGAGGGATGAATCTTCTATAATAGTTTACCATTCCTAGGAATCTTCGGAGTTGTTTCGCTGTGGTTGGAGGTTGCAGGTTTTTGATGACTTCAACCTTTTCATCTAGCGGTTTTGTTCCTTCAGCTGTTACTTGATATCCCAGGAATGATATTGCTGGCACGCCAAAAGTACATTTTGCTGTATTTATCAGGATTCCATGTTTTGAGAGTCGCTCAAAAAGTTCTTCTAGGTGTTTTATATGTTCCTCTTCTGTGCGTGAGTAGATTAAAATATCGTCTATGAACGAATATACGTTACTCATACCCTGTAGTACTTCATCTATGAACCTCTGAAAGGTTTGTGCTGCGTTTCTCAATCCAAATGTCATGTAGGGAAATTCATATAGGCCGAAAGGCGTAGTGATTGCTGTTTTAGGTATGTCTTCTTCGGAAATAGGGATTTGGTTATAAGCTTTGATTAGATCTATTTTTGAAAATAATTTGGCTCCAGAAAGTTCGTATGTGAAATCATTAATGTGACGTATAGGGTAGCGGTCTGGTATAGTTCTTGCATTTAGAGAACGGTAATCTCCGCATGGTCGCCACCCATCTTTCTTCTTTGCTAGGTGTAGTGGCGAGGACCATGAGCTCTCGGATCGTCTTGCAGTACCATTTTGCAGCATCTCGTCGAATTCCTTTTTAGCTATCGCCAGGCGGTCTGGAGCTAATCGACGGGGGCGGGCACATACGGGTGGGCCTGGAGTGGTTCGTATATGATGCTTTGTCGTGTGCTTCGGTTCCACATGTGCTCCGGCGGGTCTCGTGATGACAGGAAACTTCTTCAGTAACTCGTGGTATGGCGATTTACCCGACACAGCCTTGATGGTAAGTACCTCTGTTCCCTTGGCACAATGTGGCAGGACTATCGAAAGAGTCATAAGGCTGTCTACGAGTCGATGGTTGCGGCAGTCGACTTATAAATTGTAGTGACTTAAAAAGTCGACGCCTATTATAGGTTTTGCCACGTCAGCTACCACAAACCTCCATACGAAGTCTCGTCGTAATCCCAAATCGAGATGCAGTTCTTCGTAGCCATACGTCGATATTATGGAGTTATTTGCTGCATACAGTTGAAACTCTGTCTTATTACGGTGTCCTCTGGTCGCTTTCTTGGGGAATACACATAAGTCGGAGCCAGAATCGATTAGGAACTCCAACTTGGTCTTCCTGTCGGTGACAAAGAGGCGGCCGTTGCACGCATAGCAGTCATGTGCCGCCACTACTGACTGCCGTCGGCATTTCCCGAGAACGAGCAAGGGCGGGTGCATTTAAATGCCTTGTCGCCAAATTTGTTATGGAAATAGCACATACCGTTTCTCCTCGGTTGAGATCTTGAATGTGACCCATGGAACTAATAAGTACTACCGTACAACTGGAATGAGCTCTTGTCCGTGAAACCGAGCCGAAAGAGAAATAGCACATTGACCATTGCGTCCTTTTCTTACTAGGGTGACCATATAATTTTGAAATTTAGAGAAAGTTTGTATTTTGTTTGTTTAGAGAATTATTGTTTTTTTGAACGTTTGAAATTCATTTTGTATTGTAGGTAGATGTATAATGAAATTATAAATTACGATTGACGACATATATGTAATCACATAATATGGTGATAACTGTTTCTACGCACATTGTACGAACCAGGAAATATTCTAGTATGGAGAATGTTAAGTAAGGAAAAATAAAAATGCATATGCATACTTAAAACAAACAGTTTATTATTTTTACTTGCGTATTGTTCCTTATTAATTTTTATACAGTTACGATTGTCACACATTAAATAATAAACACTCTTATGATTTAACGGTTTAAGACGCAGACTAGAGCCATGAATGACCTCGAGTCGAACATCACTTTTATGCTTATGGTAAATTCCATGCGTGTGAGGACGGAATCCGTTAATTTCTTGACAATTTTACATATTCGTCTATTTCTCGAAACTACAAAGTTGAATCAAAAATCTAAATCGGTGAGGTGTTTCATTTATGTTTCATACGTAATTGTACTCAATATCATTTCTATATTTGACTGCATATCTAATAAAAATGGGAATCTTTCTTAAATTTTCATCTTTCAGAGGCAAGTTCGCGATTTTTTTCTATCGAGCGAAGTTTACGAAATCATATTTTCGAATTGGCGATTACGCCAGATATATAGTCAAGTATAACTCTGATTTTTTTGATGACGATATCTGTTATAGGCTTCACACAAAATGGTCCTCAGTGAACTCAATTAGCTCACTTCAGCCTCTTAATTATAAAACGCGATGTAAATAAAGGTGTCTATCATTTAATCCTCATAAATTGCTAAATAAAATCGTTTCATGCAGCTTTTGTCTCAAACCTATGCTGCCCTTTGAAATTCTTGTGGATTTTAATTTTGTTGCATGGTAAGATCTTAAGTTAAAATAAGAATCTGATATCAATTTAACAAGTTGAATATCGTGAGGCTCTTCAGATTGAAAACACTGCCAAGGATGAGAAACTTCCAGATATTTACACAATTTGTTATGAAATTCTTGTACAACATATGAAATCATTTTTTTTTATTTAGATTTTGTAATGAATCTCGTGACATTACAGTAAATAATTTTTCGCAATACTTTAAAGTTTCGAATACAAAACGAGATGCGTACTTAAGGCCTCCACGATCTATAAATGTGGTAAAAGCTGAAAATTTAAAAATGTCTATGCAGTATTCATGATCAGTGTTCTTGTTTGTCAGCAAAACGGATAAGCAATATGAACAAGAAATTTTGCTCACTATTTTATTAGCAATACATCCTGCAATATAATAAATAATATTCATTTTAAAATCACTAACATTCGACTTTTCTATAAGATCAATTAATTTATTAACAGACTGATCGTTATCGTTATCAGGTACATCAAAAATTGCCTTTTTCTTGTGTCTGAATTCTAGTACTGGTGTCATTTCATAATCGTTGCTGGTACAGTTTGCATTGATGCTAGGTTGTACACTATTTTTGTACAACAACTTTCGTAATGTAAAACGAAATTGCAGCGCATTGGGATTATCATTGCTGCCTCCCCTAGCTCGGACACACGAGAAAAGCATTTCTAGATGGTCTTGTGAACATTTATACGTAAGAAAATATTTAAAATCTTCGAACTGTAATAAATCCAAAGCTAAACCCTCAAAGCTATGAATGTTCACAATAAATCCGAGTATCGGTGTTTTGCGCCTATGCTGCAAAATATTTTTACCATCGATATTCAAAGACGACAAGTATTCCTTTGTTTCTTTTAAAACATTCATCCAAACCTCTTTATTCTCATTTTTAAGGGGGCTTTTGAATCCAGTTCCAAAAGGGTTCTTACAGTTCATTAAGTCAAATATACGGTCAAGTATTCTAATATATTCAACAGCAGCTTGACTATTAACAAAACTAGGATTGCCTGTTTCCCTCATAAAATCTATGGCATCTGCAACTGAACTGCTTAGTAATTGGCTAGCTAATCTGACGTTCATTTTTTTATTAAAAAAATTTATGTGTGCGTCACATAGTTTGTTTGCTAAAAGTAATCCTTCTTCTTGTTGTATTTTATGCAAATTTTGTACAAACTCAAATTTAATTTCCCCTTTTTGTGAACCTAAATTTGTTTCAGCAAAGACATTTCGGGCTAGCTTAAGCATATGAGGGGGATCGAAAATACAAAAAATATTAGAATTGTGAGAGGGGTGTTTAAAAAAGGTTTTCATTTCAGGAAAGTCAAATTTACATCCCAGATTGAGGTATGTTGCTACATTTGTGGCTGCCCCATCGCAAGTCAGTGATCTTACTACTATATCAATGTCATTCAATAATCGAATTGCCGTTAAAATTAATTGAGTTTGCACATTGGCACTTATTTTATTTATGAAAAAATATCCAATGGGACATTTAAATTTCTTTTTTAAAGAAATGATCTGAAAAACCAAGACTTCCGTTGCTACATCCTCGGCATTCCCTGCAGAGACAATGCCACCATAATCTACATATCCCCAGTACTTGTCCGTACTTTTGTCATAAACAATCTCAGAGCGAATGCTCATAGAATCAAATACTAAAGTAACATTTTTTAGAGAACTATCATTTTGGACTGATAGTTTCAAAAAGTCTAAAACTTCTTGCATAAAGCCAACGTTACATTTGTTTGTAGCCAGCATTTTTCGTAATGTAGCTGGATGAGGTAAAACTACACGAGTCCTTAAATGAGAATATGCTCTTGCTGAGAAATAATACAAAGAAAGAGCAAATTTTTTAATTTCATCACTATACCTTACACCTTTGCTGCTTTTATCTTTGTTGAGATAATTATGTATGTCTATAAAATTTGTTTTTATCATCATCTGTACCTCATCAAAATTATTACATTTCTTCTTGATAACACTCAAGAGAGTTTTCATATTTAGTATTTTTTCTTCACGTCTTCGTAACCTTTGAGTTAGAAGTTTCACTTTTCGCTGAAGTTCTTCATTGCGTACAGGTTCATTTGTTTGAGCACTAACGTCCTTGAAGTCTTCAGTACGAAGTTTTTTGCTAGGTGGCTCTGTGGATGCGAGTTCATCTTCAATGTTATTGCATCCAGGCAGTAGTTGAATATTGCTAAGTACTTCTATTTTTTTGGAAGCAGGCTGTAAAAAATGGTAGTATGTACACTTTAATTATCTATGTGGTTAAAGGTCGAGTGTCAGTATTCAATGTAAAATAAAAACTTTATGGAAAAGTGTATTAAGATAATAGATAAAATAATATATGAGTGAATTATTTACTAAAAGAACTATTTACTAATAGCGTCGGTGGCTTAGCGGCTTAGGATGTGGAGTCGTGATCGCTAGGTCGCGAGTTCGATCCCCGGTCGGGGATCGAACTCCACGGCTTCCACGGTGAATAAAAACATCACGAGGAAACCAGCAACGCCAAGAACCCGAAAAGGTTTGAAGCATTAATAAATTTCACTTTATTGCTTTTACAAGAAAGTATTTTATGGAGAAACAACGAAATTCTAAGGCCCGTATAAATAGTCAGTACTCAAGATGCATCTCGGTCTCAAGACACGGTTCAGGCTCTGTGATTGGTTGGCTGTCAAAATTTGGACCAATCACAGAGCCGAATCGCGTCTTGAGACCGGGTTGCATCTTAAGTACTGACTATTTATACGGGCCTAAGACCCTAAAAAGGAATTTTCTTAACATTTCATACTCCAACTAACAAACTATTCGTGAAACTCACTACAAATTGAAAAAGTTCTTGCTTACCAATAGAAACAATGTTGGAATAGCAGTTTCTTTTAAAACTGGTCGAGCTAAATTAGGAATGTAATCTTCCGATTTAAAGTGCTTGCTGCATATGACAGAATTCTTAGTCACTTTCCTGTCCCCATGAGGTATAATACTCAACCACCTTTCCCGCATAGTATCATTTTTCGGTAATCTGTAAATAAAAATAATGTTTAATGTCAGCGCACATCCTACTAATTTTATAAACTCGAAAGTTTGTAAGTATGGATGGATGGATGTTTGTTACTCTTTCACGTAAAAACTACTGAATTGATTTTAATGAAACTTTACAATAATATAGCTTATACATCAGAATAACACATAGGCTACAATTTATAAAAATATTGTGTGAATTGTCCAAAATATGACTATAAGTGTCAATCCTACAAAAAAGCCCTAATCCTGCGCAGAAAAAGTCGCAGGCACCAACTAGTTTATGTGTAACTAGATGTCCCGCGCGGCTTCGCCCGCGTAAATTAGGAATGTTACAGAAACCGTACATTTTCTCATAAAAAATAGCTTATATTCCTAGTCCCTACACTTGGTCTACTCTATATCAGTGCCAAATATTGCCATAAAATTTTTTAATAATAATAAATTCATTCACCCACATTTTCCTGAGTTTCTTCGGTCGTATTAGTCTTAGCCTATAGTCTTACTCGATAAATGATCTATCTAACACTGAGATAAGTTTTTAAATCGGACCTGTAGTTCCTGAGATTGACGCGTTCAAGCAAACATACTCTTCAGGTTAATAATATTAGGTAGGTATAGATTTTTTTAATTATCGCATGACAAACTCGAGTCTTGATCTAAAAGACTATGAAATCCATACTTATATTATAAATGCGAAAGTGTGTCTGTCTGTCTGTCCGTCTGTCTGTCTGTCTGTCTGTTACCTCTTCACGCGCAAACCGCTGAACCGATTTTGCTGAAATTTGGCATGGAGATACTTTGGACATAGGATAGTTTTTATCCCGTAAAAATGTACGGTTCCCGCGCGAAAATCGAATTTTGGCGCAACAGAGTTGCGGGCATCATCTAGTGGTATAATATGGTGGTGATGATGATGATGAATGTAATTTGCATAGTAACATATGCTTTCCGTTCTTAAAACAACGCCGAAACTCCCAAACTTGTATCTATAAAGAATCAGGGGTTCTCTCAGCACCTTCCGAACCACGGTATACCAGGTATACCTCGGTGCAAAATCTTACTTGTTGGTAGCATATGCTTAGAATACTTCTCACGAATCCGAAGTCACCACATGTTTCCCTATAAATTTTGAGGAGTTCCCTCGATTAATTATGGATCCTTCATCAGATCACCACTTTTGTGAATAAAATACCAAATTGGGATGATACTCTATATACCAAAAAAAAATTTTAAAAATCGGTTAATAAACGGCGGAGTAATCGTCGAATATAAGAAAACGAACATAACACCTCTCCAATTTTGAAAGTCGGTTAAAATTGTAGACTATGTGATATTCTGATGTATAAGCTATATTATTGTAAAGTTTCATTAAAATCCGTTCAGTAGTTTTTGCGTGAAAGAGTAACAAACATCCATACATCCACACATCCATACATCCAAACAAACTTTCGCCTTTATAATATTAGTAGGACTAGTTGGTGCCCGCGACTTCATCTGCGCAGGAGGATTTGGGCTTTTATGACACTTATCGTCAATTACTGTTCTGTTACACATACCAAGGCTTCCATTTTGCTGGCTGAAAGATTACATAAATATATGTAAATTAATGGTAGAATATAGGGTAGTACGATGGAAGTCGTGAGTTCGGAGATTTTTTGTTCAAAACAGGAGAGCGAAAATTTACATCATAATTTATTCTTTTACATTTATTAGATATTTTAAATAATGACTACTTATACATTTTTAAAATCTGCCAATATTTTGACTTGAAAGAAAAGTATTGTCACCCGAATTTCTAGAATATTCTGAATATAAAAAAACTGCAATAAAAACTTACTTATGATAAGATAATCCACAATCCGGATAGTATTCACTTTTACAAGCTTCTACGATACATATTTTTACCATTTTGTATAACTAGACTTGCTAAATTTTAGAAAATCACCACTCAACACGATGCAACCACAACTTTCATCAAAATGGCGTATGGGGTTGCAGCCTTTTTATTTTTATTACTGCTAGATCTACGAAATCAAACATTTAATATTGGTTACTTATCATCTAAGTTTAAAATTTTGTTCTTAAAATATTTTCCTTTTCATATTTAATAAATATTGTATATTATTTCATTTGTTGATTTTACAATTTACATTTTTAGTGCATAATTAAAATCTACCAAAACTAAAGTTTAGTATAAAAGAATGATATGGCAACACAAAGACCTCTGTCAGAAAAGGACACAGTGGTATCTTATAGCTATCTCGCTCGGACCGGTTTTTGTAATGCGTGCACAGTCGACTTTAAGTCTGTTACATAAGGGTTGTTTTTATTAAACTGACAGAAAAATAAGTTTGCACTGCTCAGTCCTGGTATATTAAGTCCATGATGTGACCTGTATCTCTGCTTGTCGAATCTACGACGTGGTTGTCGCGACTGGTGTGTGCTGAGTTCTGCTACCTGCTTGGTCAGTTGCTCGATCTGTCTTGCCATCGCCTCCATCGCCGACCACATAGAGTCCCTAGCTGGTGTGCTGCTGCTGCCAGATGTCGCTGCTGCCACCTGGAGTGTCGGGTGTGCGATGGCCGTTATCCTGTCTGCCAACTCCGCCAACTTGTCCAGAGGCATATCGCTCTGCGAAGCGATTATTGGCTGTACGATACGGGGAGTCGGTTGTACCAGGTCGTTCTTATTAACTCGTTATTAGTCGCGGCGTTTTCCTGCGGCGTGGCCATTTTTTTTTGTTTATATATATTAATGTGTACTGTTATTTAATTGTCTTTACAAAATATCACTATTTGTCACTGTTCGTAGTCGGTAGGTCACCAGTATTTCACGCGCGACTGTTATGAGGTATTAATTCGACTCACTGTTACGAGTTATTATTTCGACTGACTAACAATAATTTACATCAAGACCTTATATAGGTAACGACCACAAATTACGCGTGTTTACAGGGAGACTGCGGGTGTCGCCAACAATGAAAAATTATTCCATACAAAATCTGCCCGAAAAGTAGTGCACAATTAATTTTGGCGACGTAGTCTATGTACAATGTAATATTATTTATTAGGTACCTATTTATTTTATATATGAAATTTTCACTATCTGATTTACATGTTTATAGATACTATACTATACTAATACATTGTTCTAAATTGCAGTAGCTGCCACATAATCATGGCCATTGGCCAGTGTCGAGTACCTATATGGTAATGGAGTATATGGTAATACAATTTTCAGCTTCGTTTTTCTATATTGTCAGGTCGAAAGTCTAGTCAAAGTCTAATTAGTAAAAGTCAATACAGTCAAGAAGTCAAATCAGTTGATTCAGTAAAGTGGTAGACGCTTTACTGAAACTTTCGACGGAGTTTTGGAGGGAACACAAAATAGCACGTTTCTGGATATTGCATCACTTTCCTACACTGGTGCACGATTACGAATATCTAATGGTTAATATCCTACCAATATTACACATTAAAAACCCAATTAACACAATTTTAGGAAAATAATACAAAAACACAACATCATTACATCTAACATCACTCACATTCCCGGCAAAACTCCCTTCGTCTTTCTTTATTTCTTTATGTTTCTTTACAAATGGCTCTTGATGACTTTGAAGTTTGACATAGAGTTGTCAATGTCTTGTCATAGATTTGTCAAAGTCAGTGGTCTAGGGGCTATGGTCATTGACTTAAGAGTGGGTTGCACCAACTAACTTTAACTTTAACCACAGTGCAAAATGTCAAATCTTTGGTTAAAGTTAAAAATGGACGCCATCAAGACGCCATATTTAACCATAGCCATAGAGCTCAACAAGGTTTAAAATGCATGTGGCGAAAAAAGGAACTAACGCTGTCATCATACAAAAACGCCATTTTTGACAGTTCTCCTTTACCAGCAGCGCCCCCGCCCACGTTCATTTATAACCTTGTTGGACCAGCTGTCATCTGTCAATTTCTCCGGTCAAAGTTAAGGTTAAGGTTAAAATTAAAGTTAAATTAAGCCTTAACTTTAACCATAACTTTAACCTTAACTTTAACTTTAACCACGCCTCTGGTGCAACCCAACCTAATATTCTATAATCTATGCTCGATGCTGTCATTGTCAGTGTTTCCACAGTGAGGAGAAAAAAAAAAGAAAAAGGGGAAAGACTATAAAAGGGGAAATTGAGAGAAATCATATATAAAACCTAGAGAAACTGAAATTTCCGGTCTCAAGACAGCTTTAGCATGTCCCTCGGGCTCCCTGAGATCATATTAATGGGTTTTCGTGGTTGGATACCGCTGTAGATCCTACCGACACAGGAGATACAGTGGTGGGAATGTGTGGGCATTGGTTCCCCACACATTCCCTGTTTACATAATATAAAATCTAGCCTAAAATATTTTAGAAATTTTAGTGTAAATAATATAATATTATATTATTTTAGTATTACCAGAGGCGTAAGTGGGCAGGCTATAGATGAAAAACGATAAAGTCTCTTTTTAGTTAATAAAAAAAAAACTTAAAACTACAACAAAATAATTTTTGAGGGGAAAAAGGTCCTAAAAAGGGGAAATCTGAATTGAGTGGGGAAACGAAATCATTATAGTGGAAACACTGGTCATTGTGTCAATGAACCCTTGTTGGACGTTGTTTGCAATAATTTGCAAAAATGTGTGTTTTCTTGAAAAATTGTTTCTTTTGATGCTATTTTATACCAGTTTTATACATTCGAGAGTAATTTCTGTCCGTGTATATTCATAATTATTTTTGGGAAGCTTTTAATCATATCCTTACTGCTTACAGTGTTATGTTTTGAAATACATTCTCGTTCTATTCTATTATTATAATATAAATAAGTTATACAATGTATTTTGATATATCCGGTTACAATATAAAATATCTCAGATATTAATTCTATTTTGTCTACTATAAACCGACAGGTAAACTATACTTGCATATTTTTTCTCCTATGCATAAGATAACCCTTTTTTTTTGTTGCTTACTTTACTTAAAACTCCACAAAAATACACCTGTTTCAACTATTTTACTTTCATGTAGTCATTGATAGCAATAAATTGATATAAAAACTCCTTACATAAGAAATCCAATTTAGAATGTTGTTGCCCTCCCTTAAAACTTTTTTTTAAGGAATAAAGATACAAAAACTTTTTTTTTAATAAGTACATAGTCAATGTACTCGTATAATGCAATCATATCATTAATTCACCGTAACGTTACAGTCATGATGGAGTCATGTTCCCGCTTCACGGCGGCAGAAGGTGGAGCTCGGCTTGCAGCAGCGGCCAGCACTCGGAATATTTTAGTTACGGAATACACTGCTTTTATACCTATGAATTTGCTTATAGAACATGCATACAAAATAAGAGGGTGAGTAATTTATTTTTTATGTAATTTTTTTGCAGTTAAAAAATTTTTTTAACACTAAGTGTAATATTAACTTTTAATACAACTACTCTATTACTACTACTCAATATCATTATAATCATTTTTTACTGTACTTTTTTATTTTTCTTTACTTTTTATACCACTAATTTAAAATGTAACATTATTTTCAGAACTCTATCAGATGGCAAGCAGCGCTCCATATACTTGACACGACCGTCCAGAACTGAGTGTGTTGCACATGAGTACAATATTTTGACATCCTTAAAAGTGAGTAGAGCCAACAAGTACAGTGATGTTGAAAATTGGAAGGAAGAGGCGGAGGTAAAGGAGGTTAGTAATTTTTAAGCAAGTTTAATAGTAGCTACAATATTGTCTATTCTTTAAAGATTATGATAGTCCAGTTGCTTGTGTTTTTCTCTTGAAAACACATTGAAGTGTCATATGTTTCTAGTCCATTGTCAATTGCGGTTTATATAGAAAATGACAAGTTTTTTTGACAGGGAGTCAATGACCGCTACCGCCATGTTTCGCCGAGTACAGTATAGTTTATACTCTCATAATTATTATTTTGTACTTATACCATTATTATTGTGCATGTGCAAAAAAAGACAAGTTTTAGGGTGCGTTTCCACTGAAGCGGAGCGGAGCTTAGCGGTGCCTGAATTGACCAATCGTGCTATTTCAGCGGAATGACAGCGAAGCGGAGCGAAGATTTCGAGCATGGTGATTGGTCAATTCGGCACCGCTAAGCTCCACTCCGCATCAGTGGAAACGCGGCCTTACCAGCCATTAATGATTATGGTAATGAAAAGCTAGGTATTTTTATGTGTATGTATCTCATTTATTTTCAGCTGCTAGTTTGCACATCTGAGGTATTGAGTAAAATTTTAGAAGAAGGTGTCCTGACCATATCTAATATCAATGTTCTAATCATAGATAGCTGTCATCTCATATTCCAAGATCAAAATCTGCAAAATGTGAGTATAACATAATATGATCTGCGTAAATAATAATCAAAAAAATCGGCCAAGTGCGAGTCGGACTCGCGCACGAATCCGTACCGTTATAGAGCAAAAGTATGGAAAAAAAAAATGTTTTTTGTATGGGAGCCCCTCTTAATTATTTATTTTATTTTAATTTTATTATCAAATATTAAAGAACACATATAATTAAAGACTTTCTGAAAATTTTAAGTGTCTAAATGGTTCCATTATGGATTATGAGCCAAAAAGGCCAAATGTTGTATGGGAGGTTTGTTGTATGGGAGCCCCCCTTAAATATTAACTTTATTTAGTTTTTAGTATTTACACAATCTGTGAAAATTTCAGAAGTCTAGCTATAGCGGTTCTAGAGATACAGCCTGGAGACAGACAGACAGACAGACGGACAGACATTGAAGTCTCAGTAATAGGGTCCTGTTTTTACCCTTTGGGTACGGAACCCTAAAAAGAAACTTTTTAAAAATATTTTCAAAAGTAAAAATCACGACAAACAAATTAATAAAGCTTTTGTTACTCAGCTCATAAGGAAAATATTGCCCACTTATTTACACAGATATTGTTAAAACAGACTTAACTTTTGCTGGCCAATTGGCTCTCTTTTGGCTTAATTACTATATGGTTTTATATCTATCTGTGCAATATCAAATATAATGTAATATTTTTAGATAATGAAACACTACAAAGAATGTGAATTGGAAAAACCTAGAATATTAGCATTGACTTACCCACTGTTCACTGCACCTAAAGATGAGGATACAGATACTGTAACTAATGATAAACTTAATGATGAAGCAGAAGTAAAAGATAAAGAATCTAAAGATGTAGAGAATGCAGATAAAGAAATAGAAAAATATAAGACAGAGAAAGAAATAGAACAAGATCAAACAGAAAAAGAAAACGATACAGAAACTAAAACTACTGAGATAGGCGTTTATCAAAATATGGATGATTTTGATATGTATGAGAAATTAGAATGGAAAATTGAGGAGTTGGAAGAAGCTTTGTGTTGTAAGATGGACTTGGCTGAGGATATTGATGCAGGGAAAAGGTAAGGATCTATAGTAAAATAATATAGCAGGCTCTGAAACTACAAAACCCAATTTGATGAAGCACACAAGTAGACAATAAGCAAGGATATGGGCTGTTTACTACAAAATGTATAGTGAAATCTTTATTTCTGTGTGTGTGATCAAAAAAGACAAGTTACAAGTTAAATTCCTTTTGTGAGTATCTAAGGTGATGCAACAGGTGGTTTTCTGGTCCATTTCAGTATGTAAATAATACGTTAAATGCTTGTTTCAGATTGGCAATAACAATAGCGAAACCAAAAGAGTTGTTAATAGAATACAGACCACCGCTGACCGTTTATGACCAGCCAGTCACGTACCAGGATTTAGAGGCATTTATGAGAAACACAATAAAAGATGCATCAGATTTTATTGATGAGCATAGGTATAATTATTTTACAGATGATGCATAAAGAACCATTTAAAAAACTCAGAATGTAGTAACTCTTTTGGGACGTTTATATTCAGCCACTGCCGCTGCTCCTCGCGCTGCCGGCAATATTTCCCTGAATAGTTCTGCGGCAGTAACGACGCGAGTGAGCGTTTACACTCAGCCCTCTACATACTTGCCGCGTCGACAGCGGCAGCGGCATGACGAGTGGCAGTGTGAGTGACTATTTATATTCTCGCGCTGCCCACTTCTCTGCTCACTTCCCTGCCCACGTGTCTGCCCAACAGGGCTGAATATAAACGACGCATTAAGATTAGGACAAATTTAACTTACTAGGTCATATGCCAAAAAAATGTAGATATGTACGCACTTATCAAACATAACCCTTCTTTTTGGCGCAGTGGAGTAAAAATCAAAAATACTTTTCCTTAAAATATATATTTTTAGATACGATCCCACCGAAATATATGGAGAAGATTTATATGAAGAGTTCAAAGATATACCAGATCCAACTATAGAACCTAAGCAGATATTTAAGGAATTCCTATATGTACTTGATCAATTAGGTAAGTAATGAATGAAAAATAAGTAAAACTTTAATATCTGTACTTATAATACAATAGGTTTGAATAGGTTCCGACCACACTGGACCGATTTCAATGAAATTCAACCTGTAATAATAAGAAGTAGCCCATAGACTTTTAATTTTCTGAAAAATATTAGATTTCTGCAGGTTTACTTACCTACGTGATATCTGTACACTAAAAAATGTACAGATATCATCTAGTTATGTAAGAATATATTAACACTTTGCTTAATTAACTTCATTTTTAGGTCCATATGCAGCAGATAAGGCGGCATTTACGTTACTAGTTAAGTTAGAAAAGCTTAAAATAAAAGTGCCTTACGAAAGACATTTTTTACTACTCTGTTTATGCACGTCGGTTTTCGTGAAAATTCGTAGCTACGCTGACTACGTGTTTTCAAAATATGAATCTGACTGGGATAAAATCAGTTCCTTTTCGACGCCTAAAGTATTAAGATTTGCTGAAATTTTGGAACAATTTAAACCTTTAGACGATAAGAATAGCGTAGATAGTAAGTATAATCAAAATGTAAATACTTCTAAAGAAGTAGAAGTGGAAAATGCACAAGAAACAAATCATGTAAATAATGTAAATACAACCAATATAAATGGGGAAAAACATGGAGAAACAGATATCGAAAATGTAAATACTGAGAAAGATAATCCTGAAAATAGCACGCTAGATGACAATAAATTACTTGATAGAAATATAAATGAAGTAAATGACGAGAATTCAAATTTAGCAAAAGATGATGCAAATAATTTAGAAAACAATCATGAAGCACAAACTGCACAAAGCAACGACGACAATACACAAGCGAATTATGTAAATAGTTCCATGAAAATATCAAAAACAAGCGATCTATTAAACGTTATAGAGAGTTGTGATTTTGCTACATTAGGTAATAAAATAGAAGACAGAGTTAACACTTACGCGGCCAACTTAAAAGATTTAGATGATGTTAGTATAACAGATGCAACTAAAGATAAAACAGGAGACATTGCAGAAGATACTAATGAAATAAATGAACTCAAAGAAAGTGCCAAATTAGAATCTCAGGATGAAAATGAAAAATCTACAACTGACACTCCAAATGATGTTCCAAATGATTTAGAAAGAGGTGATAGCAAAATTGATTCTCAGAAAGGTTTTGGGAAGCGTTCGAATAGAACGCGTGGGAGGACTAGAGCTCAGAGGAGTAACGTGGCCAAACTACGTCTAATGCAGCAAAATCCAGATGCGCTGTGTGGTATAGTCTTTATGAAAGAAGCGCTTATTGCTAAGATCATGTTTATGTTGATTGTGGTAAGATTTTAAAGTTTTAAAGCTAACTTACTAGATGACGCCCGCAACTCCGTTGAGCCAAAACTCCTTTATCGCGCGGGAACCGTACATTTTTCCGGGATAAAAAGTATCCTATGTCCTTTCCCAGGACTATTTATACCAAATTTCAGCTAAATCGGTTCAGCGGTTTTGGCTTGAAGAGGTAACAGACAGACAGACAGACAGACACACTTTCGCATTTATAATACCTCGATGAATGAATAAGCATACCAGAAAACGTTTCTAGAATTATTTAATTCTTTACTAAATAACATTAGAATATTAAATTGAAATGGTTATAGTTTCTCATTGGTTCCTCATTTCTTTATCTTAAAAATAATGTAACAAAGAAGTCTAGTACTTACTTAATGAACACTTATAAACAATTTTAACCCTACTTATCTTTTAGGACATGTCTCGCTCTAGAAGTACTCTGTCTCAACTCTGCGCTCAGTACTGTGCGTCCGAGCCTAACACGTCAGCTGAAGCGCGCGAAAGCCAGCGGCAGGGCAGGAAACAGGAGGACGTATTGAAAAAGTAAGTTCGTCCTTGTCTAGTCTACGAAGATGTTTGAGAGAGATGCAGCAACTATTGCATCTTCTTATAGGTGTGAGTTCAGATTTTAATACAACGGATTCTAGATAAGTCTTGATAAAAAGCATGAATTTGTCAATAATAATTGTAGCTACTGTTACTATTGACAAGAACTTAGGTTATTTTGGACAAGCAGTGCTAAACTGCGACCCAGAATCGGGCTAGAGAGAGACATCGCATGAATGCTGCGTCTCTTTCTAGCTTGACGCATCTTCTCTGATCTTAAATTAGTTATATCTTTGCAGGTTCCGTATGCACGAATGCAACCTTCTGCTGGCTACGCCCGACTTGGAGGAAGGAATAGACCTGCCCAGGTGTAACCTAGTTGTGAGATGGGATGTGCCGCCATCGTAAGTAAAATTTTCTTTTTACATTGCATATATCACATTCGCCCAAAATTGACTAAAAACTCAAGCCCAGAAATAAAAAAATATATTCCTATCAAGCCACGCCCATCAAACACTAATACTTTTCTATATTGTTACTTCATCATGTATTATCCTAATGTACTGTAAACCATATTTTTGCAAATAAAGATTATGAATTATGAATTATAAATTCAGGTACAGATCACACGGTCTATGTAGAGGCCGCGCTAGAGCGCCGCGGTCTTCTGTCACGTTGTTGGCTAACGCCGAGACAGACAGTAAGGAGTTGATTCACAATCTCGCCGTGTATAAGGAGTTGGATCAGGTAACAGGACCTTATAATTTGCTTAAACGCGCTTGCGCCAGTCTGAGATGAAGTTAATGACATATTTTGGGAGTCATTTTACGTATATTGTATGAAAGAAAAGGAATAATATAACAAACGATAAGCATCGACCCAGATTGGCACAAATCGGTATTGAGACTTGTGTGTCGTCCTTACCAATGATTAAAAGATCAGAAAAGAGAAGAAAGGAGAGTAAAGAAAAGTCTATAGATATAGGTCTTATCAAATAATGTCTAATAGGCTATATTATTTTAACACAGTCACCAAACTGTTCCTTAATGGCTAGACAAGTTAAATACAATTTACTTAATTTTTTATCACTTTCAGATAATCACCAGGAAATGTGGTTGCGGTATACAGAATGAACCACCGCAGGAAGAAGAAAACTACGCAGACGATGTGGCATATCTCATTAAACCATACACACCGGTTAACGAACATACAGAAGTCAAAAAACATGCCACAGACGAGGAAAATGTAACCAAAGACAATGTTATTACTGATGATAGTGTAAGCGATGTAAAAATAGAAATAAGAAATGATGATACAACTAAAGAACTTATATTTGATACGAAGAAAGATGAATTCAAAGAGATACAACCGCCCGATCCTAAAGATAGTAATGATATTCCTGTAAATAATGATGATACGAATAATGAAGTAGAGAATAATGATGGCTTAGATAATTTTAAGGAGATCAAATACGATTTATGTAATGCCAACAAGAGTGAAAAGACTGCTGACATTGCGAGCGTAGATCTCAGTACAGCTATTGCACTAATTAATAGGTAAGTGTTATGTTAATAAAGTATTTTGTATAAAAGCCTTGCGTGTACTTTGTAGGTTAGATTTAATGGTAATGGTTTTTTAATTAGTAAATGATATCATTAGTAGTAGTCGTTAGAATTGACGTCACTCTAATTCATATTTTCTCTTTTGCCCACACAACGAAGATATAAACAATACTTTTAATGATAAATACATCGAAATACGACGTCACAATCAATTACCAAAGTCTTAGTGGGCCCCTAGACGATCATTATGCAATATCATTGAACAATATTATTGAACAATTTATTTGACAATAAAATAATAGGCGGCCGCGTTCAATATCAACCCTAGACGGTCAATAATATTGTATAATACGTGATATTGCACAATAAAATTGATCGTCTAGGGGCCCGTTTATAAGCAATCTAAACTCTTTATCCTTATGTTTTTATTATTGTCACCAGATATTGCGGCAAGCTTCCTTCAGATACCTTCACCAGGCTAGCACCGCAGTGGTGGATGGAGCGCGTGACGCTGCCGGACCGCTGCGGGCGCGCACGCACCGCGTACGTGTGCACTCTGCGCATGCCGCTCAACTGCCCGGTCAAGTACAACATAGTGGTACGTACACGCACACACACACACACCAGGCTGGCGCCGCAGTGGTGGATGGAGCGCGTGACGCTGCCGGACCGCTGCGGGCGCGCACGCACCGCGTACGTGTGCACTCTGCGCATGCCGCTCAACTGCCCGGTCAAGTACAACATAGTGGTACGTACACGCACACACACACACACCAGGCTGGCGCCGCAGTGGTGGATGGAGCGCGTGACGCTGCCGGACCGCTGCGGGCGCGCACGCACTGCGTACGTGTGCACTCTGCGCATGCCGCTCAACTGCCCGGTCAAGTACAACATAGTGGTACGTACACGCACACACACACACACCAGGCTGGCGCCGCAGTGGTGGATGGAGCGCGTGACGCTGCCGGACCGCTGCGGGCGCGCACGCACCGCGTACGTGTGCACTCTGCGCATGCCGCTCAACTGCCCCGTCAAGTACAACATAGTGGTACATACACAAACACACACATACAAACACATACACACACACACACACACACACCAGATTGGCGCCGCCGCATTGCTGCGGGCGCGCACGCACTGCGTACGTGTGTGCAATGCGTGTTCATTCATACGAAGTCATGTAAATTACATGAATACAAGTATGTTGTAAAGCTCTCCTTAAGTCACTTATATAAAATAAATATTGCAGATCAAATAATACAGAAAAATATATAGGCCCATTTAGTCGAATCGAGCAACTTAAGAGCAAGTCATGGACAAAATATATGATTTATGAAGTATTAAATATATTTAATTTTTTAGGGTCATCCTATGCCTACCCGAGTGTTAGCGCGTCGTATGGTGGCGCTACAGGCGTGCAGGATTCTGCACAAGTCCGGAGAACTAGACGACCAGCTTATGCCAATAGGTAAAATGTCTCTTTCATGATGCCCTTAACTAAATTTTCGTTCGCAAATAGGAGCGAGATAGTGCAAGCGAAAGAGAAACATAGCTATTATTATTTCCGTTTTTACGCAATAAGAAAAATAAATAAAAAATACGTGTGGCACTAGGGACTGCCGCGGTAAAGCTATTGCATAGCATCTAGTCTACACGCATACGTCTAGTTACACACACACAAACACCGAGACAAAGTCTGCCGAACTAAAACTACGTTAGACGATGCACGGCTTTCAACGCCGCACCACTGTGCCGGTCGGAGTGGGGAGTGTTAGGTTTATTTTTGTTACGGAATTTCTTGATTCGGTCGCCGCGCTCAAAGCCCGTGATAAAAGCAATAGCTTAAAATCTGCATAGGCTCATAGCTCAGCTAGATTGTGACGTCACTATTCAAAAGACGTCTAAGACCATGTATATAAAAACAAAGATTGCGCTTTAGCCGTAGCGAATTTGCGACAGATGCGCGACCATCCCGTACCAGTTAACTGTGCACTCTGCTGGATTTTTTACCACTTTAATGACGTCACAGAACGAGGTGCACAGTTGACTCGCACGGGTTGTAGTACACACAATACCTTTTTAGTAATAAATTCTGACGATTATTTTTTCAAACCTCTAAACTGTTCTAGGCAAAGAGAACTTCAAAGCGGCGGAATTGGACAACGACAATAACGACCTGGATGACAACGACTCGGCCCGCCCCGGAACCACCAAGAGAAGACAGTACTACTACAAGCGGGTATGTATGTCTGTATGTCTATAACCTCTTCACGCTTAAACGAATTTTACCTAATGCAAGAAATGCCTGGTTTTTTTTAGACAGCCTGGGCCTTTACTGATTGCCAGCCGATAATAGACTCTACGGATAAGGAAATAGAGGACCACCCGACTCCCACACCAGAGCAACTTAGTAAAAGTAAGTATTGTAAATAAATAAATAATTTCTCCATTGAGAGCTACTACCAAATTGGTTACTTACATTAGGCTTACTATCTACACTTACTCTTACAATCTACACTGTAATCAGTATCCCGATTACAATTTTATAATATAGTATTAATACAACTTCGTTTCTTATTCGATCATATTGAACTAAAAAATGTTCTTTACATAAATGGTCATACTAAAGTCAAACGCGTTCTGATTGTATACAGGGTGTAGAAAACAAGTTATAATACTTTGGGATGTGTGTGTGTCATATCATAGTCCCTTTCTTTTGGATGGGCAAATTTATAACTTTGGGCCATTTCTCACAGAAACAGTAAATTCTATTTAAGGAACACATACACGTTAAAGTATTATCACTTTGTTTTATTACATCCTGTTTATTGTGTTGTAAGACTTGTAAGTATGTGTCTGTGGTCACTGACCTCCATTATACAAGTACGCTGGACTAATGATACCCTTTGAAATGACAGCTATTTTTTGTGCCTATTTGAAGCGGAATCAGCTCCCCCAATGTGAGGGATAGGAACTAAATTTGACGTAAAAATAACGTTCGAAAGTCGCCATATTGGCGCTGATAGCAGTAGTGGGAGTATTTGGAACTAATACTAGTGATGACAACCAATAACGATGAAGCGGCCATTTGCAAGCTACGTCAAATTTAGTTCTCTTCCCTCTTACTAGCGGCGCTGATTCCGCTTGAAATAGGCACAAAAAAGTGGGTATCAAAGGTCCAGCGTACTTGTATAATGGAGGTCAGTGGTCTGTGGTGCACATTTTATTTCCTTTCTCACTTTGCATTGTTTTCAGGTCGCAACACAGCATGGGCTTTGGCGGCGCGGCTGTGGTGCGCGCTGCCGGAGCGGTACAACACGCGGGGCCGCCGACTGCACGCGCCGCAGCACGCCAGGCAGGCGCTAGGACTGATGGTAGCTGAGCGGGATGATAGACAGTCAGTTACAACTTATTTTATATGCATAGCTTTTGCAACAATAAGATTGGCTATAGCCACTTTGATCGAACGAGAATTCGGGTCTCTTTGTTGGGTCGGGAAGTAGGCGGGGACTGCACGCGCCGCAGCACGCCAGACAGGCGCTAGGACTGATGCTGGCCGAGCGGGATGATGCAACTATATGATCCAAGTGCGAGTTTCGTACGCCGGTTCTTCTCACCGGATTAGTTCCCGAACCGGTGGTAAGCGCTATAGTTTCCATGTTCATAATTTTGTGAAAATTAACTCTGAATAAAAATTAAATGATTTGATTGACAAACGATCTTATAGGCATCCATTACACGGTAGGTTTTGCTGTCAGTTTTACCACAGTCATGACTGTGACTGATGCCTGTAATGCAGTGACTGATGGTTGCATGAAATTGATTGACCGTTATCTGGATATTTTGGTTTTTTGTCATGCAACCATCAATCATGACTATTGAGTGAGTTTTGTCACATCTGATAAAATTGGAAAAAAAATTAGAAACGTATACCTTTGAAAATTTTGGCTTTGACTGACATAAAACTAAGGAGAATTGAGTGACCGTCTAATACCATTCGTCAGTCCATCAGTCAAACATAATTCATGACTCACGGAATTGACTGACGCTTGCATGCGCGTATAATGGATGCCATAGTATTAAAAGGAGGAATTCAAGTCTATGGGGCGGGAAGTGGGCGGGGCATATGTACGTGCGCATGCATTAGATTAATCGGTTTTTGTGGACAGCGATTGTATGCTATTGGTATATTTTGTACACGTGCGCCAATTCACACAAACATTTTAATGTTGGGGTTAAAGTAACGCGGCCTATACAGTATTTGGAAAATCAACAGGAAATATGCTTGCCATTTAAAAATTACTCACAATATGATTACACAAAATTAAAAAATATAGACAGACGAAAGTAATATCTCCCTCCTTATACCTCCTCCTTTTTGGAAGTCGACAAGCGACCATATATTTAATTATTATCATAAATTGTCCTATTAGATTCAACACGACGTAGTATTATTGTTTAAAAAGAGCTGTCGAAGACGAATGGCAGTGTGCGGAAAAACCAGTAATGGTTTATGTTACACTGTATTAGATTAAGTTTATGATTGTATTCTTTAAAGTTTATTGATAAATAAAAAAATAAAATAAATAAAATTCCGATCAAAAGTTAGCGAGACATGAGAATTGAGAGTTCAAAGTTTACTATATCTTTCCAGCAAAACTAAATTGACCAAAAAACAACTCACGTAACTCTTCTACAGGCTGCAGATTCCCGCGTTTCCGGTGTACACGCGGTCGGGCGAGGTGCGCGTGTCGGTGGAGCGCGCGCCCGACGCAGATGTCAGACTGTCGCCGAGGAGGGCGAAGCTTATACGCAGGTATTTGTAATGACTAGAGATCGGTCGAAATTCGACCTTAAATAAATTAAATTATAAGTTTCCAACGCTTTTCTATCGATATTCTATTGTCAAAATATTGACTATTATTTTTTAGACATAATTCCTGCGACAGTCTCAGATTAATGAACTCAAATGATGACAGACTGGCCGTGTAGTAATTGTCTTACAGTATTTAAGATTCAATAAAAAAAAAACTAAATCTATTTTCAATTTGACAACAAACTTCAACCATAAATAAAAGAGTACAATTCGTGTGTATAGGCTTGTCAATCAAAATCTCCTAGTGTGTGTGTTGTAGTGTGTGTAACAATGGTGTGCAAAGAATGGTGTGTAATGTTTTATTTGTTAAAAAAATGTATGATAAAAGCATACTTTCAAAATAATATTAGCTCGATACTATATACTATATACTCCTTCACCATATAAACTATAACTGTGCAAAATTTCAATCACCTACGTTTCCGCATTTTTCGTCAAAAGGGATCCAAAGTTTTTCGCTCGCGTATTAATATATAGATAACTCAGAGATGTTTAATGGTTAGTTAACTTTGATTGGAGGAATAGTTTGACATAAAACGTATGAATTTTATGTGAAACAAGTTGACGCCCACAACTCCATTGCGCCAACATCGTTTATACTAGGGATAAAAAGTATCATAATGTCCTTTCCCGGGACACAAAGCATCTCCATACCATTTCAGCAAAATCTATTCAGTGGCTTGGGCGTGAAAAGGTAACAGACAGGCAGATATATACACTTTCGCATTTATATTTTTTTTTTAATTTGTAAGTATACTCGTAATATAAATAGAAAAGTTATCTGTCTGTTGCCTGTAGGCCTACTACGAAACTGTTTTGAGACTCAAACAATTGGACGAGAATGCCGCGTCCTGCTCTAACAACGTCATTTCACGTTTGTTAGAGTAGGACGCGGCATTCTCGTCTGATTGTTTGAGTCTCAAAACAGTTTCATGGTACGTGGCCTGTTTACGCATAAGCGTAGGATTTGGATGATATTTGGAGTAGAAAAGTTTGTATCACAGAATTTTTTTACGGTTTCCGCGCGAAAAACGAATTTTACAACTCTGGTTGCGGGTGCCATCTACAATAACTACAGTCTCCATTTGGAAGTATGTACAAAAAAAAGCTAACAGTCGCTATTTTATCATCAGCCTGCGTTGACGTTTTTTGTGTAAAGGCCTTGATTTACCGTCTCCTTATGATTTTTTTTTTGTCCAGGTTTATGAAGTTCGTATTTGCGGACGTGCTGCGCGTGCGACGACGCGGTATGCGGCTGCACGCGGACGCCGCACCGCATAATAACTACTACGTCGTGCCCACCACTAAACGTAAGTGTGTATGTGCGATTTGCGTACGAGCGTACTGGTTTGCATGTGTAGTGTACGAGTTTTTTGTTGAGACGCGTGATTTTGCGTACAAGTGTATAATCTCGCTTTGGAGTGTATAAGTTTGCATACGTCGTACTAGTTTGCGTGCTAGCGTATAAACTTGCGTGCGAACGTACAGGCTTGCGGACAGGCGTACGATTTTTCGTGCAAACTTAAAAAATCTGTGTGAACGTGAGTATACGCACGAGCTTGAGTGTATTGCAACTTTCACATGACAGCGCTAGTTTCCAAGTGAGACCGTTATAGAAAATTCTGTTTTCAACAGGAACGAAAGAAGATGGAACCACAGTAGTCGATATAGATTGGGAGTTCCTAGAGCTAATCTACAAGCACACAGAGGAACAGAAGAGTCAAGAAGTAGACAAGCCGGTGTTATGGGAAGACGGCGAGACTAAAGAAAAAGAAAAGAAGGAGAAGGATAGAGAAGTGAAGAAGATAGAGAATCCGCTACTAAAGCCTGGAGAGGTGTTCGAGTTTGATGCGGAAAAGTATAAAGACGCGGTGGTGACACCGTGGTACAGGAATCAAGATCAACCACAGGTATTGAATACTTTTTGCTCATTTGGGGAATGGTGGTCCTCAAATTACCAACACCTTATTTGGTCTTCATCACTTCACTAGACGTTCCGCGCGGCTTCGCCCGCGTAAATTAGATAATATTTCACAGACAAATCAGTCTACAAAAAATAGCCTATGATCCTTCACGTGGTCTACTTCTTATCTGACCCAAATAACAGAAAAATTGCTCTAGTAGTTCGTGAGATAAGCCCTTTCAAATAATTTCCCCCGTTTTTTCCACGTTTTCTTCTATTTCTTCGCTCCTATTAGTCTTAGCGTGATAAATATAGCCTATAGCCTTCCTCGATAAATGGACTATCTAACACTGAAAGAATTTTTTAAATCGGACCAGTAGTTCCTGAGATTAGCGCGTTCAAACAAATAAACAAACTAACAAACTCTTCCGCTTTATAATATTAGTATAGATTTTGTTACCTTTGCCTACACATCGATACATTTACATATTTTATATGGAAGAATCTTACCAGTCAACCTTTTTCTGTCAACATTATCATTTTTAGGGTTCCGTACCCACAGGGTAAAAACGGGACGGACCCTATTACTGAGACTTCAATGTCCGTCTGTCTGTCTGTCTCCAGGCTGTAACTCAAGAACCGCTATAGCTAGACTTCTAAAATTTTCATTGATTATGTATTTCTGGTGCCACTATAACAACAAATACTAAAAACAAAATAAAGACACAACAACAAAAATACACTATAATATTAAACATTAAAATAAAATAAATGATTAAGGGGGGCTCCCATACAAAAAACATATTTTTTTCCTTACTTTCGCTCTATAACGGTACGGAACCCTTCGTGCGCGAGTCCGACTCGCACTTGGCCGATTATTTTTTTAATCATAATAC
This sequence comes from Cyaniris semiargus, assembly GCA_905187585.1. Taxonomy (NCBI): domain Eukaryota; kingdom Metazoa; phylum Arthropoda; class Insecta; order Lepidoptera; family Lycaenidae; genus Cyaniris; species Cyaniris semiargus. The sequence continues at coordinate 10,657,392 of LR994567.1, forward strand.
TTCGTTTTCATCTGACCTAACTGAAACTACGTTGCGAGGAATGTGCATAATATGAAAACAAATCGCTCTGCGCACGATTTTTGATAATGGATTTTAAAAAACAATCACCGCAACGCAGCCTAGCTCAGCTCCGGTAGAAAGTGAGCCAATCTCTTACCATATTTCCGCCTTTTCGCCTTTCGATTTATATGGATAAGCCGTCTAGAATGCCGCGCGCCGATTGCCGCGCCGCTGTTTTCGGGAACCGGTCCATATAAATCTATACATGGGAACGCGACGCTCCCGCCCTGCTGCCCACTGATTTCGAGACTGAGCCATAATGTTATCACTCCAAACCGATAATATTTTCAGTTCTTTCTGGTTGCCGAGATCTGTTGGAATCTATCCCCGGAGTCGGAGTTCCCGTCGACACAGCACGGCAGTTTCCGCACCTACTACCGCTCCAAGTACGGCGCGGAGCTGACACAGCCCGCACAGCCGCTGCTGGATGTAGACCACACGAGTGCTAGACTGAATCTGCTTACGCCCAGGTGAGCAAGGAAATCTCCTTTTTATCATATATGATATGATATAAGCCTGGTAAATGCTTGAATGGTCGCAGAAGATTTAATGTAAGTCAGTGTTATACTCTCAAACTTTTTGCGCCATATTGACAATACCGGCCATATTGTCCCACAAAATAGACCCAAAAGTGTAGCCCGTTATGTGACTACGCTTTTTGTCTCGACAAATGTATGGTGTACAATCTAGTGTTTTTAAATGATTCATTTTCCATGTAATTAAATGCAATGTAATGTAACGAAAATTATTATATTTTTTAACGCTATTATAAATAACTATAGATGCTCCTCCGCGTAAATAAAGGATGCTGATTGCTGCGGCCTGCGAGAATAAAGTATTTTCCTCAAAATTTTATTTTTTTCAAACGTTCATTCAAATAAATAATCTCTTCAGCTTTAAATTATTAGTAAAGATTTTACATATGTCTTGCCCACAGATACGTAAACCGCAAGGGCGTGGCTTTGCCCGTATCCTCGGAGCGTACGCGCCGCAACAAGCGCGACAGGCTCGACCAGAAACAGATCTTAGTGCCGGAGCTCTGCCGAAGACATCCCTTCGCCGCGCCGCTCTGGTTCGCGACCGTTGCGTTACCCTGTGTGTTGTACAGGTAGGCTGTAATGTAGTAATAAAGTACTAATTTACATGTTTCATAGGCTGTTTTCCTTCACATAATATAACATAAAAAATTCACAATGTGCTAAACTAACAGTACCTTTGCATTATTGCTTTCAATTTTTATTTGAGAATTAAAGCTCGAACTATTAGAAGGTTATATACAAACACTATTGGCTACTATAGAAACCAGCATCGCTGCTATAAGTTTGTTAAAGCTTCACGACGCCCCCTACTGGCTTGTACTATCAGAGAAGCTTATTCCTCGGCAGATGGGGGACCAGTGACCACTGACCTCCATTGCACAAGTACGCTGGACTTATGATACCCACCTGCTTTTTGTGCCTATTTGAAGCGGAATCAGCGCCCCCAATGCGGGGGAAGAGGACTAAATTTGACGTAAACACAACCAATAACAACAGTTGTCATCACTAATATTAGTTCCAAGTACTCTCACCACTGATATCAGCGCCAATATGGCGACTTTCAAACGTCATTTTTACGTCAGATTTAGTTCTCTTTCCCCGCATTGGGGGCGCTGATTCCGCTTCAAATAGGCACAAAAATAGCTGTCATTTCAAAGGGTATCATAAATCCAGCGTACTTGTATAATGGAGGTCAGTGTGGGGGACCTACGTAGTTTGGACGCGTTACATCATCAGTCATCACAATTAACATGGAATTGACATGATCCAACCAAATGACGTTGGTCTGTCAACTGCATAGGAATCAATTTCCTTGATGGTACCTATTCTATCGGCTCGTGAGATCGAGTTACAGTTTTTAAATATCGTTTGTTTCTGTGTTATTATTATGTGTGTTTAATAAAGAAATTGTATTTGTACCTAGGATAAACGCGTTACTCATAGCTGACGAGATCCGCCGGGCCGTCGCGATAGACGTCGGTCTGGGTATACCGCGGATCGACGAGACCACCTGCCCCGGCTTCCAGTGGCCGCCGCTAGATTTTGGATGGAGTTTGGCTGAGGTATGCTTGAGTTTATAATAGAGTTACTATTTTATGCGCGACCAAAATATTTTGCATCTAGCTAAAATGAAAACTAAAGTGATGTTATATTAAACAACAGCAGTAACGCCCATAAGACAATTATTTGATTTGATGATTAATTTTATGTTTACGTGAATAGACTTTAGATAGAAATCGGCTTGCCTATGTTTCGGAATTTCATGAAAAATATTAAGTTCTTTTGTAGTTGTCCTAAAATTTTTAACAAACTTATTATTTTACAATTTTAGGTGCTAAGCACGGATGAAAAATCAGATAAAAAGAACGACGATGATGATGAAACAGCAAATAAGGAAGAAAAGCAGAGGTAACTAGAATAATAACTTCAGATTCATAAAAACAATATAATGTTGTGTTGATTCTGAAGTTATTATTTGAACATATTTTTAAATTTTAACTTTTAGAAACTAGCATTCAGCTACTAAAAGAGCTGTAGCAGTAGATACTACAGTATCCCACATAAATATTAGAGAGCCTAAACTAATCATGCTGCTTAAAACTCACAAAAAACTGCGTTTATTACATAAGTGAGATATTGTTTAGTACTAACTTTTAAAAATATATTTTAGTGCCATAGAAAACCAGAATGATGATGATGATGACAGCAATAAGACTGAAAACAATGAAGAAGGAGAAGTCAAAGAGAAAACGCTAAACGACATCTTACAGGAGAAAGAAGCTGAAAGTGTAAGTAATCTTTTAGAAGTAACTTTAAATCCATACTGCCATATAAGCCGAGCAAAACTTAAGGCGGGCTAAAACCCCATTTTGTTATTTTTTTGATACCCGATTTACCTAGTTCCAATATAATAACGAAATGTAAAAAAATATGAGATATAGAGCACAATATTTAAAAGGGTTTAAATCAAAAACATTTTAATAAAAAATAATACTTTCGTTGTAATTAATTTACAAACTCACCTCCGACAAAACTATTTGTCATCGAAATATAAGTATTAACAAGAATAACTTACATTTTATTTTAATAAATTGTCAATGAATCTATTTTAAAAAGGTCTGAAACGAATAATCTTTTTTCTTGATATTTATTTCGAAAGATATTTAAAAAAAAACACGAAAAATAAAATAGAGAAGATCCGCCCGTCGTAACTTACAATTTTATGCTAAGCTAAAATGAATCTTATTGCGATGCGTACACGCTTGGCATTCGCGTTCGCAAGGTTATCGTTTTGGAATTGAGGTAAGTGCTCGCCTTAAAGATTATTTGGTTCTAAGTTTCATTGTAAAGTCGTCTAACTATTGGCCTTCAAAAATTGCGTTTACAATTATTAAAATGACAGGTGATTTGAACGGTGACTATCCGTACCGTAACTACTTGAGGCGGTAGTTGAGCTTAAAATGACGCTCCCCACTACTAGTTGATAAAAAATGGGAAATAATTTACGAGGCGCGTCATTTTAAGTTGGACAAGCAGCAAGCTTTAGTAACATAGTGTGCTCTTCTCTGAATAGTTTGGTTATGATACTATGGTTTGTGTTGTTAGGGTTTTGAGATCGGCACATGGAGTAATGAGATGGCATCATCCATCCCCGACACTGTGGAGTACGACGAGTTCCTCGAGCCGCTGCCCGCCAACCTGACCTTCTGCACCTCCGCCTCAGGTGAGAGAGATAGTGTGTGTGAGAGAGACAAGTATATGTGTTAAAGATACGGGTATGGGCTATGAGATAGTCTCGTATATCGAGGCCACAAGGAAGATGACTTTCCCATTTAAAGAGAGAAAGGCAGACTGACTGTGTGAAAGAGACAGGGAGACAGACACAAATTAGGAAAAATAAAATCATTTACATGATGTTATATTATTGACCAGGTGGAGCCAATTGGTCGGAGCCAGTAGAAAAGCCGAGGAACCAGTACAACCCCACCAGAGCTTATTCCGTTGCCGATAGCGATTACTCCTATATGTCCAGGTTTGTTCCAACTCTGAATATATTTATGTTATAATTTACCTTTTTTTCGTCAAGGATATGGAGACAAAAATATTTAAACTGTTATGGTAATGAATAAAAATAATTGTGTTTGTAAGCTAAGCACGTACGCAATCGTACGCTCGTGCGTACAGTGTACACGGACACGTACGCTGGAGTTCCATAGGCTTACGCAATACCAACATATGCGTTATGCTTCTTACATTAAATTCTAATTAATTTTACAAATATTAATACATCGTTAAAGTTGTATAACAAATTGATATGTTTAGTGACTTCGACACGGATTCAGAGTTTAACACTGACGGTAGCGACGAAGACACTGACTCTAGCGGCTTCAACGGCAAGAATGCTTTTGGTAAGTGTTACATAATATTATATTCAATGTTTATCAATACTTAACGATGTCTGTGACACTTATTTGTAATCATAATCCTTAATTTCTGGACTTTCATAAATTTTATTTTAGAGATTTTATATTCACCAAAAATATATAAAATTTTGCTACAGCAACACATATTCATATCTTATCAAAATTAAAAACCCGTGGTTCATATACAAACTCTTTCCAGCCATGGGCGTGCGCATAGAGTACAAAACGGCGCACGAGGCCGAAGCCGTGGATATAGAGAGACGCAAGCCGGTCGCGCCCGCGCCGCAGCCCGATGCGGCGGACGACGCACGTGACGTCGCGGTGTTCAAGACCGTATTGAGAGAGGGCGTGCCGCCGGATGAGGTAGGTTACACACACCGACAGACATACACACACATGTATATATGTAGACCTTATAGCTTGCATTATCCCCTTCAACACGCAACACACACACAAAATGGGCAACCCGCTAGTAATAATCAAATAAAAAAATAAAGTAACAATTGAAAATTGTACCAGACGTGCTTTGCGCGATTTGAGTTTTAACAAAATTACATAAAATAAAAAAAATCACAATATGCAGTGTTCATATAAAACAATTATTTACAGCACATCAAAAAATTCAAAGATTCCGTAGCACAGCACAAGAAGGATATAGCACAAAACAATCTAATAGCAACAAATGAACCTGTTAAAGATTTACTACCAGATGTCCCTCAGAATGAAAAGCAGAAATTAGATAAAGATAAAATCAGTAAAGATATCAAAATCAATGAGAAAGAAAGTGAAAAAGACAGTAATGAGAAGCCCGTTCAAGATAAAAACAGCGAGAAAGAAACAGAAATCAACGACAATGAAAGTGCAAAAGATAATCAACAAAAAGTAGATAAAGATATAATAAGTAGCAAAGAAACTGATAAAGCAACTGAAACGGAGACAGAACAAAAAGAACCTAAAACAGCAATCGATGGAGAACATTTGAATAAAGAACTAAAAACAAATGACTCTTCTAAAAAATCTGACAAAATGTTGGAAGAAATATTCCCGTATAAAGGCATCAACGTCTATGAAAACATATCCTTAGAAGAAATAGAAAAGAACAAAAGAATACTCCTAGACGAATTGAAGAAATCTCTGCCAGAAGACGAGATAAAGAAGATGAATTGTTTCTCAATGAAAGACATCAATATAGACTCACCTGATTATGTGAACGAAAAAGTTGAAAACGTCGGATTCGATTCCAAAGAGAAATATCAAGAGGTGGTCAACTCGTGGCAGGATCAGTACGAATATAAGCCGTATTACATGGATGGTAAGGGCCAGAACGGGAAGGAGTTCGACTTTGATTTCCAACCGGATTTGGAAGGCCACCCTGGACCCAGCCCAAGCGTCATTTTGCAGGTAAGTTATAATTTATATATTCCTTCACATAACACCCCTTTTTTTGGTCGGGGGTTAAAAAACCTGTTTAAGATTGCTAAAAGTTGCTGAATTATATAGAAACATCGTTCGTGTAAAATATTTAAGAATTATCTTTTACTGCTACCTATAACAAAAGAAACGCTGTAAGAGAAGATTGATTATACGTGAAATTCTTTCATCAAAGCTAAACATATTTGTTTCTCTCTCCACAAAAAAGCCACCAATGTTGCCAGTCCTAATTTATTAACAAAACAGCAAAAAATCCCATAAAGTTATTATACATAGCGGAATAGAGAAACAAAGGCCTGAGCAAGCGAGATGTCACTATCAGTAACACTGCGTGGTAAAAAAAGACGTGTGATACATGACAGCAGAACCAATTTTTCCATCTGTTTGACGTCCAGTCGGCACTTATCGGCACGTTGACAATTTAATCTCATAGAAAGACGCTTGTGTAAGTGTATACGTACACATATTTTTTCACACAGACGTAAATCAATTTCGGTTTCGTTTGACAGCTCGAGATTGTTGCTCTATTCCGCTAGTATATTAACTTTATGAAAAATCCTCAAAAAATGCCTCACGCAATTAATGGACGCACCCTCAGTCGTCTGTCTAAAAATTACCTTCTTAACTTACCCAGGCGCTGACGATGTCTAACGCTAACGACGGCATTAACCTGGAACGTCTGGAGACGATCGGTGACAGTTTCCTCAAGTTTGCCATCACCGCTTACCTGTACTGCGCGCACCCCGCCGTGCACGAGGGGAAACTCTCGCATATGCGGAGTAAGCAGGTATGAATAATATTATGGCCTATTTTTAACCGACCTCAAAAAAGGAGGTTATCAATTCGACCCATATGTATGTAATATTTCCAAAACTGCCCAGTTTTCGTAATATGTTCTACTATATCAGCGTCTGAACAAAATATGTGCCAAATTTCAAAAGTGTATGTGTTCGCGAATCTCCGGAGCTACAAGTCCGATTTAAGTGATTCTTTTTTTTTTTTTGTATTGTTGTATTATGTTAAACTTAGGGAATGCTGCAAGTTTCATCAAAATCGGTTGAGTAGTTTTTGATAGGTAATTTTAATTCTTAATTACGTACAATGTTGAAGTCGATTTTATCTTTATAAAATACTATTTTATGATGACTTAGTGTCCCATGCCCAAAACAAAAAAAAAAAACGCTTCTTAGATGGCGCTATGAGTAGCAAATATATGCTACATTAGGTGACGAATGGTTTATTGAAAAGCTTTGTGGTTATTACTAATATATATAAATGGTTTACACTGTCGGAACGGCCGTTTAGAAGAGTTAAGTAGAAACTATTAAACAGTTTTATTAGAATTTAATGTCTACTTCAAAATTGAGTTCCAAAATTCCTCCGTAACATACTTACATACATACAGAGCAAGTTAAATAAAAGCTTTTAAAATGATAGCAGTTTCGCTCCGGCCTAACTCAAGGACTACTTTCTGTCCGGAAAAAGTACAGTGTTTCCGTGTATTTAACTGGGGAAGTACCTCATGCTAAATCTTTAACCTATTTATTCGCAGGTATCGAACCTCAACCTATACCGCCTGGGTCGCAACAAGCGTCTCGGCGCGCGCATGATCGCGTCCAAGTTCGAGCCGCACGACAACTGGCTGCCTCCCTGCCACCGTCCGCCGCCCACGCTGCACGCCACGGTAAGGCATTACTACAAGGATACTTTTGCATGTGACCACAATATAAAACATCTACGAAAATTGTATAGTTTTCCACGAAGACATAAGTGACTAGATGACGCCCGCAACTCCGTTGTGCCAAAACTCGTTTATTGCGCGGGTACTGTACATTTTTCGGGGATAAAAAGTATCCTATGTCCTTTCCCGGAACTCAAAGTATCTCCATACCACACAGTAACATCGGTTCAGCGGTTTTGGTGTCAAGAGGCAACAGAGAGACAAACAGACACACATTCGCATTTATAATATTAGTATGGATGTCTTTGAGATCTGTACAGTTGTCTACGAAAACTGTCGTACATATGTCTGCAAAAACTGCACAGAAATGTCTACGTAAACTATAATAGGCATGACGAAATTTTTTTCTTCTTGTTGGTAAGTAAAGGACCATTCAAAAATAGAAATATCAGTGAAAAAATGACTCTGATAGCATAAAAACTCTCCAAGATATCACAATTCAAAAATCACATAAAATAGACCTTCCCAAAACGCTCCATACAAAATGTCAGCTAACTGTGACGTCACACCTAGCTAGTTTGTTCGATAGCTATGTTAAATATTGAGTTCATGAAAGTGGTTTCGTAATAAAAAATGTTAAAAATTGCATAACTTATCGAATGGTACACAAAAATTAAGGAATTTTATAAAAAAATATTCGACTTGACTTAACTTTAAAAAAGACTTTGAAGGCTCAAAACCAAAAAAATATAATAAGTTATGAAGCTGAAATTTTGGGAATACCTATTTTTCATCGCTGTGTCTTTATTTTATTTAAAAAATCAGCTAATCTTTGACCTTGTGGTCATCCCTATATTCTTCATGCTCAGTGCCTGTCCAGATGAGGCGTTTTACGCGCGAAGTCCATACGCGCGTTTCAATTTCTATTGCATCCAGATACCGCGTTTTACGCGCGTTTTTACGCTACAAACATGGACTCGAACTTATCACGCTCCAATCAAATACGTCCATTCGCAACGGACTCGCGCGTAGTACTGGACGCTGCAATGGCACCCAAGTATCTCGACTCGCGCGTCGCTCGCGCGTTTTACGGGCGAGTCTAGAGTCCCGTTGCAGTCCCGTGCGCAGTTGCAATTGCAAGCGTTTTACGCGCGAGTAAGAAAACGCGCGTAGGCATCTGGACGCGATATATGTAGCTCTAGTATCTCGGGTGGGTAAATGGGTAGACCTTTGGTTCGCACTCGTAGAGGGTGCAGGTTCGATCCCGGGTGGAGGCGTGTACCAATGAGACATTTTCTGATCTCAAGTACATACATAATACGGACACTCATACGGTGAAGGAAAACATCGTGAGGAAACCCGCACATGGTTGGTCCCAGACGTATCGACTAGTTCTTTTCTCTGGACTAGGCTGACTATGTTGCGAGAATGCCGTATGTGCTTGGGCAACCATACGGACATTTAAAAATCTTGTCCCAGGCATTACAGTATTTGAGGAGTGGTTACTTCGCTCTGGAAATACTGTATAAATCATCCACAACGGATGTAAAGGCCTAGTATCTCGGGTACGCGCGTTTTACGCGCGAGTCGCTCACTCGCGCGTAAAACGCCTCATCTGGACAGGCTCTCAGACTTATGAAAGCTCGCAAGCTGGATACAAGACGTATAATATATCAACTTCTATTCACTTACAGTCTGACCCGAAAGACTCTGCGGCGATAGCGGATGCGCCTCACGACAGCTCCGGTTGTTTCATCCCATACAACTTGATCACACAACACAGCATACCAGGTATGTTATACCACGAAAAAAGAAAGATTAAAAAAGAAAAATTGATCAAAAACTTACAGCATCCTAATTCTTGAAAAAGGTTAAAAGAAAAAGTAATTCCTTTGTATGTTTCATTTTAACACGTATATCCTTAAATCGATTTGAAACATTCCTTATTTGTTTGATAGAGTAGAGTTCGAAGTCGGTCCCGTGAACACAATATTATGTTGTGATGGATTCCTGGAGATATTCGGGGGGAACTCTTAAAATGTAAACAATAACAGTACAGAAACAGGATAAAATCTACCAAATTAAAGATTTTGTTTTTATTTATTGAATTTGTGTTTTTTAAATCGGTGGTATCATATGCCGTATCATTTAATTTACGTTTACAATACGTTCTGAACTGAGTATAATTTAAATTACTTAACTTTTTGTTATAGATAAATCAATAGCAGACTGCGTAGAAGCTCTTATAGGCGCGTACCTACTGGAGTGCGGGCCGCGCGGCGCCCTGCTTTTCATGTCGTGGCTGGGCATCCGCGTGCTGCCGCAGCACCTGCTGCCGCTGCCGCCCGACCACCCGCACGTGCTGCGGGAAACGCGACAGCAGCAGACAGAGACACAGGTGAGACGGACAGACTGACAGTACTACTGGAGTGCGCCCGCGCGGCGCCCTGCTTTTCATGTCGTGGCTGGGCATCCGCGTGCTGCCGCAGCACCTGCTGCCGCTGCCGCCCGACCACCCGCACGTGCTGCGGGAAACGCGACAGCAGCAGACAGAGACACAGGTGAGACGGACAGACTGACAGTACTACTGGAGTGCGCCCGCGCGGCGCCCTGCTTTTCATGTCGTGGCTGGGCATCCGCGTGCTGCCGCAGCACCTGCTGCCGCTGCCGCCCGACCACCCGCACGTGCTGCGGGAATCTGCGGCAGCAGCAGACCGAGACACAGGTTAGGTAACATGGCTAGACTTGTGCGACATGCGAGTAGAAGTCACTAATTGTCGTCGTCAAATTATTTACCATAGATGACGGCCGCAACTCCGTTGCCCCAAAATTCGTTTATTGCGTGATAACCGTACATTATTCCGGAATGAAAAGTATCCTATGTCCTTTCCCGGGATTCGAAGTATCTCCATACCAAATTTCAGAAAAATTGGTTCAGTGGTTTTGGCGTGAAAAGGTAACAGACATACACACTTTCACGTTTATAATATTAGTATAGATTATTTGCTTTCCACTACGAGTTGTTTTTACGATGCTACACAAACCTTTGCCAATACAAATAGTAAGTGAGTAAGCTATGCAAGATTTTCTTGCCTTTGTCTGACATATTAGAAACGTCATATGACAAAGAGTCTGGATATTACAGGCTATCCCGCTAGGCTTGTCTTAGAACCATTCTTTTGAATTTGTTTCTTTTATCGTATCTCAATGTGTAAAACCTTATTTCCATATTACAGCCAACTCCACCGCAACCCGCACGAGTACCCGAAGCCCCCGAAGCCTCGGACTCGGAGTGGTCAGACGGGGGCGAGGGGTGCGAGGCGGGGGGCGAGGGGGAGTTACCGTGCGACTGGAGCTGGCCCGGCCGCGCTGTGGGGTCCCTGAGACCGTACCAAGACAAGGATGGACAGTGGGTGCAGGTATATATCGATAATATTATTAAAATATCACTTACACAAGGTGTAACAAAACTAAGTGATAATATTTTAGGGTGTGTATGTGTTCCTTGTATAGAGTACACTGTGAAAGTAGCAGCGCTGAAAGACCAAAATTTTTTCACTTTTGTATGGGCATGCGCCCCAACGTCACGAGTTTTCCCAATTTCCATACGCGACAGCCAATATAAACGCCTAACGTTGACTAACAGCGCAGTAAGATTCGGAATCCAAATTGACAATGGGAATCGTGGATCACCCCGCTAGGGTATTATTACGACTCCATTGACACTTATTAAAATCGGATAAATAGTTCAAGAGCTACGATAAAACAAAGAAATACATACTAACAGTATTTGTTAAATTATTGCTCTTCGTAAAATACGCTATTCGGGTAAAGTATGACTGTATGACATATTTAATCTTGTTATATTACAGCCGATATTCGGTGCGTTGAAAGCACCACCATCGCCGCTGCTGCGGTACATCGATAACCCGGAGGGCGAGCTTGAGCAGATGCTGTCAGGTAAGAGCTTAATACAAACCGACGACCTCTGTGGCTCAGTTGGTGGGCTGCTAGTAGCTCAAGCCGGGGGTCGCGGGTTCGAATCCCGCCGACGGAACAAAAAAGTTTTCAAAGTTCCTGGGTCATGGATGTGTATTAAATGTGTGTATCATATAATAAAAATCTTAAATATGTGTATAGTATAAAAGTATTAAATATATTTCCGTTGTCTGGTACCCGTAACACAAGTCCTTCGGGTACTTACCACGGGGCCAGACTGACGTGGTGTGAAGCGTCCATAGATATTGTTATTATATTATTACACCAGAATTGATTTGCTAACTAGAATAAATTATAATGAACATCATTATAGGACATGAAGATCAAGGAATTTTGAAACAGATCATGTGACTGTCACGTGCCCGTATAGCCGCGCGGCTCGTTTTAGTATAGAAATCGCGCGGCTACCGCACTACTCGCGACTTAATGTGAAGGCAGCCTTAGTCTCGTATGTACGGGCGCAGATGCTGTATACAATTTATATACTGTTGTAAATCTAACGTATTTAATGATCACGTGACCATGCTGCTCACGCAAGTACCACGTGACGACTGGCGAGGGTATAAGGTCCTAAAAGTAGCGCACTTCGCTAGCTATATACTGTGCAGTGCTATTTATCGTTTCAGCATTATACTGATCAATACAGTGTCACGTGAATTGCACTATATATTGTTAAAGCTTATATAGCTGACCACGTGACTGTCACATGTGTCTCACGCGCTCCCCACGTGACAGGGTACGAGGCGCTGGAGGAGGTGCTGCAGTACCGGTTCCGCGACCGCGCGCTGCTGCTGCAGGCGCTGACGCACGCGTCGCACGCCCCCAACCGCCTGACGGACTGCTACCAGAGGTTGGAGTTCCTGGGCGACGCTATATTGGGTTCGTTTACTGTTATTATTTTTCTATACTAGTCCTAGGACCTAGGCTAAATCTGGTGTTGATTTGATTGATTGGTACTTACATTGATTGATTGGTGACAGAAAGAGTAAAACAATTTCATTTCAAGAATGGAGGGTTACATAAAGAAAATGCTAAAAATATATTGTTATTAATATGCTATTATTTATTTTTTTTGCTATTGTTTATAGAAGATGAACTATTTCTATATTTGCACATCAGTGGTTAATCTTTTCAAGGATAATTTCCAGTCGCTATTAATGATTACAACACAGTTTTATTACTTCTAATATTCTTTAGAATACGAGATCTGAAAATACAACTGTGTTTCAGATTTTACGACGACGATTTAGTTAAATCGTTTCTAAAATCACTTTTCCTCGAGTATAACTTGTAATGTGTATAAAGTTTTGTAGATCACTTAATAACTTCACTACTAAACAGTTTTTGACATGACTTTTCTTATGATATTGTATGTTTTATAGATTACTTGATAACTCGTCATCTATTCTGCGACGGTCGGCGGCATTCTCCGGGCGCGCTCACCGACCTCCGCTCGGCGCTCGTCAACAACACCATCTTCGCCACGCTCGCTGCGAGACACGGCTTCCACAAGTACGTATAGTGTATACGCAGACACGCACTTTGCGCATACTGTACGCATTTAAACACGCACTTTGCGTATACTGTACGCATTAAAACACGCACTTTGCGTATACTGTACGCATTAAAACACGCACTTTGCGCATACTGTACGCATTAAAACACGCACTTTGCGTATACTGTACGCACATAAACACGCACGTTACGTATACTATACGGCGTATCCACATAAACGTGTACAGAGTATTCTGTATGCACAAACACGGGTAGCTACTACAATCTATATGTGTCTCTTTCACGCACACAATATTCCCTTTTGTATGTGTGAGGGGGGAAAAACAAAAGTACACTTAAACTTATACAATTAACACATGAACGCACATACGCATAGAAATTACAATGTTTAGAGTATGGGTACACAATTTATTAATTTACATTGTATTTCACGCGTTGTAGATATTTCCGTCACATGTCGCCCGGGCTGAACGAGGTGCTCGCCAAGTACGTGCGGATACAGGAGGAGAACGGGCATTCTATAAGCGAGGAGGTATGTTTAATACCAACAACTATGTAGGCCGCGTTTTGTCAGACCCAGCCGACTTATGACGTCATAACATTGAATTGACCTAATCGGACCAAATGACGTAGGTCCGTCAACTGCCTATGAATCAATTTCTTCCCTGTAAAATATGACACTGCAGATACAAACTCTATTCGCTATCTGAGCTCATTTTGCTGTGTCTAGTATACATCGGGTATTTTACACTAAGAGCCAGTCCACACGGCGCGTTGCGTCAGCGTTGCGTCGACGCAGCGCTGCCGTTTGACGCATAGCTGGCGCTGGCATAGGGGCGCTGCGTCATTGCAGTATTATTACGAAGCAGTCTTAACGTCAACATCCCCTCCCGCTTCGTCTCGAGGGCTACTGTCCGTCATGTGTGCGTTGCGACGTTGCAGCGCGCCGTGTGAACACCTTGGTTATTTGTATGTAAAACAACGCAACGGCAGCGCTGCCTCGACGCAACGCTGACGCAACGCGCCGTGTGGACTTGCTCTTACGTTACAGAAACGTATTTATGGTACCTTCATGGTATTATTATAACTTTTCAGCATTACCTGATCCAAGAGGATGAACTGGAGCAGGCTGAGGACGTGGAAGTTCCGAAGGCTTTGGGCGACCTGTTCGAGTCCGTCGCTGGAGCGATTTTCTTGGATTCCGGTGCGAATTTTATTTTATTGCCAAATTTCCACATTAATATGCGCCAAGATGTTAGTTGACCGTTTATATTAAAATATATAACAGCTGCCTTACTCCCAACAGAATCAGAATCGAATCGAGAATCGTATCAACTCGATCTCAAAGTTTTTGCTACTTCCGACGTATATACTAGCGCAAAATCGTGCTGCGTCTCAATTTGGAACTAATTCGATCATACGGGTCGAATTGATAACCTCTTTTTTTGAAGTTGGTAAAAAATAAATATGATGTTGTTTCCAGGCATGTCACTTGGCGCAGTATGGCGGTCATACGGCGCGCTGATGGGCGCCGAGTTGGAGGCGTTCTCCGCCGCCGCGCCCAAGTCACCCGTCAGAGAATTGCTCGAGGCTGAACCTGATACTGCCAAGTTTGGGTAAGCATATTTTAATTAAGCTAGTCAGCTTAGCGTAATGGCCGGGCAACACGACTCACGAGGCTAGTTATTCAAGCTAGGATAGCAAGCTAGTTCTCTTTTAAACTGTCTTGGCTAGCTAACCTGGCTTGGAATATGCTAGTTCTGTTTACATGAGGCTAGTATTAGAACTGTGACCGAAGTGACCACATGCTGGCTTGTCAACTAGCTTACTAGTTGACAAGCCAGCATGTGGTCACCTTTAGAAAGAAAGCTAGTTTTGTCTACACGAAGCTACAAGTACTAGCTTGCTAGCTTACTGACACTAGCTTGAAATAATCGGCCAAGTGCGAGTTGGACTCGCGCACGAAGGGTTCCGTACCATAATAGAGCAAAAATAGGCAAAATTTGTGTTTTTTGTATGGGAGCCCCCCTCAATTATTTAGTTTATTTTAATTTTATTATTAATTATTAAATTATAAATACAATTGAGTATTTTGTGAACATTTCAAGTGCCTACCTGTTGCCATTGTTGAGATCGAGCAAAAAAAAAGCAAAAAAATCACGTTTGTTATATGGGAAATATTTAAGGGGAGCCCCTTAAATATTTATTTTGTTTTTAGTATTTGTTCTAATAGCGGCAACAGATCACAATCTGTGAAAATTTCAGAAGTCTAGCTATAGCGGTTCTTGAAATACAGCCTGGAGAGACAGACGGACAGACGGACAGACATCGAAGTCTTAGTAATAGGGTCCCGTTTTTACCTTTTGGGTACGGAACCCTAAAACTAGCCTCGTGTAGCCCAGGTATTATGGATTATTGGGTCGAAAGTGATATTAAGTTTGGGTGAGCATTTTTATTCAGCTAGTCACAGTTCACTTGGCGTTTTTTTTAAGGTGATTATTGTTATGTTGGTTTATGATGGACCAATACAAGCATTTTCGTGAATAATTTCCCATGTTTAACGTCGTTATTTCAGTCTGGCCCCGTGCTAAGTACATGAAGGACTTGTGTTACATGTACCAAACATCGGAAATATATTTGATACTTTTATACTATACATACCTATATTTAAGATTTTTATTATACAATACTTACATATTTAATACCGATAATACATGACATAGGAACATACGAAACTTTTTTGTTCCGTCGGCGGGATTCGAACCCAAAACCCCCAGCTTGAGCGCTGACAACGCGCTCAACCACTGAACCACAGAGGTCGTCAATTATTCAATATGTATTTATTTATGTCGCAGTAAACCGGAGCGTCTGGCGGACGGGCGGCGCGTGCGAGTCTGCGTGGAGGTGTTCGGGCGCGGCGCGTTCAAGGGCGTTGGCCGCAACTACCGCATCGCTAAGGGCACGGCCGCACGGTGCGCGTTACGACACCTCAAGCGGCGGCATTAGGCGCTATACACATGGTGCGAGTGTTGCTCTTTGTATGATAATCATTGTATCATAAAATAAGTGCAAGCGTGTTGGCCGCAACTATCACATCGCTAAGGGCACGGCCGCATGGTGCGCGTTACCACATCTCAAGCTACGGCATTAGGCGCTATACACATGGTGCGATGCGTTGCTCATTGTATAATAGAATAAGTTTAAGGACGTCGGCCGCAACTACCGCATCGCTAAGGGCACGGCAACACGATGCGCGTTACGACATCTGAAGCGGCGACATTAGGCGTTATACACACGGTGCGATTGTTGCTCATAGTGCGATAAGAATATTTTTTGTGAGACTGTTTAAAGCGACGACAAAGGGGCGTTACGTGCACAACATAAGCCACGCTCTTTTCGTGTCTGGAATATGTCATTATACCTTATAACCCAAGAGCCAACGACAGCCAGACTTTCGTCATTTTATAAAAGCTGCAAGTTTACTTATTGTTTATAACCCCTATAGAGGTGAGAACGACCAGCAACTATGGAGTTTCGGTCGCGGTTGCTTTAGGAGGTATCCAATCTTAAAGGTCTACCTGACCTTCGGTAAAGAGTTAAGCTCAACTTTTTATTTTATTTCTTTCGGATAACTGTAGGATTATCGTCTTCCATTGGCAAAAACTTTTGATTGTCGGTCGTTCTCACCTCAATAGGGGTCATAAACTGGTAAACTTTCAGCTTTCATAAAATGACGAAAGTCTGGCTGTCGCTGGCTCTTGGTCTATTATCGTCATGCAAATAATGTTAACAACTTACTACATTATGGCATTTAATCATGATATTAATTACACTTGGCGTAAATAATGCTACGACATCGCTAGGTGCGATTGCCTGCTGCGCCCTCAGCTACTCGAAATAGTAACGCTAGACGCAATACGAACGAATAGATGTATGTATATCATCAGTGTATATAAACAAGACAATTCACAGCTGTGATTTACAAGTCCTGCTACAGTGTAGCAGCTACTACAGCTACAAACAAACTACACAGTCCAGTCACATAAAGCGTAAACAAATGTAAGATAATCATTTTTTTATATGCAGGCTGAGTCCAATTTTAACTTTTTTATTTTATTGAGCCCAAACGAAAGTTTGACATAGCCTGATTTTTTAATAATATATACAGACCTGTAATGTATACAGAAAGTATGGTCTCTGAGTACAGAGAATTTCGTAGATCGATTTAATACACTACCTGTCTCTTTCAGTTGCACGTGAATATATTGCTATCGACCTAAAGCTGGTTTTATATGGATCCCGAAAGCGCAGATTGGCGGCTACACCGCGAGACCACAAGCAAATATATTATTTAACGATTTATTTAAATGGCGACGCGGTTGCTTAAATCCATAAAGCGCGATAGCAATCGGCAAAAGTTTTTTCTGCGTACTCTGTGACCATACTTTAGAAATTTGTACATTCACAATATTATATATAAATAATTTTAATAAATTTTGTATTGAAGTACAAAAATGTTTGTTTTATTGTTTCTAGAATATATTAAAAAAATAAAGAGTTTTGTTTCAAGTAAGTAAAAAGAGATGTGACAAAAAAACAAAAATTGAAAAATATTCTTTTATTCACAAAAAATTAACTTTAGTTTTTAATGAACACTGTAAATTAAAAATTCAAAAAATACCTCATGTATAGTAGAGTTTCATTAAAAATATATTTTGTGCTTTATGCACTTACTCAACTCTTGAAAACTATAATGGAAAAAAATCTATTGTTAATGTTTTAAGCTCGTATGTACTATCAGAGAAGTTGATTCCTAGGCAGATGGTGGACCTAAGTAATTTGGTCGCGTAAGGTCAAACTCAGACCGATCACAGCTAACATTGAATTGACATAACTCGTCCAAATGACGTAGGTCCGTCAACTCCCTACAAATCAATTTCCTCGATGGTACAAGAGACTACAGTTTTAGACAAAATTGACCAAGCTGGTAGGTTGTAGGATGTTACAAAGAACTTGACATAATTATAGGACTGATAACGGGTTAAGAAAAATATTTGATGAAATCAACTTACTACATCAAGGTCATGTTACTAAACATTTTGATCTATCTCTATGCTCCAAACCACAAGACTGTCACAAATTTTGTGAATTTTTTTTTTGACTAGCATTGTGGTTCAAACCATCATGAAAATTGTCACTGTGGTCAATCATTATATTTACTCATGAAAGAAATTTCATGGATTTTCAGAACTATTTATGTGGTAAAATAAAAACCATTTTGTTTTGGTAAACAGAAAATTCGTCATGTCTTAGGGTGAAGCCAAACAAGCACAATTTTGTGAGTTGTGAATTGCAGAATTTTAACTAACGCATGACTTACAAAATTACGGTCATTTGGCTTGACCCTTAGGGTCAATCACACCTAGGTGTCATAACACAAAATAGTACTACAAAATATTATGCTAATTGGTAGACATCTTCCAGTGTGCCACAACAAGAAGTAACTGGCCTTTACTGTTATTTTAAAAGGTAGCTTCTAATTATGAACACTATCTTCTTTTCTCATTCATTATTTGTTCCCAGTTTTTAGCTACGGTGCAGTAGAGCTTCATAGCTGCTTGGGCATCTTCTACTGAGCTGTGTTCACCAGACTGTATACTTATACCCAGAACTTCCTTCGCCAGAACTTTGAGGGATGGGGAACTGCCTTTTGTTATCTGAAAAGAGTTATTTAAATGCTTAAATTTTTGAAATTATCTTCTCTGTCTTATTACTTGAAGAACCTTGATTATGATTAAAAATGTATTAAAAAATTACGATTCTTAACCTCTCGATTTTTTTTTCATGTTTTACAAAATTGCGCCAATCAGCAACAAATTTAGTGCATCATTTTTGTAGCCAACTTCATACTCTTTAAAATAATGGATTGAACAAACGAAATTAAATCTTATACACACTATAATAAGTTACAAAACTGCGTGAGGTCGAGTGCAGCCAGGTGGCTCGATATCGAGCCAGTGGGGTTCGAGAGGTTAACATAAAAATTATAATATTAAAGGTAAAATAATAAAAAATATTTATTAGATGTCAAGATAATGCATGTAAATATAGGTCTACCAGAATCTGATGGCAATTTTTGACTGCAGATTTTCAAAAAATATCCTTGATCATTGGATAAATTTTTATATTTGCATGTTTAACACACAGAATCAGCCGCTATAAGAAAAAAAAAGGATCAAAATGTTTTATTCCAGTTACCCCGGTATTGCTACAGTCAATTTATTTTCTCACTTTTTGCCATCAGATTCTGGTAGACCTATAGTTAACTTACTTTTCTAAATGGTTTATATTTTGATGTGTCTCTAATATTCCTTTTCGGGTGTGATAAAAACAAAACATTCAAATCATTCTTTATAGAATGTCCTACAAGAATTCGTCCCTTCAATATTTCTGCTACTTCTCTCTGAACTACTGAGAATTCTTCTGCATTAAGTAAATCTTCTCTCCGGACACCGCTCACTGGAGTTCTATAATCTACAACTTCCTCCCGCGGTTTCACAAATTTGTCGTATATACAATCACCAAATTTGTTCACTAATGAAACACGCGCTAACATATGATCTCTACCTTCATAACCTATACCAACCATTTCACAGTCTATAGCAATGAATTTTGTGAGATTATTCTTCTTACGATTTTCTTCAGGTTGACTACTGTTCAGTTTGACTTCTGCGTTTTCTGGAAGATTGTTTTCAGTTTCGGTGTTTATGTCTAGTGTTTTTAATTGTTTTTGAACTGAACTAGAAGGCATCTCAATGTGCTTCTTTTTCTTTCTAGCACGGCGAAATGTTCCTGTGTAGTTTACCTTTTTTTCTACAGTTTCTTTTACTTTTTCTTCGTTATTGTTACTCATTAATTTAGGATTAGACAATAGCTGCAGCCAGTTTGCATCGATAGCATTCCTCTTTGCGATTGTTTGGTTAGTTATTTCTTTGTTGTTTCGCTTCCGAGTTTTTGATGTTTTATTCATATTTACATGAAAAATAGCCACTAGTATTACTCTTGCTACAGAATGTATGCAATTGAGCGCGAGATATAATAGATTTAACAAGAAATCTACAATAAATAGCAAATACTTATATTGCATTTCTGCATTTTTCACGATGAATGAAAACACAGATTAGTAGTTTAAATTGTAGAAATGAAAATGACAGCTCATTGCTCAAATCAAAAGGTAACTGACATTTGATTTTTTTTTTGCTCAGTCCTAAGGTACAGGTCTTTGCTCAGTCCAGAATCCAGATACTGGCCACTAACGGCCGTTCCCATTTTCCCAATATTCAATCTATCTCTGGTTTGACATCCGACCGATCGCAGCTAACATTGAATTGACATAAAATATATGTCTCTAATGTCTAATGAGAGCTATTCCTATCTCTAGTAGGGCAAAACCAGAGATAGATCAAGTATTGGGAACGGCCGTAAATGGACTGTAAATTGGAATGTGAATGTCTCATCTCATCACTGATCACTCATGTCGCAACCATAAAGTACCTACGGAATAGAGAAACAAAGGCCTGAGCAAACGAGATGTCACTATCAGTAACACTGCGTGGTAAAAAGTTAAAAGAGACGCGTGATTTGAGGTGTACGAACTGTTTTTTCATCTGTTTGACAGTCTGTCTGACCATGTCGGCACGTTGTCAATTTGAGCTCTCAGACAAATTGAAATTTTTAAGTAAAATAGTTAATAATTTTGAGAAATACTGCTCTAGAAACATGGTTACTTGTTCAGTGATTGATTGTGGTACAACACAACGAAAAAACCTGGACAAATATTCATTTATTTATTTATTTATTTATTTTTGCCAATTCCCTACGAGTTATTGGTATTGATTTTGATAATTCGCTTCTATATATGTTTATTTATATGGAAAACATAACTTGACTAGCCATGGTGCACAATTTAAGAATATTTTGTGTAAACAATTTTCATCTATTTTACACTAGGGCTGCATCAGGTTATCGATAAGTAGTATCGATATGAATATTTTTTTTTAGTTATACTAATTATTTAGGAATGTTGACATGATAACGTAACCTATCCGTAGTTTATTATTAGTTTATATTAATATACTATCATAATTCATACATAATTTATCGTTTTTACGGTTCCGTACCCAAAAGGTAAAAACGGGAACCTACTACTAAGACTTCGTTGTCTGTCCGTCTGTCCGTCTGTCCGTCCGTCCGTCCGTCCGTCCGTCCGTTTGTCCGTCCGTCCGTCCGTTTGTCCGTCCGTTTGTCCGTCCGTCCGTCCGTCTGTCTGTCTCCAGGCTGAATCTCAATAACCGCTATAATAATAGACTTCTGAAATTTCCACAGATGTAATATATCATTCTACATCCAATATGGCTGCTCATCCAAGATAGGGGAATAGTTATTTTTAAAGCACTTCTGCAATATGGACATCAAATAGAAGGGCTCATTGAGAGTGAATTGAAAAATTGATATTTGATACCAGAAATTCATGGCTTAAAGTAATTAACCATCCAAACTGGACTCCGAAGAAAAAATCATGCATATGCATTATGCAGCAAGCATTTTGAAGAAAAATATCTCCGGATGCAAGGAACGAAGCGGATATTGATCAAAAATGCAATACCAACCAATTTTGTTCCGGTAATAATAAATAACATATTCATTAAATCAGGTATCAGATCATTCATTCAATAGAATATGAGCTCGGTGAAGGGCATGGTCAGTAAATAAGCTAGATATTCTTCCACACATCATAAATATTTGTATGAATAAACGAACCGATTTGTTTGCCTTGTATCGTACTATGCCATGAATCATAGTTATGGTTTTACAAAACAAAAATCTTTTAAAATTTTAGAAAAGTTTTTTTTTAGTTTAGTTTTTATGTCTCCGCATATTGATTTAAATTAAAAAAGTATGATATTATATTATATTAAAAAAAGAAAGTAATAAGTAACAGTAATAGCCTTTTTTTGTTATAGATCAAGATAAAGCCTAGGCGCACTGTGTCATCCTACGTTTACAGAGACACTGTACCACCAGAGTTAGCCACATGTATACCGTCGTCATCGCATTCTACGTCCTCACTGTCTTTACCATTGACCTCCTTTCAACTAGAAATGATATCAAGAGAAAATAAGCTTAATATATCTAAATGCACTAAGTTACAGGATAAATTAAAAAAGAAGCAGCTACTTATTCGAAATCTAAGGGCATAAAATAAACGCACAAAAAATAAAGTTATAACAACAATCAGGTGATCAGCCTGCATTGTCCTAACCAAACTTGCAAATAACATGTTTCCAACGCGGGAATCGAACCCACGACCTCCGAGTCAACTACACCGTCACAGGCCACAACACTGCGTTGCGGCGTCGCATCGCAAAAACAACCTAAGAAAAGCAATGTAGTTTTTCGCAATGCGACGTCGCGTCGCAACGCAGTGTTGTCGCCTGGCCCAATTATTTTATAAACGATTTTTTTACTAGTTTTTTTTTTAAGGCGAGCACTTACCTCAATTCCAAAACGATAACCTTGCGAACGCGAATGCCAAGCGTGTACGCATCGCAATAAGATTAATTTTAGCTTAGCATAAAATTGTAAGTTACTCACGGGCGGATCTTCTCTATTTTATTTTTCGTGTGTTTTTTTTTAAATATCTTTCAAAATGAATATTAAGAAAAAAGATTATTCGTTTCAGACCTTTTTAAAATAGATTCATTGACAGTTTATTAAAATAAAATGTAAGTTATTCTTGTTAATACTTTAAATATTTTGATGACAAAGAGTTTTGTCGGAGGTGAGTTTTTGATTTAAATATTGTGCTCTATAGCTCATATTTTTTTACATTTCGTTATTTTAATGGAACTAGGTAAATCGGGTATTAAGAAATAACAAAATGGGGTTTCAGCCCGCCTTAATGATAAAAGTCATATTTTACTCCAAAATTACAATTTTATTATATAATATCTATGCAGTTTTATTTTATCCCATTTTATTATATTTACTATCTTACTATAATTATTGTATGTACGTACATCACTAACACACACACGTAAACATAATTGTATACACAGATGTAAATCAATTTTGGTGTCGTTTGACAGCTCGGGATTGTTTCTCTATTCCGGTAGGTATATTAACTTTATGGTCGCAACTCGCATGATGCACCTTCTGGTTTCTGGGTCTGGGGCTTCTGGCTTCTGCATTTTTAATTTTTGACATGTCTTAACGTAAAAATTCTTTTGCATATTTCACATCGGTAAAAAGTATTTACTGTCATCATCAACTGACATAGTGACATTAGCCTTCGATGTCATCACTCATCAGCGTTGAGCGTACACGTCAGTTTTTGTTTTTTCAAACTTCAAAAATGTTTATATAAATTACATATTACATCTCTACTTTTGTTTTTAATACAAAATAAATACGGATTACATTTTGCTCACTAAGCAAGTGATGTATCTCGCCATGGAGTTACTGCACTTTACACGTACTCAAAGAAATCACTTCCCAATGTAAATAAACAAAAATGTCAGTAGCCAGCCGACGTGTTTTTGCTCCGGTTGTGGTGGGAGAACCGTGAAAATGTTTCGTAGCGAGGCGGAATACAGCCAGTTTATACTTTCTAATCGCGGCGATCAGTCTCGATAAGATATAAAACATATCGGCTCCTGCTGCGAGTTAAATTTCGAGAAATGTCGTTCGAGGAACTCAAGGAATACGTTGCCGCTCACGGTCAAGAGCATCTCCTAAAGTATTGGCCGGAGTTGAGTGACAATGAACGGGAGCAGCTCGCGAGTGAAATTAAAAAGTTGGACTTGAGTGAAATGAACGAGATTTTCCGACGAGCGATGGACGCGACGAAAGTTATCATGGAAAAGTTGGACGACGATCTGAAGCCCATTCCGCAAACGCACTACGAGTCCGTGCCTGGCCTGACCAAATCTAAAATCGAGGAGTACGAAAACATCGGTTTCAACGAAATCGCAAACGGCAAAGTCGGTGTTCTCTTGCTGGCCGGGGGCCAAGCGACTAGATTAGGGTTTGGACATCCCAAAGGCATGTACGATGTAGGTCTACCGTCCCACAAAACCCTGTTCCAAATTCAAGCCGAGAGAATTCTCAGGGTGCAACAAATGGCAGAGGAGAGGACAGGAAAAGCCGGTAAAATCACCTGGTACATCATGACCTCAGAACATACTAAAGCTCCGACGGCTGAGTTCTTCAAAAATCACTCCTACTTTGGTTTAAATGAGGAGGACATTGTATACTTTGAACAGGGTAGACTGCCTTGTTTCGATTTTGATGGAAAAATTATTCTAGATGAAAAATTCCATCTATCCTCGGCACCCGATGGCAATGGAGGAATATACCGAGCTTTGAAGAATCAAGGTATTTTAGATGACTTTGTGAAGCGAGGGGTGGAGCACCTTCATGCTCATTCCGTAGACAATATTCTTATTAAAGTAGCAGATCCCGTATTCATTGGTTACTGTAAAAGTAAAAATGCCGATTGTGCTGCAAAAGTTGTGCAAAAATCATCCCCTAGTGAGGCCGTTGGGGTTGTGTGCAGAGTCAATGGATACTACAAGGTGGTGGAATATTCTGAGCTCACTGATGAAGCAGCGGAAAGAAGGAACCCCGATGGAAAGTTGACATTCTCTGCTGGTAATATCTGCAATCACTACTTCTCATCCGAGTTCCTATCAAAGATCTGCGACTTTGAAACCAAAATTAAACTGCATGTTGCCAAAAAGAAAATTCCTTATGTTGATGAAAATGGCATTCGTCAGAAGCCATCCGATTCCAATGGAATTAAGATGGAAAAGTTCATTTTTGATGTGTTTGAATTTTCCAAAAACTTTATTTGCTTAGAAGTGGCTAGAGATGTCGAGTTTTCTGCGTTGAAGAATGCAGACTCGGCTAAAAAAGACTGCCCGTCTACTGCCAGGGAGGACTTGTTGAGGCTTCACAGGAAGTACATAAGAGAGGCGGGTGGTGTCGTCGAGGACAATATTGAAGTTGAGATCTCTCCGTTGCTCTCCTACGGTGGTGAGAACTTGAAGGATCTGGTTGAAAATGAGGTGTTCACAATTTCTCCATTCCATTTAAAAAGTCTGAGTGAGTCCGCAACTAACGGTGTAAATGGAAATCATTGAAGTAGGGTAGATAAAATGTATTACAAACAATAGGGTCCACTTAGTTCCAATAATGATTAAATTTATTTCATGAGCCATTAACTTTTTTGCTTCTTTCATGCAACATAAGAATGTAAATAATTTAATTATAAAATTATGATTGCTTAACCAAAACTATTATGAAGTTAGTTTAAAGAAAATGTAATGGGAAAGAATATATTCTATCCAAATTATTATCACAAATTAATTTTACATTACTTTAAAATTTTAGTGAGTTTCATTACCAGTTTTTTGGCATCTAGTCAATTTAGTTATGCTGTCATTAACATAACTATTTACTTTATTACATTACAAATGTAGCATTCCTGTTTTATCTAATTACTCACAGTTATGTATATATTTAAACAAGATATCATTAGTTTATTATTCAAGTATTCAATGTCTCCTAAAACATAAATTACCAAGGTCACAAAAATGTCATTGGAATATTTATTATAACTTTAAATTTGTTTTGTAGAAATTTACAATTTTGGTGGTAATACCTCGATCGTTGGAATTGCAGACACAATAGATTTTCAATTGTTATGCGGCAGCCGGGTGCCGCTTGGGGATTGATGGGTTAAAACAGTTTGCAGAGACATTTATAAAATAGAAAATTATTACTTTTGTTACTTATGGCTTGATAAGATATGGCCTAATTTTAATGCGAAGAAAAAAAAATTTTTGTAACACTTATTTTGCAATGCATCTAAATATACTGTTTCAAATTATTTTGATCTCAATGTAAACAAGAAATATAAATTACAGAACTTATATATTGCATTGTATTTTTATAGTATGGTTATGTGATATTTAAGTTAGTGCATTATAAGCCCATACTGATATTTATTTACAGTTTGACCAAATTTAATTATTAAAACTGAACATACACAATATATAGTAACTAAACAAGTATATTATTTCTGTTAAGGTTTTATACAAAAATTATTTATGTTAGAACATTATTATGAAATTCAAAATTATCTATGTAATTTTTGTTACATTGGTTATAAATTTTATTTCAAAAATCATTTACAACTTTACATTTTTTCACACATCACAGAGATTATTCTTATTAGATATTTTGCATTGAAAAAGGTTTTACTTTTATATTTTATAGATATAGATATTATTATTAAAATGATGTTAGTTATTCTTAATGTAAATAGCAGAGTATGTATTTACCTACAACTAATATTGTGGATAGCATGAGAAAATTAAGTTCACTAGCAATAATTACATTTTAAAATGTTATAATGAAATGGCATGTACTTATACATTGTAACTTAGCTATTGTAATTTTTTTTGTAATAAATAATTATTACTTTTTACAAACAATTAGTTTACTTTTAAAACTCATAATCGACGTGGATTATGTTTGCTGTAGACTTCGCAATCATGGTGTCAATCATGGCTATCCATCGTGGTCCAATGTGGAGGGTCCAACTCCGATATGAAGGAGCCATATAAAATATTTCATATTATAGCATTATATTAAAGGATGACGCCCGCAACTCCATTTCGCCAAAATTAGTTTATCGCGGGGAAACATACATTTTTCCGGAGTAAAACGTATCATATCTCTTTTCTCTGGACTTAAAGTACCTTTATCCATACCTTTCAGCAAAATCGGTTCAGCGGTTTGGGCGTGAAGAGGTAACAGACAGACATACAGACGGACTGACCCTTTCGCATTTATAATATTAGCATGGAAGTATATTATAATAAATAACATATTATATTGGCATTTGGCATTAAGATGACGGTTACAACACAACCGGTTTAGCAAGTCCCAGGCGAATTTACCAAACTCTCGATTGTTACAACACCAAATATTTCGATACATATTGTTCTAGTGACTAGTCAGTTTCCCCCTTCAAGGCCAATATGTATTAGTCCGTTCGGAGTTAATTTACCCCCAGCAGAACCTTTATGCTAAGAACACAAGGGCTATTTTCTAAACGCATAGGTAAAATAACGCAGAGCGAATTTGATTTGTTTGATAATATTATGCTACGATTCAAGAAATGCACCAAGTCGGCTACTTCACTTGTGTCATACTGGCGTCATTGTTATTTGTTGGCATTTTGTTGGCATTCATTTGTAATAGAGAAACCTATATATTTAAGTAAATAAAAACTGTAGAAATTACTCTATATTCATACTAATAACACGAAAGTGTACCTGTCTGTCTATTCTTCAGTCATCATCATCAATCATCATTCGTCAAACGTAAATCGCTGAACCGAATAAAAAAATAGCCTATGATCCTTCACGTGGTCTACTTCTTACCTGACCCAAATAACAGAAAAATTGCTCTAGTAGTTCGTGAGATAAGCCCTTTCAAATAATTTCCCCCGGTTTTTTATAAATATATATATATATATATATATATATATATATATATATATATATATATATATATATATATATATATATATATATATATATATATATATATATATGGGACTCGCCTCGGTCCATATAAATAGCCGCAGGGAGCGAGCCAGTGAATCAGTTCAGTTTGAGCTATCTTCAAGGCGACTTGGAAGTGAAAATAAGTGATCAAAAGTGATATCAGTGAAACCTACGACTTGGCTACGACCTAGGACAGTGTACAAGTGCTTAGTGTTTTGGACCTAGTGCTTTGTATTAGACCTAGTGCTAGTGATTAAATTCTTTAAAAGAATCAGCAGGTCTTTTTTCCAAATCCTTCGAACCCTAGTGTCGGAAGAACTAACTGGTGTCGGAAGTGAGATTTGGAGATGCCATTGACTCCGAGAGAGGACTTCAAGGGGAGTGTCAGGACAAGGGCGCAACGAGCTGTCGAGGCCACACCCACTGGGGACCAAGCTCTGCCTACTGTGGGACAGGCCCCACCCACTGGCCCCGCCCACCAGGCTCCGCCCACTGACCACTCCCCTCAGACTCCACCCACGAGTGAAGCCACGCCCACTGGCTCCGCCCACTGGGACCCGCCCACTCTGGGCGTGACCACGCCCACTAGCCCCGCCCACCGGGACCTGCCTACTCAAACCACTGGCTCCATCCATCTTGCCTCGCCCGTAAGCTTCTACAGCCCCTCAAGTGGCTCTTCAATTAGAAAGCTTAATTGAATTAATTCAGGCTTTGCAAGAGTCACAAGACCGCAAGCTCAGCGCTTTGCAAGAGGCACAAGACCGCAAGTTCAGCGCTATGCAAGAGTCACAAGGGTCACAAGAACGCAAGTCCGGTGCTGAAATCAGAGCGATTCGAGAATCACAAGAGCAACAAAAATACCTCCAAGAAAAAGCGCTTGGAGCTATAAAGGATGTTAGTGACACGGTGGTTAAGCTTCGAAAAGATGTCGACGTAGTGATAGAACGAGTTACCGGGTTAGAATTAGTTGTGGAAAATTTGAAAACCGGCTTCACTGAACTACAGAAGAGAAACGAATAGAATCCAGGACTAAGGGGCGAGTACTGGATGACGCGGGGAAAGCCCCGATATCTGTTACCTCCCAGGCACAGAGCGGAAAGACGCACAGGAATGCCGACTCACTTTCACAAAGGCCGTGTTCGGTAGACTGCAAACATTGTGTTGAGCAGGAATCTGAGGTAACATCAAAGCTAACGAGAACAAGTACTTTTGGTCTCTTGGAGAATGATGCTATGAGGAAGGCTCAAGAAAGAGATGACGACCTTCGGCACATCATCACATGGAAGAAACGGGGTGATGTCAAACCAATCTGGAGGGAGGTTGCACCCACTGGTGCTGTCACTAAGGCGTACTGGGAGCAATAGGACAGTCTGATACTTCAAAACTGATACTTCAATACTCTACCGGAAATGGGAGAAGGCTAACGGCAGAGAGTTCTATTTCCAGATAATTGTCCCAAGGACGAGAGTACCAGATGTTCTCCGTGAAATACATGAGGGCATATCAGGGGGTCATCTAGGTGTCAGGAGGACGTTAAGAAAAGTACGAGAACGATTCTTCTGGTTGCTTTGGCGAGATGATATGCAGGATTGGTGCCGCAAAATGTACTACTTGCGCTGCTGTAAAGGGACCACAGACCAGGAGTCGTGGGAACAGCGTGGTGCGTTACCATGGCAGTAACAACGATGCTCGGGACGAGCATCTCTAAGAGGGGAGTAGTGTTAAGGATACGGACACACAGTGCCATCTAGCGTCAACTAGTGGAACTACTCGGGGAACAAAAACAACGTGAAACCCCCTACTCGATACTAGATGGCGTCGGGTGCGCGAATTTTCTAGAAACCTTCGACCTTATTTACGCCAGTCAGGTACGTTCTAGAAAGGATCTTTCTGGAACAGTATGGGATTCGCCTCGGCCCATATAAATAGCCGTAGGGAGCGAGACAGTGAATCAGTATAGTTTGAGCTATCTTCAAGGCGACTTAGAAGTGAAAATAAGTAATCAAAGTGATATCAGTGAAACCTACGACTTAGCTACGACCTAGGACATGTAAGTGCTTAGTGCTTTGGACCTAGTGCTTTGTGCTAGACCTAGTGCTAGTGATTAAATTCTTTAAAAGAGTCAGCAGGTCTTTTTCTCCAAATCCTTCGAACCCTAGCACGTAACAATACCTAATTAATAATAATATTTCTTAACGCGAGCGAAGCCGCGGGAAAAAGCTAGTTCGCATTATAAAGCCGCAGTTTAGTCTACAGAGCCCGTGCTCCAAAGTTAAATGTCAACGAAAACGAAGACGATGTTATATGTGAAGGTCAATTTTAAAATGTCAGCCCGATCTATAAGGAGGCGTGTGATCAAGATTTCTTCATTATTAGGAAAAGGTGTCTGTCATAAATCATAATATTATAAGTCATAACTCATACAAACTGCAGTAAAAGTTAAAACATTTACTAAATGATATATTTAATAGTTAGCCTAGGTCATAAATTGCATTGCATTGCATTTAATTTGAATTCGTGTCAGTCGCGGTCACTTGCCGCGAGGATCGGAAAGCTAGGCACCGTAAGCTTTATTATTTTATTTGCCAAAAGCAGCTAATTTAGTACAAACAACGATATCAGTAGGTATGTTATTAGTTGTGTAACACTTTTACGCGTTAAACTTGATATTTCGCGGGCAGTCAAGGACGATGTCATCGGCCTACATTCCATTTTTAAACGCCTTACTTTTTCTTTGGGTGTGCAAAACTTTTGACATCTTCACAGTATTACAATTGCTTATTGTAATACTGTGACATCGTAGCCTGCGACGCTATGGTCCAAAGAAAATTTATTTATGGCCAATATACATACGCCGGTTACA
This sequence comes from Cyaniris semiargus, assembly GCA_905187585.1. Taxonomy (NCBI): domain Eukaryota; kingdom Metazoa; phylum Arthropoda; class Insecta; order Lepidoptera; family Lycaenidae; genus Cyaniris; species Cyaniris semiargus. Next base: position 10,688,042 of record LR994567.1, read on the forward strand.
TTATTCCAAGTAATCCAATCCAGCGCTGGTTGCTACTGGAATAATGTAAACGGGTACTGAAAGTACCCGTTTACGTATATGGTCTTTAATAAGTCGGTGTTATTTTATTATTTCCAATGTTATATATTATAATTATGTTATTTCCAAGAGCGTACCCAGAATTTCAGCTAGCCCCCCCTAGTTGAAATCCTGGGTAGGTACAGGTATGAACCTGTTTCGAAAAGATGGTCGGTCTGGTATATTGAAAGAAAAAAATAAAAATCATGTAAGTAAGTAAGTAAGTACCTAAGTCTTTATTTCCAATGAATTCCATGAAATTTGACTTTTATTAATCTCACTAAAAAGATATTTTGTTCACAACACTTAATTTTGCGCAGAGTAGGTAACACGTTTTGAATTCCCACATGCCAGGAAAATTGACGTTTATTTTATCTTCTAGGAGAGTGGAGGGGGAGGGGGGGGGGTCCCTACCTGGGTACGCCCATGGTTATTTCCTCGAATGTAAATGATAAGCATTGATGAAGTGATAAGATTATTTTATTTTGTTATTTAATTTTTTCGAAATTATCCACTGATAAATTTTTAATAATGTTCTGTTACTTTTAATTTCATGAATCATGCTACTATGTAATATCAAAAACGCTTTAGTGGCTTATCAAGAAACAGAGAGACAAAAAAATAATTTAAAAGCGGGCTGCCAAATTTTGCTGTGTTTTCTAAATTAAGTATTACGATCCCGGAAGACGATTGACTTAAATGAAATTGAGATTTATTTAATCATTGTATATTTATCTGATGTTTGCCTAACGGAAAACACGATTCACTTATTTTGACTCGATAGTTATTATTTTTCGAAATCTGAATCTTTCTGGGCTTTTCAACAAATATCTGTTACACTTATTGAGTTACTATCATTAAATAACTTGCACTACTACAATCACACACTTTATAAAATAATGGCTAAAGGAAATATTAATAGTATTCTATTTAATTTTTATGTAATCATCAAAAATATTTTTGGGACTTACGACCTTTACTTTCGTGCTATAATACGGGAACCGTTGTTACGCGATATTGTTCACTATTAGCTGCAGCGCAAAGCACAATGCTCGGGGGCACGATTCATGGAATCATTATATCACGATTGCGGGGTACGGCGGGGTGAGTAGGCGGGGCTAACGTGCTTTGATATTTCTGACAGCAGGCAGAATATGATTATTGAGCTAGTTTGGTCTAAAGAAGTCAGGGCCGAATTCCGCGTAGTTAAATTTTGAAAAAGTAGTTAAACCTATTTAGTGGGTAATAAAAGATTCCCAAAAAATAACGCTGCTGACTTGATTGAGTATCTAACTAGCTACAATAAAAATTTATTCGATAGCCATAATATTATTAGAGAGGATAATATGGAGGACAAAGGCGTCCAACCTTGATTTTATAGACACTCATATTGTGAAGTGCTATTTGCTCTATTTATTTTACAATCAACAATTAATAAATTTCTTAACAATAAAACTAATAGGTAAGTGATAAAACTATGATTGATAAATCACAAGTAGGTAGGTAGGAGTCATTGATGTTTTAAGTACCTACTTAAAACATCAATGACTCCTTTATTGTTTTCTATACCTTTGATTGCAATATTTTATCTTGTTGATAATCAACAACATTTAATCTGCAATGCGATGATAAAAAAAACAATAAAATGTACAAATATAACAGTACTTTTAGGGTGTCGTTTTCAGGGGTTCCCAAAGGGTAAAAATAGAGTCCCGCCAGCTTAAGCGATGAAACAAGAAGCTTTTCGATGACTCCCGCGTTGACGATAGTGGGACTGGGAAGGGGCCTCTTAAGGAAACAAAGGGACATAGGGACAGAGAACTGAGAAAGCGACTTTGTTTTTATACTCTGTAGTGATGATGTATTTAAGATTAAGGATATTACAAAAATTACATTTTACGGTACAGAACCCTTTGTGCGCGAGTCCGATTTACACTTGGCCGGTTTTGGCAAATAGAAAAATCTCCAAGAGCATGATATTATTATTATTACATCTAATATTCATCTGCTCTATTAGCTTCCCTCTTTCACTTTCCTTGGTAAATCGTGATCGACTTGCGTCAGAGTCAGACATCGCCATAATATCACAAGTCTTTGTTTAAATTTTGTTATTTGCAACAACAATAAAGTAAAAGGTACATAGCCGCAACGTAATTTATCAACACTGGCGGAATACCTGCATCCATAATACAGTTATGTGCCAAAGATTAAGAGGCTCGATTTTCGAGCTGCAATTTTAATAATTTTACCACTAAGAACCTGTGTAGAGGAGGAGCTTAACTCTACTTTTGTGTATTTTCAGTTTTCGTCACAATGCAACGATCAAAACTATTTTTTTAGAGTTGTAGCGACTGCAGGCTGCTTCGTAGACAGTCCTTTCAGCTTTAGTGGGTTACCTACCACAAGCAACTGGATAAAGTTATTAAAATAATAACTGTGGCAGACTTTATCGCTAAGTATATTTAATAGCCTATATTTTTCTCCTAGTTTAGGGTATCTCTTCTACGGTAAGCGATTCTTTGGCAAGTGCATTGACAAGGCTCCGGGCCCGGGCGGCCTCGTGATTTGAAAGTAAATGACCTCAGAAAACGCGGAATAAACTTTACACTTACTTTCAATTATGTTTTGACGATAAAATAGTTTACATTTTATTATAACACTCGTGAACGTATGGTAATTACGACGTGATGCTCTGATTGAGTTCCATTATTCAACAATTTGCGTAGTTAGTCTCGTCATAGCTTCCAATACTCTTCTAGAAAATAATAGTTCTAACTACATTATATATTCAAAATACCGTTCTCTAGATTAGCATCGATTAAGATTTACCTATAGGCTATACCTACTTGTACCCATAGTAGAGTACTTTAATACTAACGACGAATGATTTGCTTGTTTTGTTTGCATCAAATATAATGAATGATAAGCTACGAAATTATAATGGTACAGCTACTATCTAAGGATGGAGGTCCAAGGACATAGCTGCTATAACTATATTAATATATATAGCGAGAAGATGTATTTTGCTTACACGTAGGTAATATCGGGTAAAATCTAGTCAAAAATAAATACATTTTTATTTTGGTCCAATCCCGGATGTAAGTGGAATAAACGACTAATTTAGTAAGTTATGTTAATATTAAAATGTCAAGGTAACGAAGTGATTGTGAAACGCATCTTGATTTCCTTTAGTTAAAATTGTATGGAACTTTTAAGATTGCTCTGTTACAAGTTAAAACCAAGGACTCTACAACAACCGCAGGTACCTGCAGCTCTTCTAATGTTGCCAGTGTCCATGGGCGACGGTAGTTGCTTTCCATTAGGTGACCCGTTTGCTCGTTTGCCCCCTCATTTAAAAAAAAAAAAAAAAAAAAAAAAAAAACAAACATCTATACATATATATAAAACTGTAGAAATGCAAATTCTGTACATTAAAGATATTCAAAAAATAATAAGCGGGGGGTGTTACTACATCGCTATAGAAGCCAAAAATGTGGTTAGTTTTTTGTCTGTCTGTCTGTCTGTCTGTATGTATGTTTGTTCCACTATCACACGAAAACTACTGATCCGATTTGAATGCGATTTTCGCAGATATATTTGTCTTCTTCCAACTTAACATCTGGTGTATAAAAAAAATCCCCCCACCCCTCTAAGGGGACAAAAGAGGGGTCAGATTTTGTATCAAACTTTTTTCTTTAACACGAAAACTACTGATCCGATTTGCATACGGTTTTCGCAGATATATTTGTCTTCTTCCAACTCAACATCTGATGTATAAAAATCCCCCCCCACCCCTCCCTCTAAGGGGACCAAAGAGGGGGTCAGATTTTGTATCAAACTTTTTTCTTTAATGGACTTCATATTATATGACTGTGTTTTCCAACTTAACATCTGATGTAAGTATAAAATTTTCCCCCCCACCCCTCTTAGGGGACAAAAGAGGGGGTAAGATTTTGTATCAACTGATGAAGTAGAAATACTTTAAATGGCAAAACAACGTTTGCCGGGACAGCTAGTATTATCTAAGTTTGTATGATGTAGAATTAAAATTATAACTTTTAAATACTTAAGTAACTAAATAAATAACCAACCAGTAACCTCATTAAATACTACGCATAAACACGAGCTACTGTGAAGAAGCCGCGGGTTGGCTTGAGTTTCTTTCATCATATACCATCTTCAAAATTGAACGAACTGTAACTGAACTTAGCTGTTGTTTTTCTACTATAAACTGTCTCACCTTAACGAGTTTTTGGTCCCTACGGGAGACTGGTGATGGGTAAAGCAATTGCAAAAAATGGATCCGGATTTTCAGATTATGACATGCTCAAATCCGGATTATCCGGATAATCCGGTTTTTTTTTTGTTAATTTTGAAATATTATTGATAAATAGCTTTAAATACCAGTTATTTTGCTATTATTTATTTATTAAACATTCATTTTAAAAGTGCAAAATCAATCAAAATCAGACGTTTTAAAAAAATATAATTTTTCTTATGTTACTGATAACAAAACAGTATCTGGTAATTAAAATATTAATAACAACCTAGTAATACCTTGATTTATAAAGTATTTTGTATAAATAACGCCACACATCACAAAGTTATGCTCCAAAATCTTAGCACTGCAAGCCTAGAGGTGGAACTTAACAATAAACAGGTCTAAGACACAAACAATTGACCAACAGCAGCAGCAGCACGAGACGCAGGGTCGAGGTAGACCAGTTAGAAAATCACTATGTCAACGAGTGCCTCTACTTGGGCCAATTAATTTATTTTAATAACAGAAAGGCAGAAAAACTGGTCCATGAAGGAGCTGATGGATACCGATCTCACTGAAGCTCAGACTTGTGTCACCGAGTCTGAGCTTCAGTGAGATCAGTAAGTCTTCCGGTAAGTACACAATATGTCAATGTGTATTTCGCTCGTCCTAACCAACGGTCATTGACCGATTTACAAAAGTTCCAACAGGGTCTGCCAAAGAGCAATGGAGCGCAGTATGGTGGAGGTAAGTCTTCTTGTCTCTCGACAACACAAAAAAATCCATATTGCCAGGTCCGTTCCGATTGATCATTGATCATACAAAAATTATCAAAAATTAGCGGTACTACGGAGCCCTACATTGCGCGTGGCCCGACACGTACTTGGCCAGTTTTTTGTATGCTAACAACGATTACTCCGCTGTTTTATAGTGAACCGATTTTGAAAATTTTTCATTTTGTTGTATAGGATTTTACCTTAATTTAGTACCATGTTCTCAAAAGTGGTGACTTGGTGATGGGATCTATGAGTAATCGGGGAACTCTTCAAAATTTATAAATGGAAACATAATATGGCAATGCTACCAAAAAGCAAGATTTTGCACCAAGATATTATACCATGGTTCCAAAGCAGCTGATGCTAAGAGAACTCCGGATTCTTTATAGATATTAGTTTGGGGATTTCGGTGTTGTTTTAAGGACTGAAAGCATATGCTACTATGCAAAATTAAATTTATCACCATCATCATCGCTACCACTTGGCTACCACCACACCATACATCATCAGTCACAATATTATGACGCTATTACTTTTTTTTTATCTATCTATGGACGCTTCACACCACGTCAGTCTGGCCCCGTGCTAAGTAGTAAGTACCCGAAGGACTTGTGTTACAACTTACAGGTACCAGACAACGGAAATATATTTAATACTTTTTATACTATACATATATATTTAAGATTTTTATTATATCATACACATATTTAATACACATCCAGACCCGGGGACATTGAAAAACTTTTTGTTCCGTCGGCGGGATTCGAACCCGCGACCCCCGGCTTGAGCTGCCACACACTCAACCAATTGAGCCACAGAGGTCGTCAGATTAAGTACATACTGGTACTTTTATTCGTCTTTATCGAGAGAGATAGATCGAGTTAGTCGAGCGATATTAAAAACTAGTCGTTCCGCGCGGCTTCGCCCGCGTAAATTAGATATTTCACAGAAAAAATAGTCCACAAAAAAAAGCCTATGATCCTTCACGTGGTCTACTTCTTATCAGATCCAAATAACAGAAAAAATGCTCTAGTAGTTCGTGAGATAAGCCTTTTCAAATAATTTCGCCCGTTTTTTCCACATTTTCCTCTATTTCTTCGCTCCTTTTAGTCTTAGCGTGATAAAATATAGCCTGTAGCCTTTCTCGATAACTGGGCTATCTAACACTGAAATAATTTTTTAAATCGGACCCGTAGTTCCTGAGATTAGCGCGTTCTGTAAATGTTTCAAAGTAAATGCTAAATGATTCAAACTTGGTGCTGAGGTTATCAGGGTAGCTATTCTATCATAAGATCTTTCAGGTATGTATGAAGGAAACACCTTAATATCTATACTAATATTATAAAGCGGAAGAGTTTGTTAGTTTGTTTGTTTGTTTGTTTGTTTGTTTGAACGCGCTAATCTCAGGAACTACTGGACCGATTTAAAAATTCTTTCAGTGTTGGATAGCCCATTTATCGAGGAAGGCTATAGGCTATATTTTATCACGCTAAGACTAATAGGAGCGAAGAAACAGAGGAAAATGTGGAAAAAACGGGGGGAAATTATTTGAAAGGTCTTATTTGAACGCGCTAATCTCAGGAACTACGGGTCCGATTTAAAAAATTATTTCAGTGTTAGATAGCCCAGTTATCGAGAAAGGCTACAGGCTATATTTTATCACGCTAAGACTAAAAGGAGCGAAGAAATAGAGGAAAATGTGGAAAAAACGGGCGAAATTATTTGAAAAGGCTTATCTCACGAACTACTAGAGCATTTTTTCTGTTATTTGGATCTGATAAGAAGTAGACCACGTGAAGGATCATAGGCTTTTTTTTGTGGACTATTTTTTCTGTGAAATATCTAATTTACGCGGGCGAAGCCGCGCGGAACGTCTAGTTTTTAATATCGCTCGACTAACTCGATCTATCTCTCTCGATAAAGACGAATAAAAGTACCAGTATGTACTTAATCTGACGACCTCTGTGGCTCAATTGGTTGAGTGTGTGGCAGCTCAAGCCGGGGGTCGCGGGTTCGAATCCCGCCGACGGAACAAAAATTTTTTCAATGTCCCCGGGTCTGGATGTGTATTAAATATGTGTATGATATAATAAAAATCTTAAATATATATGTATAGTATAAAAAGTATTAAATATATTTCCGTTGTCTGGTACCTGTAAGTTGTAACACAAGTCCTTCGGGTACTTACTACTTAGCACGGGGCCAGACTGACGTGGTGTGAAGCGTCCATAGATAGATAAAAAAAAAGTAATAGCGTCATAATATTGTGACTGATGATGTATGGTGTGGTGGTAGCCAAGTGGTAGCGATGATGATGGTGATAAATTTAATTTTGCATAGTAGCATATGCTTTCATTCCTTAAAACAACACCGAAATCCCCAAACTAATATCTATAAAGAATCCGGAGTTCTCTTAGCATCAGCTGCTTTGGAACCATGGTATAATATCTTGGTGCAAAATCTTGCTTTTTGGTAGCATTGCCATATTATGTTTCCATTTATAAATTTTGAAGAGTTCCCCGATTACTCATAGATCCCATCACCAAGTCACCACTTTTGAGAACATGGTACTAAATTAAGGTAAAATCCTATACAACAAAATGAAAAATTTTCAAAATCGGTTCACTATAAAACAGCGGAGTAATCGTTGTTAGCATACAAAAAACTGGCCAAGTGCGTGTCGGGCCACGCGCAATGTAGGGCTCCGTAGTACCGCTAATTTTTGATAATTTTTGTATGATCAATGATCAATCGGAACGGACCTGGCAATATGGATTTTTTTGTGTTGTCGAGAGACAAGAAGACTTACCTCCACCATACTGCGCTCCATTGCTCTTTGGCAGACCCTGTTGGAACTTTTGTAAATCGGTCAATGACCGTTGGTTAGGACGAGCGAAATACACATTGACATATTGTGTACTTACCGGAAGACTTACTGATCTCACTGAAGCTCAGACTCGGTGACACAAGTCTGAGCTTCAGTGAGATCGGTATCCATCAGCTCCTTCATGGACCAGTTTTTCTGCCTTTCTGTTATTAAAATAAATTAATTGGCCCAAGTAGAGGCACTCGTTGACATAGTGAATTTCTAACTGGTCTACCTCGACCCTGCGTCTCGTGCTGCTGCTGCTGTTGGTCAATTGTTTGTGTCTTAGACCTGTTTATTGTTAAGTTCCACCTCTAGGCTTGCAGTGCTAAGATTTTGGAGCATAACTTTGTGATGTGTGGCGTTATTTATACAAAATACTTTATAAATCAAGGTATTACTAGGTTGTTATTAATATTTTATTTACCAGATACTGTTTTCAAACAAACTAACAAACTCTTCCGCTTTATAATATTAAGTATAGATTAAATGTTTCAAAGTAAATGCTAAATGATTCAAACTTGGTGCTGAGGTATTCAGGGTAGCTATTCTATCATAAGATCTTTCAGGTATGTATGAAGGAAACACCTTAATATCTATACTAATATTATAAAGCGGAAGAGTTTGTTAGTTAGTTTGTTTGTTTGTTTGAACGCTCTAATCTCAGGAACTACTGGTCCGATTTGAAAAATTCTTTCAGTGTTAGATAGCCCATTTATCGAGGAAGGCTATAGGCTATATTTTGTCACGTTAAGACTAATAGGAGCAAACAAATAGAAGAAAATGTGGAAAAAACGGGGGAAATTATTCGAAAGGGCTTATCTCACGAACTACTAGAGCAATTTTTCTGTTATTTGGGTCGGAAGAAGACGTGAAGGGTCATAAGCTATTTTTTGTAGACTGATTTGTCTGTGGAATATCTAATTTACGCGGGCGAAGCCGCGCGGAACGTCTAGTAGTTTAATATTAACCTTGTTTTAAGTAGTTTATCTAAGTATAATATAATATTATTGTGGAGTAAGTCTAACAAGTAAAAAAAAAAATATTTCGATAGCGGCAGCACCGCGGCGCCCCTATTGTCTTGGCGCCTGTGTGCGCCGCACACATCGCACACAGGGGCGGTTCGGGCCTGCATATTGCGCTCAAAAACATGAATCATAGACGTCCAAGCTATAGTGGCATTGGGCTGGTCACTATCTAGGCATGTATCTAGGCTAGATATCGATAGAATGGGTATCTAGGCCTAGGAAAAGATAGTAAGATGCTTTAGATATTTTTTTTTCCTCCGAAGGTAGATTACTGTAACCCTGAGTCCTGACGTCACGAATACCCTTGATGATCTATTGTGACTCCTTCGTAGTACCGTGCCAAACCCAGTGCTGCTCATAAATTGAACCAATCGCGGTTCCACGAATTTCCTCTTTAGTAGAGTAAGAGAGTTTCTGTTCTATAGTAGAGTAGGGGAGTCTAGGGCCCGTATTTTTGGTCAGTCCTCAAGATGCGACCCGGTCTCAAGACACGGTTCAGGCTCTGTGATTGGTTGGCTGTCAAAATTTGGACCAATCAAAGAGCCGAACCGCGTCTTGAGACCGGGTCGCATCTTAAGTACTGACCAAAAATAGGGGCCTAAGTGTGTCACAGAATCTGCAAGTCGTTATGTTATTAGCACCTTTCTGTAAAGTGCTTAGTGGCGGCGTAAAGGGGGGGCGGCAGGGGCGGTCCAGGTGCCAACGGTGCGGCCGCGGCGTGACAATTTTATAACATTTGGTGTTTTTCAAGACTCTGCTTACGTCAACAGAATACGAAATTCCTGATATAGTTCCAAATTTGACGAAAATCTATCATGAACTTTGAGCAGAGGTAGGGCTGCCATTACCTAAATTGTCGTCACCGGTCAAGCACGACAAAAATCCCGGACACTTGACCGAAATGTGGTTATTTCCCGGACACCCCTTAAAAATATTTACGATTACGTCTTACCAATTTTGGGACATCTTTCTTTTCCAACAAGAATTTGTAAAAATCTGATCAACTCAAGTCCTTAAAATCGTACCTACTTGATTTTGATCAACCAAGAAACCGTGTTTATGCTTAACTAGTTTTTAGGGTTCCGTACCCAAAGAGTAAAAACGGGACCCTATTACTGAGACTTCGATGTCTGTCCGTCTGTCACCAGGCTGAATCTAAAAAACCGCTATAGCTAGACTTCTGAAATTTTCACAGATTATGTATTTTTGTTGTCAACAAAATTAATATTTAACGGTAACCCATACAACAAACGTGATTTTTTTGCTCGTCATCAATAATATCAACAAGTATGCACTTGAAATTTTTACAAAGTCCTTAGTCATATTATGTGTTCTTTAATAACTAATAATAATATTAAAATAAAAAGGATTTGAGGGGGGCTCCCATACAAGGAACACAGTTTTTGGCCTATTTTTGCTTTACAACGTTAGAGAACCCTTCGTGCGCGAGTTCGACTCGCACTTGGCCAGTAATTTATCTTTCGTTTATTGCTGCTTGACTAAAAAGTTGGATTTCTCTCAACAAAAGTATCCGGATTTCAACCGGACACTTTTCAAAAACCCGGCCGGACGGTCCCCGGACGCCAACGACGACGACGACAACGACGTTCAAACTGGGACAAATCCGAGAAAATCCGGAGGAATGGCAGCCCTATGCAGAGGACAATATTATTTTGGAGATTTTACGACTGAGGCGCCACTTGGAAGCCGCCAGCATTTCTCTTCAAGAAGCGGTCCAATGGACTATCCTGGAGCTTATGAAATTCATAGTAAAATGGGACTATTCTGAGTCTGTTCCGATTCTAGCGCTATGTCTAAGATTTTTTTCAACAATTTGTGTTTCGGTGGCTTCTTGTAAAAGAAGATTGAAGATTTTCAAAATTAAAGTTAACAAAATTAAAGTTTTATACGTGGGAGAGCTTCGGCACGAATGGGCCGGCTCGACCGGAGAAATACCACGTTCTCACAGAAAACCGGCGTGAAACAGCGCTTGCGCTGTGTTTCGCCGAGTGAGTGAGTTTACCGGAGGCCCAATCCCCTACCCTATTCCCTTCCCTTCCCATCCCTACCCTCCCCTATTACCCTATTCCCTCTTAAAAGGCCGGTAACGCACTTGCAGCTCTTCTGATGCTGCGAGTGTCCATGGGCGACGGAAGTTCCTTTCCATCAGGTGACGTTTGCTCGTTTGCCCCCTTTATTTCATAAAAAAAAAAAAATCTTACTCAAGATCCACAATGAGCCCAACGCGACTTACCAGTATTTCTATATTGTCAATTGAAAAGGCCAGGAAAGTAAGTTTTGATAATGTGATCGCACATTTTAGTGAAATGAAGGCACGAAAGCATGTTTAGTATTTGTCATTTTATTTTGGGGGTGCTCAATAGAAAGCCGCCCCGGGTGCCAAGCCATGCTACGCCGCCACTGAAGGTGCTTGTTGAGCTTATAGTGCCGAGTATTAGGCTTCAGGTAAAGATTCTTATTTGCCGACCCACACCTTATTATATTATACCTACATAAATACCTTATCAAAGCGCACGGAAATGCGCAGGCCAAGTTCCAGCAAATTAAACCTACGTACCTAATTATATACTATAGTACTTAAGGAGTATACCCAATTTCATAGGTATAGCTTCGGTAGATCCTGAAATATGTCCCTGTAAAAATAGCTAATTTTGGCACTCACTCACTCACTCACTGACCGGTAATCAAAACCTCTAGGCCACTTCCAATTGTCCTAGCGTTATGAAATTTGGCACTCAGGTCGTGTGTTATAATTATATAGATTAACAAAAAATTGAGAAATTTAAGAAATCGGTCAAGCGTGAGTCGGTTCATCTACGAACTTCAGAGACCACTTTCAATTGTCCTAGCGTTATGAAATTTGGCACACAGGTCGTGTGTTATATGTAGATTAACAAAAAATTGAGAAATTTAAGAAACCGGTCAAGCGTGAATCGACTCATCTACGAACTTTAGATAAAAATTCATATGTACTAGTGATACAACGAGAATATGATGAGGAGGGTGGGAGGAGGAGAGGGGGGGGGGGGGGTAGAGCATATTGACATGTATAATGCACACTGTATAGCTTATTAAATACTGTTTACTTAAATATTTGGCTTCTATTGATAGTTAATACCACTAGGGCCATCTATCGAAAGTATTGTTTATATCGGGCGTTTCACAAAAAGAAAAAAATAAGTATGATTTCTTGAAAAAAAGTATTGAAATCCCAACAAAAACATACCTGTTAAAATGGGGAAAAGTTCCTATCGACAAATTTTTGGCCTAAAAAAGAGTTGAAATCCAATCCAATGCCAAGTTTAGATGCACTTTATCGATCGTAATCATCTTCATCAACAGCCTGATCCATAATACTTCTAAATTTGAACTTGGCAGGTTTTCGTGCTATACGTAACACTTGATTAATTGTATAATTAGATAATATATATATAATTAAATTAACCTGCCAAGTTCAAATTAGAAGTATTATGGATCAGGCTGTTGATGAAGATGATTACGATCGATAATTGCATGTGCATCTAAACTTGGCATTGGATTGGATTTCAACTCTTTTTTAGGCCAAAAATTAGCCGATAGGAACTTGGCCCCATTTTAACAGTTATGTTTTTGTTGGGATTATATTAAACCGACATTTTATTATATTATAAACTTTTGTTGTTTTCCTTTATTTAATCAGACAGACTTACAAATCAGTCTGTGATGGCTGATAATTATCACCTCAATGTAAACAAAAACAGAAGATATTACAGAAAAACATGTTATTCAATACTAAAAGAATTTGTATGTCAATTATTACACGATACATCTAAACCCGTCTATCGTGGAAAAACGAGAAACAATTATAGATATTCTATTGTGTCTCGGAAGCCGGTGACCGTATGGGACTTGATGAATTAATTTTATATAACGTAGAAGCTTACTTTTCATAATTTTATCGACTAGGTAACTATTCAATTTTATTATAATATTATAAACACTTATTATTTTCCTTTATTTAATCAGACAGACTTACAAATCAGCATCTGTGTGTGCATAATAATGATCACCTCTATGTAAACAAAAAACAGAAGATATTACAGAAAAACATGTTATTCAATATTAAGTGTTTTAAAATAGTAGGTAATTGTTAAATTTCTCATCATCGCATTTATATGTATTATTATAAGGTCAAACATAATCCCACCAAAAACATTATGTAAAAAAACTATCCAAGTCTCGATGGAGCTGCTAGTTTATCTCTAAAAAGTAATGATCTAGACAAAGTCGTGCCAAATCTAAGGTTCCTTACTGCGATTTCTTTATTAATATAGTTAATGTTGTATGACTTGGCCGTAGAACATTCTTTATACGTTAGTCCATCGTCAATGGGTAGCGTTTCTGGACACAGATTGGTGCAATGGAGTCATGGACTCATGGAGCACCTGGTTTCTTACCCTTGTGTACCCTTCAACGGCCAAGTCACACAACATTAACTATAATAATATATAAATCGCAGTAAGGAACCTTAGATTTGGCACGAATTTGTCTAGATTTCACACTGAGTTATAAGTAGAATAATATGGACTCCCAATATTACTTCTTTATTTTCTTAAAAGTTTACTACTAAAAAGCCCGGCCGCACATTATCCGAATTTCTGATCAGAAAAATTCGGACGCTCATACATTTTGACACGTCAGAATTCTGATAGTATGCGGGGTCTTTTAGCCCAGCCGTACATTAGTACGGCTGGGCTAAAAAAGGAGACAGCCCCTACTTTTTTTTAATTCACAGAATATTCAGAAACTAGCCTATAGGCTTGTTTTACGTGGAAAATTAAGACGGTTTTGTTCGGAGTAGAACCTTCTAAAGTGTAATTTGAGGGAGATACAATCGCTTTCTAAATGATACGGCTCACGTGTCATACGCCACACGTTAAAAACCCATAAGACGCGGCTGCCGTGTAATCCGCAACGAATGCACCTTTAAAAAAGGTTGACGGCCCCTACTTTTTTTCAATTCACAGAATATTCAGAGGTGAAGCCCTTTGTATTAGCTTCATGGTGAAGCATAGGCTTGTTCTACGTGGAAAATTAAGATGATTTTGTTCAGAGTAGAACCTTTTAAAGTGTAATTTGAGGGAGATACAATCGCTTTCTAAATGACACGGCTCACGTGTCATACGCCACACGTTAAAAACCCATAAGACGCGGCTGCCGTGTAATTCGCAATGAATGCACCTTTAAAAAAAGTTGACGGCCCCTACTTTTTTTCAATTCACAGAATATTCAGAGGTGAAGCCTATAGGCTTGTTCTACGTGAAAAATTAAGATGATTTTGTTCAGAGTAGAACCTTCTAAAGTGTAATTTGAGGGAGATACAATAGTTTTATAAATGACACGGCTCACGTGTCATACGCCACACGTTAAAAACATGTATGACACGGCTCCCGTGTCATCTGCACTGAATTGGTTAAAATATTCAGTCATAGATGATAGAACTCACCATTCTTAGCTGGTAATTAGCTGGTACCGACCACGGACGTCCGTGGTACCGACCAAGTAAACGTCCGTGGTACCGACTTCAAAATAAAGATTGTGTACAGAAATATCAAACACCTAGTTGAGGTTTAGGAGAATTCTGAAAAAGGTACTATTAAAGATTAAGAATTATTTAATACTTTTTAGTTCATATTATTATTGTTTTTACACTGGAAGTTGTTTTTAATTTTTTTGTTAAAAATAATGAACTTTATCAACCTAGTCGTTTTGTGACTTGTTTCGCCATCTATGACATTTAATTAGAACTTTTTAAATATTTTTAATAAAATCCCCTAGATGGCACTATTTTTTTGGAAATGAAAATTATTAGTTTGTCAAAAGTATCATATTAGCCTACATATAGAGAGCATACTTCACAAGTTAATAGTATTAATATGCGTTTACTATAAACCCATTTCCGCTCTAAAAATAGGGAATGGTTCCAAATACCAATAAATAATTGCGCTCAATAAAGTTGTAAACACATGCGCTATCATACTCTCCTTTATTACTCGCCTAGATAAAAAGGTAATGTTGTTCTTTGAAAACACTCAATCTTGTATATCATTTTCAATTGGTCGCGTTATATCCAACTTATTCTGCATCTCTTTTTGTCCTGCGTCAACTATGTATCGTCTATCCCTTTTTCATTTATTGAAAAAAATATGATTAATGGCGATCGTACTTTGACATTTCGGATGATACAAAAATGTTAAAATTTCAAGTGTTATTGTTCTTTTCATGAATGAAAAATACAACATAATTATTTACACATGGTTTCCTCCAATAATTTGACTTTAAAATAATGAACATAGATAAACCAAAGCTTCGGATCTTCCACTACTCTAGTCCTAGTGAATAAATTCATTTTTGCACGGAAACAAGAAAATGTCATATATTTTTAAGATTATAGTGTTAAAAACCATATTAATTCAACAATCTAATATATAAAGCGATGCAAGAGCTTGTCTGTATGCCTCAGCAACAAGTTTTTATTGCCGTGGAATCAAATCAATTTTAGTCGTGTCTACAAACGTAGTGGCCAAGTGTTTTTTGTTTCTTCTGAAATCGAGTGTATATTCATGATGGTTTCTGTGGATTTTGGACGGTGTTAGTGTTAGTGTAATTGTATTTAAAATGGTGACGATGAATTCGTCTGAAAAGGCGGCACAAAAGGCCTGTCAGCAAGGACCATCTAGGTGAGTCTTCTTGTGAATATTTATACTCACTAGGAGCTGGCTGGGACTTCATAACAAATAGTGCGGCAACGTACAAATTCTTCCTTCATAAAAAGCCTATGTCATTTCACGCCGTGGAATAAAATCAGTTCAGTAGTAAGGAAGCCATTCTTTTAATTCAATAAATATGTAAATACAATTGAATTATCCTACCAATAAGGTGCTAATAGCACTTCTATCAATGATCTCTTTCCGTGGGAGAGCCATGCTTCGGCACGAGTGGGCCGGCTCGACCGAAGAAATACCACGGGCTAACAGAAAACCAGTATGAAACAGTGCTTGCGCTGTGTTTCGTCAAGAGAGACCCAATCCCCTACCCTGTTCCCTTCCTACCCTCCCCTCCTCCCCTATTTCCCTATTCCCCCTCAAACGCACAAATGCACCTGCAGCTCTTTTGATGTTGCGAGTGTCCATGGGCGACGGAAGTTGCTTTCCATCAGGTGACCCGTTTGCCCCCTTATTTTATAAAAAAAAAATCTCATCATATTCAAGAAATCTTATTACATGGCAATTAGATTCAAGTTTGTTTGCTGGATAGAAAGAAATTTTACTATTGACTTTAGGTGGTTGACATGAAATTGCTCTGGCTAAAGTGTCGTTTATATTGAGCCCTGTTGGGCAGGGAAGTGGGCAGCGCGAGAATGTAAATAGTCAGTTAGTGATGACTGATGTGTATGTTATAACTGTATATATTCGTGGTGTACAATAAAGATTATTATTATTATTAGTCACTCTCACTGCTACTCGTCATGCCGCTGTCACTGCCGGACACGGCAAGTTTGTAGAGAGCTGAGTGTAAACGCTCACTTATGTCGTTACTGCCGCAAAAGCATTCAGGGCAACATTCCGACAGCGCGAGGAGTAGCGGCAGTGGCTGAATATAAATGTCCCATTACTATAAATCATTTTGTATGCTGTTTAAAAGATATTTATGTGAATGGATGAAAGAGACAAGTTGCAATAGGTCACTGTATGAATTTATGTATGCCTTTCATTAAAATAGGATGAAATCATGAACCTCGAAATATCTTCAATTATTTTCTCCTTTTAGAGAGAACACAAAATGTGTAAAAGAAGAAAAAGACAAAGACAAGGAGAAGAAGAAAGACAACTTGATCAGCAACCTGCCGCCGAATGTTCAGGCGTTGATGTCAACCATACCATCTCCGGAGGAGTCTCCCAACTATCTTGTCTACAAAAAAGTAAGCTTAAAAAGCCTTCTTTTCTATCAGACTTTTTGGTATAAAACGTAATAATGTTTGGAGTTTTGAAATCAATATTGTAATTTACCATGTAAGTGAGGAATCAGCATTGAATCATCAGTTTCAATATTAAAATAGCATGACTATTCTTCAACTTCAATATGGCTCAAGCATGGTTATATGATAACATTCATGACTCGCTACAAACTTTACACAACTAATTTTGTCATTGCTTGCAGATGGAGGCCATCATTGAGAAGATGCAAGATGAGACCACCGGTGTTCCTGTCAAAACTGTTAAGAGTTTTATGACTAAAATACCCTCCGTAAGTGCCTAGTTATAATTTTAAAAAAATCATACTAATATTATAGATACAAAAGTGTGTCTGTTACCTTTTCACGCCCAAACTGTTGAATCAATTTTGCTGAAATTCTGTATGGAGATACTTTGAGTCCTGGAAAAGGACATAAGATATTTTTATTCCGGAAAAATGTACGGTTCCCGCGCGATAAACGAGTTTTAGCGCAACGGAGTTGCGGGTGTCATCTAGTATGTTATAATAAATAGCCTTATATAATATTAAAGATAATGGTTAAAAATGACACCTATACTACTATCTTAACCTCTTGAACCCCACCAACACCATATCGAGCCACCCGTAAAAACACCTCTGTGTACCACCGGCTCGATATTGAGCCACCTGACTGCACTCGACCTCACGCAGTTTTTAATAAGATTTAATTTCATTTGTTCGATGCATTATTTTTAATACTATGAAGTTGGCTACAAAAAGTATGCACTAAATTCGTTCCTGATTGGCGAAATTTTGTAAAAATTGAAAAAAATAATTAAATGGCGCCATAAAACTTGGGTCCCTACCCAAAGTTGCCAGGTCGCTAAACCGAAAAGCCGGACAGAGCAGTCAGCTTGGCCGGACATTAGTACAAAAAAGAGTTGCTATCGAGTACTTAGAATCTAAACTTTAATATAGAAATACGTTCGGCAGCTCGTGTACACCATACAAATTTTCTGTATTATTAAAACAGTTTAACGTCTAATAGCTACACAATTTTACATCTCATCAGGTGTATAACTGTCTAAAATGTGTGTTTTGAGGCTCTACAAAAAGCCGGACTGTGTATCCGGACGCCTGGCAACCCTAAACTTGGGCATTACGGCTGAATCGAAATTTGACATCCCGGTATTCGAGGGGTTAAAGTTTTCAAATATTTTAAACTCTAATTCCTGTGCTAATAAAACCAAAACATTGATTAGCCTTTAGTAACCCTGTTTTAGTTTTCTATTAAGATATTTGTTTAAAAACACTTTAAACATAGAGCTATGAACTTGCGCTAATCATGGATTAAATATTATGTTTCCCTCTTGTTCGTTATTTTATAAAAAAGTAGATTGATAAAGGATAAGTAATTATCCAGACTAGCACTAAACTTTTGTTTTAAATTTTTACCGATTTCAAAAAGGAAGCGTTTGTATGTATTTTTTTATACGGGTCAATTAAGACCGCAACGCGACGCGTAGATGCATTTCTTTTGTACTGAATTGACAGATTTCAATTGCGTGAGACGTCTTGCAAATCTGTCAATTCAATACAAACGTCGCGACACTACTGGTTTCTATGTATTTCTATGAAATACCCTCCGCACTCCTCAGCTAGCGACACGAAGCTAGCGACACTTATTCATAGAAATACATAGAAACCAGTAGTGTCGCGACGACACGTCGTCTGCTGCAACTTCATGTAGCCGGCTTCCAACTTGTACCTTTATAGAGTAAACATTTCCAGGTGTTTACCGGTTCCGACCTGATTGCGTGGCTGATGAGGCACCTGAACCTGGAGGAGACCTGGGAGGCTCTGCATCTCGCTCATCTGCTTGCAGCTCACGGCTACCTCTTCCCAATTGACGACCACTGCTTGACCGTCAAGAATGACAGCACTTACTATAGGTATGTCTTACATAGGTTAAACCAGGGGTTCCCAAAGTGTGCGCCGCGGCGCCCTGGTGCACCGTGGAAAGGCAAGAGGAAAATCATTAGCCGAAACCACAAAAATTATAAAATAAATTTATAATTAAGTAAAGCAGGTAGATGATTAAATATTTGTTCATTATTATTTACCAATTACCTGTTTAACCTAACTATAATCATTAAAGGTATGTATTTATGTATCTTTTTCTAATAGCGTAGAGCCGTGACAAAACATTGTAACGTGTAACTGCGCCGCAGGCTGAAAAAGATTGGGAACCCCTGGGTTAAACAGTTAGTTTGGTTACAGGAGACATTTTAATTAAACTAGATTTTCTACAATGTTTATCACGCGGACACGACCTTTCCCAGGACTCAAAGTAAATTCTTACCAAATTTCATCAAAATCAGTTCAGCAGTTTTAGCGTGAAGTGGTAACTGACACGCTTTTGCATTTGTGTAAACTTAAAATATAGAGTGACAAAGATAAACATTGTAAATAGGTTATCTCAGGCTTATCAGTAAAAATGTGTAACTGACCCTAATTATTTTTTCGTGTTCCAGATTTCAAACTCCATACTTCTGGCCTTCAAATCAATGGGAACCTGAAAACACAGATTATGGTAAGTTTCCTGTCAAAGAGTTTAGTTGCTACCCAGATGCGTAGGGTGCCTAGGTGGGGCAGGGGGCCCCATATAAAAATTTGTTTGGGCCTAAGGAAGGTCACTTAACCGTATATACCGTACCATTGATACGGCATTTGTATGTACTTAGTCTAAATCCTTGGTCGTCAAATTGCGGCCCACGGGCTGCATGCGGCCCGAGGCCGTTATATGTGCGGCCCGCGACAAAGTAAATTCAAAATTCAATGGTCAACTACACTACACAATGGTTACAATTACGCCGTATTTAACGATAAACATAACAGCCAACAGGCCAATTCTGGCCGGTTATTCTTAATGTTAAGTAAATAATTAACAAATATCATAATAATAACCTAATCCAGTTGTTTTATGGTGTGGTGCAAGTCGGTACTCGGTAGGCCCTGATTACACCTACCGAGTAGAATGGCGAGACAATGTTCTCGACTATTAACATTTGCAGAAAATACTGTCTTGCCACTCCACTCGGTAGGTGTAAAAAAGGGCATTAGTGTAGAACCGCTCTTGGAGCGCCCTTCACATACTCTGCGGCCCGGTGCTGGCACTCACAGTGTCACGTGTGGCCCTTGGCCAGTAAAGTGTGACGACCGCTGGTCTAAATGTTTTGTTTAAAGTGTCAGGGGAATATAAGACGTAATGCATGTAACAAATATCATTATGTAGATGAAACCTCTATTTCTGTCCTTTGTCCGAAAGCGCGTCTAATAGTTTGCTGTGAAATTGATTGTGTAAAACTAGGACCATATATTCCTCGGACTATATCTTGATACAGGCTTTGCCTAGCTTGGTGTCCACAGATAAATCTTGTACAATGTAATATTTTATTTCGCAAGTGTCATGTTATTAAGATAAGACTAGTGTGTCATGTACTTGTCATTTGTCACTTGTAACATGCCACAAGTTATGTGAGCCCTATAACTTACTATTATTCAGAACATTGTGTCCTACTACTCCTCTTACACATTTGGCAAGAAATCTTAAAGTAATGCGCGCACTCTGTGTCCTGCTTCTCCTTATTATTGCTAAGAAATCTTAAAATTCTGCATGCTCTCTAAGTAAGACAGTAAACATTTCTTGCAGCCGTGTACCTATGTAAGCGCACAATGCAGAATAAGGCCAGGCTGGAACTGGCTGACTACGAGGCGGAGTCGCTGGCCAGGCTTCAGAAGATGTTCAGCCGCAAATGGGAGTTCATATTCATGCAAGCGGAGGCCCAGAGCAAGGTGAGATAGCAGATAATTTGTAGGGGAGAGAAAGAGATGCACGAATTGTATATGTAGGCTGAAAGACACATCGTTATCGAGTTAGATGGAGTGATATAGAAAGTGACACATGATTGTTCATATTCCATGCAAGTAGAAGCGCATAGCATGGTGAAATAGCACTTGTAGGGAAGTGAAAGAGATGCATAGCTTTTTATTAATACTTGATCATAATGTATTCACGAATTGTATATATTATGCAGGCTGAAAGACAGATCGAGATGAGTGGGATAGTAATTCAGTGGTAGACAAGAAATAGACAATAATTTCTCTTTCTTAGATTTATGCCTTCTCACGTTATATACCATAGCTGTTGAGGTTATAAGCTTATAATAAAAGTTTTTTTTGAAGGTTGACAAGAAACGGGATAAATTGGAAAGGAAGGTTCTAGACAGCCAGGAAAGAGCGTTTTGGGATGTACACCGACCAATGGTAAGTGTTTTACTTCATATTAAATGCAAACTGCACTAAAGCGACACTGCGCTGCAGCAGAGCGACGCGACACGTCACGGCCAAATATTCTTTATATGAAATTGTATGAGACAAGCCGCACTACGCGACACAAAACGTCAGTTGTGCGTGCATCAGTGAAGAGTCGCGTCGCGTCGCTGCCGCGTAGTGTCACGTAGTGCGGCCTTATCTCAACTAAAAACAATAAGTCTATTCTGTAACAATCATTGTCCTTTCGCAAATTAATTTAATGTTTCATCGACTTGATTTCTGTAATTAGATCTCTATTCCGGTTACAATTACACATTATAAATAATAATTATACTAAGGTTATTTATAAATACTATTGCAGCTACTCTATGCAGATTTGCAGATTTATTATATAGCCCAAACATGACTTATATAATCTATATAAGTCATGTTTGGGCTCATGTTTTTTAAATATAAATTTTCATTTGCAGTCGCAAAACTTGTTACCGTAGATGCAACTTGTTAAAAACGTGGATGTAGCTTGTTAAAAATGAGCATATAACTTGTTTAAAAAAAGGCTGTAACTATTTAAAAATTAGTGTTTTGTTAAAAGGACCATTTAACTTGTTAAAAATGAGGATTTCATTTGTTAAAATCGTTTTCAGCCTGGCTGCGTGAACACGACCGAGATGGACCCTAAGAAGCTATCCCGTATTAACGCGTTGAAGGCGAAGCGACTACGGCAGTGCCAGGAGTTGATACTGCAACATAATTTAAAGGTAATGTTGTGGATATAACAATGTCTGTCTGTTTGTTTGTCTGGTATCTCAGCAAGCTTAAGCCGCTAAAAGTACTTACGGAGAGACTTTTAAAAACCGGTTTCTGAGTTTTTTCGACAGGAGTCAAAAAACTCAGAAACCGTTCAACGAAAGTCAAAATAAAAATACCGCAGAATATAGGCATAAGTCCTGTAAAATACGTTTTATCCCGAAAAACTGCACAAAACCGGCGCGTTATACGATTTGACATTAATTTTTCATTGACATTATATAGTTGTAATTGCACGCTAATATATTTTTCATATGATTTTTTATTTCAGAACAACCCAATAGTGACGATTACAAACCCACAAGAGAGTGAAGAGGCTATACAGAAGGGATCCGAGGTTATAACTAAGGAGAATGGTGAATATAACTTTTATTTTATTACCAAATACGAAATCAATCTAAATAGGTAGGTAGTTTGTATTTTTAATTGTTATATGCTACAGCAGACCTTGTATTTTTTTAAGCTTACCTTAATTGCCTTTTCTGTGTAAATATCTAAACGAATTACAACTAGGTGACTATTGCAGGTGAATCATCACAGTCAGGTGCAGCGGGGACTGCAGGCGGGGAGCAGCAGCAGACCATCGAGCAGCAGATTGCGGCGGCGCAGCAGCAGCTGACCGTGCTGCGCGCGAGACTCGAGCGGCGTAACGTGCGCGTCAGCAAGGTCGCCGAGATGTGAGTATTACTGCGGTCAGCGGGCGGGGAGAAGCAGCAGACCATCGAGCAGCAGATTGCGGCGGCGCAGCAGCAGCTGACCGTGCTGCGCGCGAGACTCGGGCGGCGCAACGTGCGCGTCAGCAAGGTCGCCGAGATGTGAGTATTACGTCAGTACTATGTGTGAATGTGAAGTGTCGTGTCGCTCGGCTGCAGTGCGGCGTAGTGTCGCCTAATGCGGTGTCGCCTTTGCAATCAAATCGACAGGTTACTGTGTAGCTATTTCTCTATACATAAGCATATGAAGTTCTCTTGGGTACTTAAACTTTTACCAAGAAACAGTTTGATAACACAGTTGATTCCATTTTTTATTAAAATACGTTCGAAATCAGTTGACGCCCATAATCCCAAGCATCACTCATCATCCCTAGAATGATCTTGAGCACGATCTTAATGGTAAAATCGTCTTAATAATACCTCCTAATTGTAATGTTTTTGATTGTTCCAGGTTCATATCATACTGCGAGCAGTACGCGGAGTACGACGCGTTCCTGACGCCGCCCGAGTGGCCGAACCCCTGGGTTAGTGATACTACGGAACTCTGGGATCAGGAGAAGCAGTGGTGAGTTGGTAGCATAAAGTTAATATGCCTAGCGGAATAGAGCAACAATCTTGAGCTGTCAAACGAAACCGAAATTGGTTTACATCTGTGTGTAAAAATATGTGTACGTATACACTTACACAAGCATGATTGAACATGAATTCTATGAGATTAAATTGTCAATGTGCCGATAAGTGCCGACTTGACGTCAAAAAAAGAGTTCTGCTGTCATGTATCACACGTCTCTTTTTACCACGCAGTGTTACTGATAGTGACATCTCGCTTGCTCAGACCTTTGTTTCTTTATTCCGCTAGTTATATTAACTTTATGGTTGGTAGTTGGACAAATTGATGATGACTTCGTTAAATTATCTAGATCTAGCTCAGACTTATTATGTTAAGACAAAGAAAACATAATGTTTTGGCTACGTCATCTCTTTCATATAATATGTCAGATGGGATCGAGGCTTGTGGGAGATCGGAGTAAGAAATCGGAGTTAGATTAGAAACTTGATAATACAGCCAGTTTTCGTTTCCTAAGAACAACACATTAAGCGTTTCTAAACAAAGCCACTATGACTACAAGTACTTATTAACATCTTTCATATAGTTATTAGTTAGCATAGACATAGACAAATATATAAGGTACGCAGGGTACGCTTAGTTTATATAAATGCACAGATTATAATGTATGTTTTTATTTTATTTTATAAAATTTCTTGTATTCGCAGCAAAGAGCCGCTGCCGCTGCGGCGCGTGCGGCGCTGGGCGTTCGGTCTGCGCGAGTTACTGCGCGACCCGCCCGGCCGCGACCACTTCGCGCGATTCCTTAGCAAGGAGTTCAGCGAGGAGAACCTCAAGTGAGTTACACAAACATGACACGTTAATGCCTACGCACGTGACACTACAATGTGCGTATGTGTCGTGTACGCACACGCACATAGTGTCATCGTGCGTCCAAAGGTTGTAGCGTCAGTTCTTCAAAGATGTACTCTTTTGAAGAACTGACTAGCTATCAGAAACATAATACCTCTGAGGTGTTGTTTCTGATAGCTACTCGCATACGCAAAATGCGGGCTCGCATAATTTAGCCTTAGATTCCTCGGTGTCAAAAGATGCCTTCCGCGTTAAAACGAATTTAAACATCCACACTCTGACACGAATCCTCGCCCGTTACTCTGCATAGAGCATAGGCATGTAGTGACAGGTTAACGCGCACGCACTTTTACGTGCATACACGCACATATACGTAAACACACACTTTCATATTACACGCATATACATTTTGTAGTCCACACAAACACACAAACCTTACGAACTTCGAACCGAACGCTTCATATGAACCAATTTTCATTACCCCCAGGTTCTGGCTAGCGGTACAAGAGCTGAAGGCGCTACCGATACGGCGAGTGCCGGCGCGGGCCAAGGAGATATGGAAGGAGTTCCTCGCAGCCGACGCGCCCTCGCCCGTCAATATCGACGCCGCCAGCAGGTGATTTTGAGTTTCATTGTCATAGTAGAGCCTGCCCAACTTAAAATGACGCGCTCCTCTCTCGTATCTACAGCAAAAAAATCCAATAATAATAATTAGTATGAGGTCTTAGTGTTGGTAAAAATAGCATTAGCAATAATAATTAATTGTTAAATGTTACATTAGTAATAATTAAATTAATCGTACTTGTTAAAAAATACGATTGCTAATATTATAGTGCGCAGCAATAGTCTGCGATCATGATAAAAAATTCACGTCCGCGCTGTTACGCACCGCCGCGCCGCGGTACTAACTGTTGTGCGAAATATGCGTGGCGGTCACAAAGGAAGATCTTCCGACCGAGCGAGGTGTTATGCTCGGTCAGGCCGGAGCCCACGTGATACATTTCAGCTGTCGTATATATAGCGACGCGCTCAGAAAACTTCGATAGCGCGATGCAGGAATGTTAGGCGAATTGTGGGTACCGCCACATCACTCCCCCCCGAAGAGCGGAGGTCGAATCTTGAAGTCTTGTCGCTTGAGTCGCCAGTGCCAGAGAGTTCCAGTGAGTTGGAACTGTTGCAGTGAGTCCCAGTGAGTCGGAACTGAAAGCTGCTGCGCGGGATCCAGTGAGTCGGATAGCTGCCGTGCGGGGCCGATGCTACGTGCTGACCAGGAGAGATGTGCTCTGCTAGCTGACCGGTCGGTGTAGTGAGAAAGCCCGTTGATGCCGATGCGAAGTCGCCCAGGCCGCGGTACATTGCGGCTAGTGGACGAGGTACCCGATGAGGCGATGCTGGCTGGCGCGGTGCGGAGGGGCGGGGAGTGATAATGATGAAGGAGGCGTGTTCTGTCGAGGGTCACCAATGTGGGATAAATGCGTGGCGGTCACAAAGGAAGATCTTCCGACCGACCGAGGTGGTATACTCGGTCAGGCCGGAGCCCACGTGATACATTTCAGCTGTCGTATATATACCGACGCGCTTAGAAAACTTCGATAGCGCGATGTAGGAATGTTAGACGAATTGTGGGTACCGCTACACTGTTAATGAATTGCTATTTTTCACTCGATGCGAAATAATACTCGACGCGAGCGGTGCGATGCGAATCGATAATTCATGATGCCGCGTTTTTAGCAAATAGCAAAGCAATAACACGTAGCATGCTGTGACATCAAAATTAGCATGTTAATGAAATTAAATAATATTTATATAAATATAATATAAAATATCGAAAAGCAGTTTGGTCTCATCTCCAAAATCAAAAGTAACGCCACCACCTATTATCACCATGTTTTATATTTTTTTCAAACGAACGTCTATTAACACTAATAGCAAATCTTTTTTAGGGAGCTGACCAGAGCGAAGGTGGAAGCCGGTACGGCGGACAGATACTGTTTCGACGAGGCGCAGGTTACTACTCATTTTTTTTTTTTAATCTAATCCATATAAAAATTTCTGTAAGAAAATAAAAAAATATCGTGAAAAGCACGTCGGTACTTAACCCTAATTTAGAAGTGCCAAACCTCCAGTGCTCATTTGTCCTAAACTACAGTCATATTTTTTTTTAACTTTGTGAGTATGGATGTTAGTAGTCTTTCAACGCAAAAAGCACTTAAACACAAATATAATACTGTAGTAATTTAATTTTTTTTTTTTTTTAGTTTATAACTGAAATCTTATTTAGCTGATTTTTATACGGAAACAGAACAGTGTCTTTGTAGGATAATAAACAAGCGAGTGAAGCCAAGTCAAAGCTACGAGTTTATAAACTACCCCATATAGATCATAATATTTAACATCCCATTATTTCTGTGTATAAATCTTAATACAACTTACGTGTTTGTTGTCAGGCGCACGTGTACCACCTGATGAAGTCTGACAGCTACTCGCGGTACCTGCGTTCCGACATGTACAAGGACTACCTCAACGGCTCCAAGAAGAAGGTAATGCGATTTGCAAGGTCAATCGGACAACCAGAAGGCATGAGCTATTGATGGCCGCCCTTCCTATAGCTCCCCGGTACCCATTTTTAGGGTTCCGTACCCAAAGGGTAAAAACGGGATCCTATTACTAAGACTTCGATGTCTGTCCGTCTGTCTGTCTCCAGGCTGTATCTCAAGAACCGCTATAGCTAGACTTCTAAAATTTGCACAAATTGTGTATTTCTGTTGCCGCTTTAACAACAAATACTAAAAGTAAAATAAAATAAATATTTCAGGGGGGCTCCCATACAACAAACGTGATTTTTTTGTTATTTTTTGCTCGGTATCAATAATGGCCAAAGATAGGCACTTGAAATGTTTACAAAATACTCAGTTGTACTTTACTTTAATAATTAATAATAAAATAAAATTAAATAATTAAGGGGGGCTCCCATACAATAAACCTTATTTCTGGGCTATTTTTGCTCTATAACGGTACGGAACCCTTCGTGCGCGAGTCCGATTCGCACTTGGCTGGGTTTATTATTAAAATATACGCGTGGCACTCGGGGACTACCTCGGTAAAGCTATTACATAGCATTTTTTATCAACTTATGCAATTATAATTCGCATATGTCTAGTCGCACGAACACAAACACCGTGGCGAAGTCTGCCGAACTGAAAGGTCGCGTGTCGTTAGACGATGCACGGCTTTCAACGCCGCACCGCTGTGCCAGTCGCGTGTTAGGTTTATTTTCGTAACGGATTTTTTTGAATTTTTTATTAGGTCACCGTGCTCAAAGCCCGCGATAAAAGCTAAATAAGTGGGAATTTCCAAAACTTAAATAAGTGGGAATATCTTTAGGCGCTTTGAGTGATTAAAATTTAAAATAATCGGCCAAGTGCGAGTTGTACTCGCGCACGAAGGGTTCCGTACCACTACAGAGCAAAAATAATAAGGCTAAAAATTGAATTTTTTTGTATGGAAGCCCCCCTCAATTAATTTATTTAAATTTTATAATTAATTATTAAAGTACAAATACAATTAAGTATTTTGAGAACATTTCAATTGCCTATGTGTTGCCGTTATTGATTAAGAGCAAAAAAATAGCAAAAAAAATCACGTTTGTTGTATGGGAGCCCCCCTTAAATATTTAATTTATTTTATTTTTAGTATTTGTTGTTATAGCGGCAACACATATACACAATCTGTGAAAATTTCAGAAGTCTAGCTATAGCGGTTCTTGAGTTACAGCCTGGTGACAGACAGACGGACAGACGGACAGACATCGAAGTCTTAGTAATAGGGTCCCGTTTTTACCCTTTGGGTACGGAACCCTAAAAATGAGCTCAAAATCGATCTCGTGACATACTTACTAGTTAGTAGTTAGTACTTGCTTCATTTGAAAATGTATGAACGCTCAGAGGATAAAAATTATCTTATTTATAACTACTTATCCTCATTTATAATTTATCAGCACATAAAAATATTAATCGTGTACGACTTTTTCAGACGTCCGTCAAAGGTATTCGCTCCATCGTGTCCTTCACCGGGCGCAAAGAAACATCCAGCAACTAGACCAAGTAAGGTTGTACTTTGTATTGGGATCACATCGGGCGAGTCAAATAAGGTCACAAGAAGGTGACCACACGTCATATAGACGTCTAAGTTCGTCACAGGTGTCTCACAGACGTATATTCGAGACGTTATACAACTTCTTCTCATATTCAAAATTTCGAAGCCATATTTTAACTAGTCTTTTTCTTATTTCGATAAAATTTATGACTAATATTTTGAAGTTTATGAAAGGATATATTCCTTTTTGTCTTTTTTTTTATTATCTTTTATTTTAATCAAAGCTTTACATAATCGCATTTTACACATCTGATCTCTATCTGCATTGCAATATTTTTTATCATATTATACTATACGATAGGAATAATCAGGGGTAGTTCAACTACAGGGTAAGTCCACATAATTAATTCAAGCGTTATCATTTTGCTATACGCCATTTTTTCTGTCATGGCGCACCGTGGTGCTAATCTACCAAGATACTTCCTGATTTAGCGTTAACTTAAATTATCTGGAGTTACCCTGTTTCTGAACTTACCTTGATATAGACATAAAACGTTTTATATTATTATTATAAAGTTTTTTTTTCATCTTTCAAATCTCATTCCAAAAACTGTTGACGCTTTAATTTGAAAATCGAATACCAAAGTTTTTTTTAACAAATTCACAAGACTGTCCGATGATCTACTGCCTGTTAATTTTATTTAAAAATGTAAATAACGACCTTCACACTTAAATACGTCGGTACGATTTTTTTTATTTACCTAAACAAAAGACTTTTATCATAACTGAGCATAACTAGAAATACTTTTGTTGTCATAATGTTTTAGGTCCTTATGTTCGTTGTGAAAATATGTTTGTTAAAAAAATAATTAAGTAAATTTTTTGGGACATTGAGCTCAGTCTAAAATAGTAGAACATTTTTATAGTAATGCGCCATGATCGTTTTGAAAGTGTGGGTGCTCATACGCACACACCTCGGCTACCTGCACGCAAGCATACACATTATACGTACAATCATGTGTGTGTTTGCGTGCAGATAGACGCCTAATGGTCATCGCATACTACACCGACTCCACTCCAACCCAACTCACAGGATGGCATTGAATTCTCAGCTTTATGTAGTGTTACTTAGGAGTTAATTTACTAACAAGCGAACAATTAGTTGACGACTAGTTGGCGACTCGTCGCCAAGGCGGTGAGTTAGGCAAATTTTGCTTTTAGGTCCTAACAGTATAGCTTACATTTCCATGCCATGCTGTGAGTTGGGTTGGAGTCGAGTCGGTGTAATGTGCGATGACCATTACGCGCACACACACATTCAAACCGTTCTCAATGCGTTTGTATGAAGATGTTCTACTTTTCTGTATGTGTATTGAGCACTGACCTCCATTATACAAGTACGCTGGACTTATGATACCCACCTGCTTTTTGTTCCTATTTGAAGCGGAATCAGCGCCCCCAATGCGGGGGAAGAGAACTAAATCTGACGTAACTTGCAAATGGCCGCTTAATCGTTATTGGTTTTCATCACTAGTATTAGTTCCAAGTACTCTCACTACTGCTATCAGCGCCAATATGGCGACTTTCAAACGTAATTTTTACGTCAGATTTAGTTCTTTTCCCCCGCATTGGGGGCGCTGATTCCGCTTCAAATAGGCACAAAAAATAGCTGTCATTTCAAAGGGTATCATAAATCCAGCGTACTTGTATAATGGAGGTCAGTGGTATTGAGGCTTTAGGTATATAACATACTTCTCTAACTTCGTATAGCTTTATTTATTTGCACTCTACGCACACAAATAAAATTTTAGTAATCTGTCAAATCACACTCATGTTATCTTTGTGAAGGTCCCTTAATCATAGATTATAGACAATATAAAGTAGATATAGTCCATAGATATATACTAGACACACTACATACAAAAATATTCTATATCTTACATAATATGTATTCTTTGGAACTATTTTACAGACATCCAAGTGGCAAATATTTTGTTTTATTATATGCGTCTGAAATGTTAAAAGTTTTTGGAGACACAGTTCTGTTCAAATACAGCAGCAATTTATGATCATAAAGTGTGTCTAGTTAAGAAAGTATATTATGTATCGGGGAATCTAATTCATAAGAGAGTGGAAGATATTATTTGTTGGTATTATAATACAGAGCATTTAGTCAAGACATTTTCTTTATCGCTTCTTTATAGAATCGTCGATAAAAATGTATGGAATTGACATTAGACGAGTCGAACGTCAACTTCATATTATCAAACGCTTATGTCAATCCCATACATTTTGTTCGGCGATCCTATAAAGAAGCGATAAAAAACATCTTGGCTAAAGGCTCTCTTATACTCTTTTTGGCGCGTGGTTAAAATCTGAACTTTAGCCGTCATTTTGTGTATTAAGATGTATCACAGTCACTGTTATCTATCTTCTATAATAATCTATATAAATAATAATGACTTTTAAATTTTGTTACTAGTCTCGCTAAAACTCGAGAATGCCTGAACTGGTTTGGCTAATTTTAGTATTGAAATATTCGTGGAAGTTCAGGGAAATCACATTTTTGACTGACCCTCAAAAATGAAGTTTTGTCTTTGAATTGTCCCTATGATGGTGTCTGATGTCTAAAAACAATTTATGTATGGCTTGCGGAGGATTTATGAATGGCTGGAAAATTTATGAATGGCTGGACTATGCCATTATAAAAAGATTAAAATATATATTATATCAGCTGCCTGCTTATGAATTAAATTCCCTGATATTAAATGTTACTAGCTTTTAATGTTCAAAGGTGTGTTTTTGAACACTAAAGCTATGTTCAAATAAGCAATGTATTTACTTAGTATTGACATCTATCGGTATATTTTTTGTAACTATATCTCTTCTATATGTTTAGTTGTGTAAATATTCATATTGTTATATTATATGCGGTGTTCAAATAATCCATTAGGGTTATATTAAATTCTTTGAATATTTATGTATCAGTTGGTCGATACTTAAATGAAACAATTTTACAGTTTTAGTGTAGAATCGATAAGTACCAACGTTAAAAGCGTTTGCAATGGTAAAAGTAAAAAAAGCAGCGAAAAACGATTCATGTTTAATTTAAAGTAATAGCAGTACTTTGTCCTTTGCCCAGAAGTTAGACAGAATTAAAAAAAAATGTAGTACAGTATTTGCTTTTCATTTAAGGTAACAATTTCAATCGTTAACAAGCTTAGATTAAATTTAACAAACTAAATGAAATATTAAAAGATCTAACTGTTATTATATCTCAGAAAATACTTTTTTTACATTAGAAAATGTAGTTAAAATATCGGTTAGCTTTACTCTCAACATTCTGCACAAAATCCAATTATGGTTGTTTGTTCGTCGCATAATTTTATGTCGAATGTATCCCTAAACTAGTCTCATTTGTACATTTCTGATAGTACGACCACGGCTTACATAAAATGTTTAACATTTCTAATATTCTTACTAATAAAAATGCGCTCTGTATATATAGTAGATATTATAAAACTGTCCAGCGTGCAAAAAAATGAACAATGTTGGAATTGTAATAGAAGCGGGTTACTATAATAGATGACGCTTTCTATATTGTGGGTTCAAAAACCTTAACGATAGAGAACAGAAAAATGATATGGTCGAAAAGCCCATAGACAATCTTAAATTGCATTAAAAAAGGTGGAGCTTAGTGCTGTTTGACATTTACAGTAACATTGTAAAAGTATTATTTGGTGCCAGGTACTGTATCAATGTTATGCGCGATACGCAATTGTAGACTTTCCAGAGTTCCTATCATTTGAAAATATAGACTAGCTCTGCCAACAAGGCATTATTTGTTCTAAATCAAAAGTAGTAGAATTTCTTTGTGCTTAGGTTTAGTAGAAGGGAGGAATAAAGGTCATATTATATAACTTGAGGCATGTATTTTTTAAAATTTTAATATATCGATATCAAGAACTGAAGTAATAGGCATAGAACACAGTTCCTAAATAAAATGTTCAAAGGTAAAAATTGTAACCTCAAAAATGAGGACTGCTTTACCGTCATGGTGCATAAGTTGGTCGCTAGATGGCGCTTTTACATTTCTTTAAATCCACACTGATTATCGTTTGCGTTGTAGTTTCGCAATATTAGCTTGTTACAAAGTTACAAAATGGTTTATTCTTTTCTGATACGTTAGAATAGTGGATTGGTCGACAGGGACAAAAAATTGAATTAATACGTCTATATTACGCTGTGTACATCTTTTTATTAGCAAGGGATGATGTTTTATGTAAGATGTGGTCCTTTAGAGTAAGTTATAGCTCAAAATAGTTAAGCTTATATTGTTTAATGTTAAAAAATGTATGGATTTGAAGCGTGGGCTTACCACGGGTATCATAAGTGTTCTCGTAGAGCACACAGCGTTCAAAGAACGGAAACGTTTTAAAATAAAGACATTAAAGTTTAAATTTGGATTGATATTTAAAATCGGCTTGTAATATAACGCTTTGAGTATGAGTCTGAAGTTAATCTTTTGTTATTTTACCTTGTCAAACATTTATTCAAATAAGAAGTCAGTTACATAATATTATTTGTCAAGAAGAGACCAGGCATGAGCTAAGAAACCTTTAACTTTAATGGCCGCATTCAGACTTTTAATGATGATTTAACTTCAATTAATGAAGAGTTTGACAGATAATGGCTCCAGTGAAAATCTTCTTTTGATTACAGTTAAGTAATAAAATATAGTTTGTCTCTGAGTGCGGCAGTTAGACGACTTTGAGATGGTGATTATAATTACTTAAACGGAGACGAATATTAATATATTTGTCTCTCCAAGTGCGACAGTAAGTTCTATTGCTCTCTGTGACGTCATATGTTGAAACACACAAAATTATTTTTAACTGCAGAATCTCTTTTCGTTGTCCGTTTATTTGTGAAATCATATCAACATTTAATGTATCTGTAGATGTGGAAACAAGTGTAAAAAACAGAATGTAACATTTGATAATACTTCAAACCTCCATTCTATTAATAGAAGTACTTAGTAATTCTTTTTGTCAAATGATTTTGTCAAGGTAGGTAAAGGATTTATATAAAACTATTGCATGGCGCCTTACGGCTCACAAGGCGTTTAATTTTTTTACATAGACCGTTTACATGCATGCTTAAAAATGGCATAGATAATAAAATTGTCTATGGTTCGTATAGAGGCTTTTGACATTAGGCATAGATAAAGTTGTCTATGATTATAATTATTTTAATTGATAAAAATATAGAATTGGCGTGCTTACCGACTTTCAAAAAATGGAAGTTATTTAATTTTAAGTTTTCGTAAACCACCTCTAAAAAAATAGTTTATGTATAGACTAAATTTGGAAAAGCACAATGTTAGTAAATTTATTTTTAATGTATGTATTACTGTTTACGGTCTATTTATTTTAGTATAATATATTAACTTGTTATAATATATTTAATTTGTTTAAGACGGGATGAAAATTATCCTAAGAATATTTTCACAGTATATACTCGCTAAAATAAATAGACTAGTGACTACATTCAGAGACATTTAATGGTTATTTAGTGAAAATTTTGACATAAAGTCCTTATTTTTCTGCCAAAGTTAAAATTGAATAGCTACATAAGTAATCATCAAATGTATCCGAATGCGTGATTTTTATTGGCATGTAAGAAATAACTTTGAAGTATCTGGTTCCGCCTACATATTGTGTTTTTGGCATTTGTACTTTTGTTTAATTGTGTTTTTTATATTCTATAAGGCCTCTCACTAATCACGGAAATTATTTGTTCCATAAACTTCATTAGAAACAAAAAAAAAAACTCAGAATGTAATTTCAAATAAAAAGGGCAAATTTATTTCAAAATAATATATTTCTGCAATGTTTTCACGCTAGAGGCAGCACCAGGATAGAGAGTAAACAAAAAGTTTTGTTCGACGTTTGACAACGTTTCTGTCAATATTCTGATGTGTCATGTGACGTGTGCAACATATCGGATTTTGGTCGGATTATAACATAAAGTTAATATACCTAGCGGAATAGAGCGACAATCTCGAGCTGTCAAACGAAACCGAAATTGGTTTACATCTGTGTGAAAAATATGTGTACGTATACACTAACACAAGCATGATTGAACATGAATTCTATGAGATTAAATTGTCAACGTGCCGATAAGTGCCGACTGGACGTCAAAAAGAGTTCTGCTGTCATGTATCACACGTCTCTTTTTACCACGCAGTGTTACTGATAGTGACATCTCGCTTGCTCAGGCCTTTGTTTCTCTATTCCGCTAGGTACATTAACTTTATGGATTATAATTACTATATGCGCTAGTGGCGCCCTCTGCTGCCGAATATTCCCCATTTCTATGTTTTTTTCTTGCAATTTGCAAAGTTATTTCTATACATGTAATGATTGTTTCCGTCGATATCAATGTTGTGTTTGGATAATCAGTCTAGGATCAGTGTATTTATGTTAGAATAGTAGACGTACCAAAGCAAAACAATATACTCAAAATAAATTATTTTAAATTCTAAAAGTGTTAGTTGATTTTTGTTACTTCACCTGTAGACTATTTGCTATTTTGTAGCGTGTTCACTGATCTATCTCTACTTGTCTCTTTCAATATAACGAGAAAGCAATATGTTCGGGCTAGAGTGAAAGAGACAAGAGTAAAAATTTTGCTCCTCACCTCCTCCTCGAGGTGAGGAGCAAAATTTTTAGAAACTTTTTTTTTCTTTTTATTCAGTGGTCAGGAACATGATTCAGTAACAACGATAACTCAAAGCGGAGAAAACTTTCTAGGAAAATTTTCGAATAATATTTTTTATACTTGATCAAAAAATATAATTGATATTATTATAATAAATAAAATACCATTCAAAAAGCTTAAGTAACGAAACCACTAACGGCCGTTCCCAATATTCAATCTATCTCTGGTTTGACATACGACCGATCGCAGCTAACATTGAATTGACATAAAATATATGTCTCTAATGTCTAATGAGAGCTATTCCTATCTCTAGTAGGGCAAAACCAGAGATAGATCAAATATTGGGAACGGCCGTTAGACAGCTAAGCTCGCTGGTACTACCTTTACTACCTACCTTTAGGTAGGGCAAGATGTGATCTAGACCTCAGGGCCTAAGGTCTGCGCATAGTAACTGCTGTGTTGTTCACAAGAACTTGTGAGTCTGGACTTTATTAGGTTGCCTTTATCTTGCCCAAGCCGTCCAGATATAAAACTATTGAAATAAAAAAAAAATTACATTCGTTATAAACTAAATCTTTTTGAATGGTTCGGGAATTGTTAGTTACCTTAAACCTGCATCCATACTAATATTATAAATGCGAAAGTGTGTCTGT
Source organism: Cyaniris semiargus (assembly GCA_905187585.1). Taxonomy (NCBI): domain Eukaryota; kingdom Metazoa; phylum Arthropoda; class Insecta; order Lepidoptera; family Lycaenidae; genus Cyaniris; species Cyaniris semiargus. Next base: position 10,723,771 of record LR994567.1, read on the forward strand.
CTGTTATCTGTTCACGCCCAAACCACTGAACTGATTTTGCTGAAATTTGTTATGGAGATACTTTGAATCCGGAAAGAGCATAGGATACTGTTAATTCTGGAGAAAGGTACGGTTCCCGCGCGATACATTTTGGCGCAACGGAGATGTGGGCGTTATCTAGTTTAAGAGGGCGACTAGAGCAAAATAGATGATCTCATAATTCATTTTTATACTTCATAATAAGTTGCGAATTGTTTAATTTACTAAACATAGATACTACATTATATTTGCGAGGGTCTGTACTAGCGAGAAAACCATATCTTAAAATTTTCTCGATAGGAAAAAATCACAAAGATGCATGTAAATTTTACGAATATTTAATTTCTTTTCAAAACGGTGCATTCAACTGAGTCAATATTTTAATAAATAATATAAATTAATTATATTACCGAGGGACTGCAATGGCGGATTTTTAAAATGGTGTGTATTTATCGAGTTATTAAGAAAAAAACTAACTTGGCGCTGATTCCGCGATGTTCTTTTTCACCCGGCATGTGAAAGACGGGCGCGAGTGTGAAGAGAAATGAACGATGTTTTATTTTTTGCTTTATTCGCCGGCGGCCGGCCTCATAATAATAATTTTAATGTCCTTCATTATACGCGTACATCTAATGATAGCAATTAAAAAGCGACCACTATAAGCAACCACGTCATATCACATTTGCACAGCTGGGGAAATTTGACTCGCCCAATAATAGACGACAAATTAACTCATTGTTTGTACAGATTTTTAAATGGTCTCATCCGGTCCTAGGTCTCATCATTTTTTTAATACAAGGCCAATAAAAGTAGTGCGTTTCCGCATTACTAGGAATCAAATAAGCCAATGAATATCTATTAAAAATATGCAACCCTCTTGTTAATAAAACTATTTACACTACTGTTATAAAGGGTATGTTTGTCTCTGTCTAACATATAAGAAACTAGTTGATGTCCGCAACTCGTTGCACAAAAAATCGGTTATCTTTCGGTTCAATGACTTCTGGGGCAAAGAAATTGCAGACAACATTTATTTTTATTTTTTATTTATTCTCTTTATGTACAAAATTAAGACATACTATTTATAAAAGTGACAATATAACATTCGCGTACTTATCTCTTTAAGAGATCTCTTCCAGCAAACCATAAACAGTAGTGGATATAAAAAGGTGTAAAAACAGGGCAATGTACACTAAAGACACAACATTTAAACTAGTACATTTAAAACATATTACTAACACTTAAATCCTATAACTAAATTCATAATATTATATTTATGTCAATGTTCTGTTTAAACAATTGTCTACAGGATAAAAGTCGTATTGTTAAAAGACACTTTTCCATTAAAGTCACACCCTTTAAGTCCGGGCTGTCAAATTTTTTTGTGTTTTCTAATAGGTATTACGATCCCGGAAGACGATTGACTTAAAAGAAATTGAGATTTATTTAATCATTGTATATTTATCTCATATTTGGCTAACCAAAAACACGATTCACTTATTTTGGCTCGATAGTTTTATTTTTCGAAATTATGAATATTTCTGGGCTTTTCAACAAATATTTGTTACACTTATTGAGTTACTATCATTAAATAATTTGCACTACTACAATAACACACTTTATAAAATAATAGCTAAAGGAAATATTAGTATTGTATTTAATTTTTAAGTAATCATCAAAAACATTTTTGGGACTAGCGAACTTTACTTTCGTGCTATAATGCGCCGGACCGTTGCTAAGCGATATTGTTCACTATTAGCTGCAGCGCAAAATACAATTCGTGCGGGCACGATTCATGGAATCATTGTATCACGATTGGAGGATAGCGGGGTGTGTAGGCGGGGCTAGCGTGTTTAGATAATTTTGGGAGCCCGGTCTTAAGTTCTTCAAAAATATTTTCTTTTCTTCTAGGTACACAGTATAAAGTTAAAAAAAGTCTTACGGCCGCACTCAGAGACGTTTAATGATGATTAAACTTTGATTTAATGAAGAGTTTGACAGATAATGTACCTATGGGGCTTATGTCAAAATATTAATTTAATTGCAGTTAATATTCGTATCTTAGTGCGGCAGATGAATCTGGTAAATCGTAAAAATTGAGAGGATTTTTACTGCTTGTTTATACCCTCTCTATTTTACGCCTTTTTTATATAAATTAAGCGGGCAAACGAGCAAACGGATCACCTGATGGAAAGCAACTACCTTCGCCCATGGACACTCGCAACATTAGAAGATCTGCAGGTGCGTTGCCGGTCTATTCTATCGCCATCCACCTTTAACCATCACCATCATATGACGCAGTAAATTAATACCATAAAGAATTAACAACTAATAACGTGAAATAATATTGTCACAAGTGTTCCATTGTTTCACCCAGTATATATGTGCCCAAGGCGAGATATTCCACAGTGGGTATAGGACTGCGTACGTCCACACTCCAAACTCATAATGAAACTCGGTGTTGGGGTTATCTTGGTAATCCAAGTAAGTTGTATATTTTTTATCCAAACGGCGAATCGGGGCATTAAACTTTTTATAAAAATGCCAATGCGTATGAAATTCTATGTTATTTTGATTATGAACAGCTGCAGTAACCAATAAGATCATTTCTCTACAGAGACAAACTGCTGTAAAAGCTGACCAAGATATATCTCTATATTTCAATATCCTTTCTGGCTTTTGTGTCAATAACATCTATTTTATGCTATTGTAATATTATTTTCTATCAATTAGCTTGATGTGAATAATTAATTTTAATAATATTTCATAAGAAATATAAATAAATTATTTGTAGGTTTTCTTCGTTTTGGCAGCAGCTGACGATGGTAAGTCTTAACTACACGTATATTTTTGATATTTCGTTTTCGTTTGGAGAGACTCTTCAGCAATGTAAAATAACGTACAGAAAACTCGTAACTATTTTGATAAATAATTAATAATAAATTATAATACTCTAACATGCAAATAATTCCAGTCACCCAGGTCGAAGTCGTCACTGCAACCGAAAGATATGTAGAGACTCAAACAGAGATGTATCAGTACGTAGAAGAGGGTACAGAAACTGAAGTCACAGAAATACAATCAGACGATACCCAATGGTCGTCGCAAGGCCAGCAAATATCGCAGGCTGTTGGCCAAAACCAACAAAATACCTGGCAAGTCGTTGACCAAAACCAGCAAACTACCTCGCAAGTCGTTGACCAAAACCAACAAACTACTTCGCAGGTTGTTGGGCAAAGTCAGACAACAAATGGCGGACAAAACCAGCAACAGACTTCGCAGGTTGTCCAACTCGACCAACAGCAAAATTCGCCTGGTCAAAACCAGCAACAATATATTGTAAATCAAAATCAGCAGAACGGACAAGGATCTGGACGTAACCACCATAATCTTCCACTTTTCAATCAAAACCAGCGACCTGGCTCACAAATACCACAACCGCCTGGACAGAACCAGCAACCACAAAATAATGCAGGGCAAAACCCGCAACATGGCTTTTCATTATTTAATCATGGACAGGGACATCAAAACCAGCAACAGATTGATCAACCTTCCGGACAAAACCAGCAACAGACACAAATTTCTTGGCAACAAGGCCCTAATAGCGGAAGGCCTCAAAATGGAGGAAACGGATTGCTTGGCCTTGGACTTGGGCCTAATAACGGAAGGCCTAAAAATGGAGGAAACGGATTGCTTGGCCTTGGACTTGGACAAAGAAGGGGTGGCTTGCTCAATAATGTTTTAGGTAAGATTCTACTAAATCTAAGCTTACTTTGCAATTTTATATGTAGTCTGGTATTTGAATTCAGTTTACTTTACAGCTTTAACTACTGATACTGGTTATGAATGATTTTGATTGATTATTCGGAAAACGTAGCAACATAGTTTATAGTTTTCGACGTTAAATTATAAATATTCGTTTAATATTTTTGTGGTGTTACAGGTGGCGTCAAACAACTTATATCTGGCACTTTGAAGTCTGTTCTGGGCATTACTGGTAAGCACTATATTATGTCATAAAAAATAATCATAAATAATAACAGTTGGTATATATTATACAAGATATAGATATAATGCTTGCTTGCTAAGAGCAAGTTAAAGTAGCAGCCATGTTTTTATGACGTAGCTGCTTAGCCAGCATTACATACCAAAAAAGTATACAATATTTTTATGGTAAAGGGGTGTTGTAAATTTTGATAAGAATACCAAAAAAAAAAAAAGATTTATCTAATATGTATATTTATTTCAGGTAATCCAGACATTGTTAAAATTTTGTACGAGTTGACTGGACATAGAGGTAAGATAAACAGGGTGAAAAATTCTGTTCGAGGCTTACGGCCGCACTCAGAGATATTTGATCATTAAACTTCAATTTAATGAAGAGTTTGTCAGATAATGTATGGGGCTTACGTCAAAATCGTCATTTAACTACAGTTAAGTAATTAATATTCATCTCTGAGTGCGGCAGTTCGTAGAACGAATACTTTCCAGAACACAAGCATTTTTATGGCTATTTGGTGAAATAGGATTTGTAATAAACCCAGGCAGATAATATTATGTTCGATTACTCAATTAAATTTAGCCAAAGTTTATCTTAACGTGTGCTTCTTTAATTCCTGTGTCTTTTTATAGATGAACAGTCGGCCTTGCAGTACATAAGAACTGTCGCTGAATTTGACGGTAAGTTTAAAAAATATGAAAATACTATGGTAATATACATAAAGGCGGGACTGCACCAAAGCTACACGACACGTCGCGACACTTCACGTTCCATAGAAATGACGTTTGCGAAACGTCAGATTCACGTTTGTAAAACCTCAGTTGTATGGAATGTGAAGTGTCGCGTGGTGCCGCTGCCGCGTAGTGTCGCGTAATGCGGTCTCACCATAATGTATGTAATCAATAAATCTTAAAAGAATCCAGTTTACATTGCAATAACTGTTCCTTTATTTACTACACAAGTACTTAAGTTTTACAACAGTGTCCTTAAAACTATTTTTATTTGTTCATTTATTATTTTTCAGATATCGATGCAGTGTACCAGTTTTTGAGTCAATGCAAGGGCAACAGGAGTTGGTCGTATATTATCAACTTCATGAACCAATTTGAAGGAAGCGCTAGTGAGTTTTATATTTTGTACGCATACAGTTAACTATAATAACTCAGCTATGATATAAAGCTTGGCTTAAAAGAGTCTAGTGCGGTGACAGCTGGAATTAAAATTTTATATTTGTGGCAACATTACAGTACTTGTCAACTCTAGTACATTTTGTGTCAAAAGTAAGTTCATTAAGCGTTGCGTAGGGTTGCCTATAATAAAAGAAAAACGGCATCATTTAAAACGCACTTTTTTATGCCATGCTGTACTTAAATTATTTTAAATAAGTTCATTAAAATATGGCGGTTTAAAATATGTTTGACCTATTTTTAATTCACATTTTCTAAGTTTTTTAATAATAAATATTTTTCAGATATTTCTGTAATGGTGAGGTTGCTGAGGATTATAACCAACGATAGAAGTAAGTAGAATTGCAATATCTTTCAATTCTCCAAAATCCCTCTGCTGATTGGTCAGCCCACTTATGCCAATCTGGGTTATTGGCAAATCACCATTACAAGCAAATCGTTATAACTTCTAAACCAGGGGTCACCAAATGGCGGAGCGCGGTCCGCATCCGGACCGCCGACCCATTGTGTGCGGACCAAGCATTATCGAAGATGAACTTCGTTAGTAATAAATTTCGCTCTCGACTTACTGATGAACATCTCCAGGATTTAATATCAATAGCTTGGACCAATTTCACTCTAAACTTCAGAGAGATAATTTGCTCTACAAAAATAATTGTCACTTTTGTCATTGATATACAGTAAAAAATACCTTTGTAAATTCCGTAATTACCTTAGTTTAATTTTTTTTTTAATATGTGGACCGCGAAGGTCATTTAATTTCTTAGGACGCCTTCACATTACGTCGCCAGTACTGCGACAGCCGCGCGACTTCCATACTAAAGAGAACCGTTTACCGCCACATCACCCCTCACATTGTATCGATTATATATACAATTACCATTTAATTAAAAACATTATTGTATTCCAGATGTGCTGAACGCGTTCGACTCCATCAAGCGTGTGACGGGACACGACAACTTCGTCGGCGTCGTGGAGATACTGCTGCGCATCACCGGCGGCAAGAGTGAGTAGACATACCAATATTATAAATGTGAAAGGGCGTCTGTCTATCTGTCTGTCCGTCTGTCTATTACCTCTTCGCGCTGAACCGATTAAGATGGATATGGAGATACTTAGGCCCATATTTTTGGTCAGTACTCAAGATGCATCTCGGTCTCAAGACACGGTTCAGGCTCTGTGATTGGTTGAACCGCGTCTTGAGACCGGGTCGCATCTTAAGTACTGACCATAAATACGGGCCTTAGAGTCCCAAGAAAGAACGTAAGATAGTTTTTGTTGCCAAATAATGTACGCCCCGCGTGATAAATGAATTTTGAAGCAAATGAGTTGCGGGCGTCGTCTAGTTACGTATAGTCTAAACTCTAAAGTCTAATCCATAATTAAGACAGCGTTACAACAGTATAAGTTAACCACGAGACCAGGAGATTTAAAAATCCGCTTCTATTTATTTCAAATAAAGGTAGCATTCCGATATTCGCAGCACGCGACCGTTATGTTTCATACTCTACCGACATCGTTCAAGCGACCGAGACAGCCACTGGTTTGTAGTGGCATAGAGCGAGATAGATTCTAACGCCATCTACCGACATTAACATGCGTACACAAATAATCAAGTTAAAAGTTATCGCTAGATGGCGCTAGTAATTTTATCGAACTACCGTCGTGACGTCGTCGTCGTTATTTTGCTAAATTTATATTTTATTTTAATTTCAGCTGAAGCTGACATAAACGATTACTACGTACACAACTTCGAAAAACTACACGGTAAGTACAGCATTTTACTCATATCAAACAGTAAATACAGGTTAAGGGCCTTCCCCTACGGAGATTCCATAATTTACCGTATTTAGAGCCTTATAAACTCATAATTTGAAAGCTACAAAGTTAAAATACAGCAATAATCTTCAATATATCAACATTCCTCTCCCCGTTTTAAATTTTCAGTTTTTGTTTATTATACTCATGATATTAGCTTCCAAAGTAATACCAATTTATTAAAATTGAAGCATACTTTCAGCATCTCCCTAGTATTTACAAATTTCGTTTATTTGAATCACACGACAATAGATAGACAATTTCAGTAACTACATATTTCCCGTTTTAAATTTTTTTTAGATCAATTTTGAACTAAGATAAGTAAAAAAAATAGGATTTTTGTGCGATCTCGGCAACGCGTCAAATGTATGGTCAAGGTCGTTTGCTCGCCTTAATATTTTGAATTGTAATTTAATCGAAATGCTTAAATATAGTCCCCTCTACTGATAACATTATATCCATACTAATATTATAAATGCTAAAATGTGTCTGTCTGTCTGTTATGGGCGTCATCTAGTAATTTATAGACACACTGATGAAGCCGCGGGCAAAAGCTGTTTAAACACATACACATATTTTTATTATAGAAACGTATTACCATACATATATTTCAGGTCTGGAAGCGCTGAGGCAGCACATACTACAATGGACTGGCGGGATCGGCTCGGCGGAGTTTATCAATGTCTTGGAAGCTCTAAAACCTGAAATCGGTAAGGGTTAGGGCCTAAGGGTTCTTCTTCTTTCAAAATAGCCTCCCTTAAAGGAATAGCCAGTATCAGTAATTTGACGGGGCCTAATCGTTAACCCGACACCAAAAAGAGGGGTGTTATAAGTTTGTACGTATCTGTCACTCTCACACTCTCTCTCTCTCTTAAATGTCTCTCTTGTTCTAAAATGTTGCTCCGATAAAATGAATGCAAATGGTTCGTGTAATATTACACACGGTGCTGCTCGCCAGTTCTGTTTTACTTGATCATGGCTTGACACGCTACCGCGGCGATAGATTTAATTTCTACATCAATAAAACTTGAGAACGTTTAATATTAGTCTGTTACACAAAACAATACTTTTTTTAAATTATTTTGTATTTTACTCATCTCATTTTGTATTTTTTCTTTCTAGATGTAAACGCTACGCTTCAAGTCTTGATTACTGTTTTGAGAAAGAATGGTAAGTTATATTATGTGTACACTATATACAGCCCCCCGATTCATGATCGTCGGAAAATTCTCACGCGGTATTTTGTCACTTTCTGTCGGATACACAGCGATTCACAAACAACATTCCAACCAAACCAAAGAGAATATAACTGATTTTTTTTTGGCTATAAGTGCTACGGCATATAGCCTTGGATATTCATCGCTGTCAGTATCAAGATAATAAAAGACGGAAAAATAATTGTCTCCAAATTTTCCTGCACCTCTTAATTTAATGAACTAAATTTTTAAGACTAAGATTAGTCTTACCCTACAAAAAATATATATTTCAGTTGCGTTTAATGAGCGAATGATTTTGAATATCACAAAAATTGCTACTTATTAAAATTAAAACAAAAAAATATTTTCTATGTGCCGACTGCCGAGTGACAATGACAATCTGTTAAATCTGTGAGTTGTGTCATGTGTGAGATATATACCTTTTTTAGATAATATAGCCTATAGGTGTGTGTAATTCATAAATGTTTGTGTTTGTTTTAGGTTATAGATTTTTCAACAGACACCGTACATTATCATAAATTCACCGTACCCTTGTTTGTTTATTAAACCAACTTTTAAGGCAGAGTCTACGCCAACACACTCTGACATTGGCGATTCACAAAGGAACCATAAACAAAAAGAAGAAGAAGAGTTTTGCCGGGAATGTGAAAGAGTAATGTTGTGTTTTTGTATTATTTTCCTAAAATTGTGTTGACTGGGTTTTTAATGTGTAATATTGGTAGGATATTAACCATTAAACATATTCGTTATCATGCAAGTGCCGGAAAGTGATACAACATCCAGAAACGTGCTATTTTGTGTTCCCTCCAAAACTCCAACGAAAGTTTCAGTAAAGCGCCTACCACTTTACTGAATCGACCGACATGACTCCTTGACTGTATTGACTTTTACTCCGACTTTGACTAGACTTTTGACCTGACGATGTAGAGAAACGATGCCGAAAATTGTACACAAGAAAATTGTTTTCCCGCCATATTTTATATACTTGACACTGGCCATGGTTAAAAAGCCGAGCGCCATAGTAAGAAAAAAAAAGAAGAAGAAGATATACCTTTTATTTGTGTGTGTGACACAAACTTTAAACTTTATTATTGTTTACGTGCTTTAAATTGCTATTTTATATTAGTTTTTTGTTTTAAAACACGTTTTTTTATTTAATATTAGTTTTTATTAGATAATATTATGGAAGTTCCCGGGTTGAAGCGCCTTAGGGGCGCTATGTAAAAAATACTTAGAAAAATTTTCGAATTTTTGTGGTTAGTTAATTGTTTTTAGTTATAACACGGTCAAATTAACTTGACGCATCGCTGGAATGCAATAACATGCCCGCTCCATAATGACGTCATCAAACCATGCGTCAAGTTAATGTAACCGTGTTATAATGTGTAGCGACAGTCATTTCTAACATTTTTTATTCTTATATTTTTATTTTATTTTAGAGGCACCGTTCAAAAGGTATGACCTTTTAAAAGTCGTAGTGAAAAATACTTAGAATATTTTTCGACAAAAAAAATCTCGTAATAACCCTATTTTTTTTTTCGCGCATCGTGTCGAGCTCACCACAGGGATCAGTTTTACTCATGAGGAAATTTTTCGTAGGTCGCACTGTTTTCGAGATAAACGCATTTGAAATCTCAAAAAACTTAAGACGAATTAAAAAAAAAAAAAACGATGTCTAGATAACACCCAATTATTATTGGCGCATTCGATGCCACCCTTAAAGCCATCATTTTTTGTCATGTGACATTTTTTCCTGCGAGCCTTGGTTTCCGAAATAATCGTACTTCACAATGCTAGTGTAGGCAAAGGGACGCAGAATTTTAAAAAAAAATCGGAAAAAAAATCACTCCAATTAACACCATCATTTTACTGGCGCAGCATGTCGAGCTCACCACAGGGATTAATTTTATCCATGAGGAAATTTTCCGTAGGTCGTACCGTTTTCGAGTTAAACGCAGTTGAAATGTCAAAATACTTAGTTCCCGGACCATTGCCAAAGCTATATCGGGCGTTAGGCGATATGTGCGACAAAAGTTGGGGTCGCGATATGGGTCGCACATATCTCTTATTCTTTTGTTAAATAAAAAACTTCTACTCTTCCTTCTAAAAGTATCAAGATAATAAAGTTGTGAGAACTTAGGAAATTAGCTTTTTAAATTTTTCAATCGTCAGATAACTTTTACCTAAAAAATAAATATGACATTTTTTTCATATAAAATCTGTCAAACTTTACTTTACTTACTTACTTACTTACTTACTTACTTACTTACAGTGCGACACTTAATTTAAACAAGACAAGACTATTTATTGCTTTCTTTTATTCTTATCATTAAATAATTTCATATAACAATATTCGCCATGTCACGGTTCTCGAAGTGAAAAGTTCTCACGAGTCTTGGAGGTGGCGGTAACAATCCGCGAAAACGGCTCTAATCCTCAGATAATTATCTGCCGTCGGATGTCAAAGTCCCACTTGTGTATTGCGCACACACTTGGGCGCTATAAAATTACTCTTGCGTAACTGGCCTGGTTTCAGAACGCGTCGTGGCCGTTTTCATTAGGGCCACAACGCGAATTCGCGTCGTGGCCATTTCACTAGGACCACAACGCGTTGTGAGCCATTTTTTCGCTCACTGAGCGTTTTCAGTCTTTGAGCGTAACATATACAAATATTTACCTTGCAGACCTGGGCGAAGCTACAGCGCTGCTCCCCTCTCTGCTGGGAGTAAAGACCATATCACAGGCCGTCAAAGAGTTCAAGACCGTCATGAAACAACCAAGTGAGTGTTGGAGAGAGACAGGAATACTTGATTTTTTTTATTACAAATAATTTGAGTCATCCATGAGCTTTTTGCCCATATCCATTGTATGTCGCTTTTTAATATAATTATTCACGTACCAAGTTTACAATTCCTAAGAAATACTCGTTGAAAGAAATCATATTGCCGCACTCAGAGAAATGTTAATTACTTAACTGTAATTGAATGAAGATTTTGATATAAGCCCCATACCTCATCTGTCAATCTTCATTGAATTGAAATTTAATCATCATTAAATGCCTCTGAGTGCGGCCGATAGATAGATAAATTCTTTTTTTATACATATTAAATGGCTATAGCGCCCGCTAGGAGAGTTCTTCCAAACGACTATTGGAACCGCGAAGAAAAGTTCAAAATAATGTAACTCGCTAATATTTGATTTTTCTTTGCAGATTTACGTTTCAGTATCGAAGAGTTCCTTCAGCAAGCTGGAAACGGCAGTGAGTATATTTTGTTATTATTATAAATTATTTATTTATATGTATAATTAACAGTTGTGAATAATTTTTAGTTGTAAATAATATTGTGAATGCCTTTTAGCAATATGAACTCTTAAAGTATCAAACAATGGTTGTTTTCCCTAAACATTTTTTTTTTTAGATCTGAAGACGGTTCTACAGGGTATGTACCGTGTGGTGGGCGCCAACAATCTACGGACTGTGCAGATCACCGTGCAGAACCTCTTCAATGTTAACAGTGAGTGTGACAGTTTACAGTACAGTGATAGTACCAGAGTAGACAGAACTAAGGAGTGCCTCGACTTCAAACAAACGGGCGAAATTACGGGAGTTGGGCGCGAGTATCACTTTCAACACGTTTTACAATGCTGAGTAACGTATTAGTTCTGGGCGCGCCGGCCGATATGACTACGTCATATCGGCCGGCGCATGTCACAAAAACTGCAAAATACCTACTACAAAAAAAGATATGAATTTTTCAAACCTCGCTGGCAGGAATCATTAAAAATACACAAAAAAAAATTATAACTCGAAAACTAAGAAAAATCGCTGAACATAGGGTATTTTCGGATACCCCCAGGTGCGAGGAATCTAAAAAAAAATTGTTGACGTCACTAATTAGACCACCCTGTATAGGCCTTGGCCCTTTTGACACTTTAATGAAATTGACATGGTGGCGTGGCGTGAAACAGCCGTCCCTTAGTGATATTTTACAAGATGGCGGTGTTAGTTTTCATTTTAGTGATCACACCCCAAAAGAGCCTTGTAGATACCTACAGGGTACATTTACGCGCTTTCTTGAAAAAAAAAACAGCCGTTACTGAAAGTGACGTTTGTTCTAAATTTGGCCACGCCCCAGATTTAAATTATAGAATTTAACCGTCATATTATGTAGACCGCTATCTTAAGGCCTCTAAATTAATTCATCAAGCCCCAAGCGGCCACATGCGGCCGCGATAACAATGGATAAGCTATTGTGTATCGTTTTTCCACGATCGACGGGTTAAAGTGGTAACTAGCAAACGAAATATTATAATGATAAAGCAAAATCATTTTTTTTTCAAGAAACAAATTTTGACACACTTTACTGACCCAAAGACTTGTATATTATATTTTATCATAAAATATACATTTTTTCTACAATAATGTACATTTTTCAGGTGTCCTCGACTTGTTCAAGTACATAAACCGAGTGACCAAGAGCCGCGACCCGGTGGGCGTGCTCAGCACATTCCTGACCCTCACCCAGCAATCCAACCTCGTCAACGCCTGCTCTGACATCCAGAGCCTCACCGGCAGACAGGGTGAGTCAGTACATACACCGCGTGACCGAGAGCCGCGACCCGGTGGCCGTGCTCAGCACCTTCCTGACACTCATCCAGCAATCCAACCTCGTCAACGCCTGCTCCGACATCCAGAGCCTCACCAGCAGACAGGGTGAGTCATATCAATGAGTTGCCTATCACACATACACAGTAGCTTGGAACTGACGATGGAGAATATAGAAAGGACAACCATTTTGAAACTTAATGATTGTAAATTAAAGATTTTATCGAAGTCAATTAAGACGTGTGTAGGGCGTGAAAAAGAAAAAGATTTACACGCATTTATAATATTATATTAGTATGGATGTTGTTTTGCAGTTACTGTCCTGGAGTTCATGGAGCAGCTGCAGCAGGAAGCCAACAGGGACTGCCTTGATATACTCAAGAACCTGCTCATCATCACCGAGAAACGCTGTGAGTAGACACACTGGTTGTAACTCAGTTTTATCCTCGTGTCGAAGTATCACATACCAAGGGAAACGTTCCTCGTTAGTGGTTACTTCACATCCCAAGGGGATACCAATGAGGCATGTTAGATGTATAGGGAAAAACATGAAAAAGGCAAGATACAAGAGTTAAAAAATCGAATTTTTGCGTGACATTACATTTGCGAGTGTCCATGGGCGACGATAGTTGCTTTCCATCAGGTGACCCGTTTGTTCGTTTGCACCCTTATTTTATAAAAAAAAAAATGTGGACGTTCCAGGTTCATCTTCTTCTTTTTCATTAATTTGACATCAACACAATACAAGAATGCTCGTATCTTTAAATGTGTATGTAAAAGGACGGAGCGGTGCCGCTGCGACTATATGCAATGCAAAGAAGCAACGTGGCTTCACTCTAACAACCAATTCATAAAGTTAATATACCTAGCGGAATAGAGAAACAATCTCGAGCTGTCAAACGAAACCGAAATTGGTTTACATCTGTGTGTAAAAATATGTGTACGTATACACTTATACAAGCATGATTGAACATGAATTCTATGAGATTAAATTGTCAACGTGCCGATAAGTGCCGACTGGACGTCAAAAAAAGAGTTCTGCTGTCATGTATCACACGTCTCTTTTTACCACGCAGTGTTACTGATAGTGACATCTCGCTTGCTCAGGCCTTTGTTTCTCTATTCCGCTAGGTATATTAACTTTATGAACCAATGAGAATAAAAAAGTAGAGATTTTTTGTGACTTTAGTAAACATTTTAATGATGTGAATGTTATGTTTTAGCTCTGGTCCGTGCGTGGGAGATCATAATCACCATCACATCGGAGCCTGGTAAGTATGAGGCGGTGGCTTCTTTAAATTTGAACTTTATTCACTGCATAAAGTTTAATATAATAAATAAATAATAACCGACCAAGGAATTTAATTGCACTAGAAAGCAGTCGGTTTTTCAATTGTATGCACTATGTATTATATTATATATGTATGTATTGTTACGTGCTAGGGTTCGAAGGATTTGGAGAAAAAGACCTGCTGACTCTTAAAAAGACTTTACTAGCACTGACACTGGCTCACACAAATCACTAAGTCCAAACACTAAACACTAAATCCAAATCACTGAGCACTATCACTGTCCTAGGTCGTAGCCGAGTCGTAGGTTCACTGGTTCACTCACTATTGATCACTTGATTTCACTTCGAAGTCGCCTCGAAGATCGCTCAGATGAAACTGAATTGCCGGGCCGTCTACCTGCGGCTATTTATATGGCGAGACGAATTCCAGAAAGTTCCCTCGCCCGATTCACGTAAACATCTAAACAAGTGTGGGAACTTTCTAGAAAATACGCCTAAGTAAACACACACCTAACGCCATCTAGTATTGAGTAAAGGATTTATGTTTTCCGTGTTTCCCTGATCAGTTTCGCTGGTTTGACGCTAGATGGCACTACGCGTCCGTAACAGTATGTATAATATAGTACTGCTAACGCCTCCGTGGTCAGTGTTTTAGAGCGCGGCTCTTGACTCGGAGGTCGTGGGTTCGATTCCCGTGTTGGAAACATGTTATTTCCAAGTTTGCTTAGGACTTAGGACAATGCAGGCTGATCACCTGATTGTCTGATAAGTAAGATGCTCCATGCGTCGGATGGGCATGTAAAAAGTCGGTCCTGCGCCTGATCCCTCGCCAGTCGTGTCGGTCTTCTGTCCCACTGGGCTATTTTATTTATTTTATTTTATTTTATTCGGAAAACTTACAGCTTGCAGAAATTACAGTAAGAGTACAGTTAAATTAGAAACATAAAGCCAATTATAAAGTTTTCGCAATTAGATAAGACGTAAAGTAAAACATAATCAATGATTCTAGTGACTCGACAAGAAAAGTAAGTATAAACAAATTAGGAAACATCAGTCAATAACAGTAAGAAAATTACAAAAACTATAGGAAATAATACACCACAGCACTCACAAAACGCTATAACCGGTTATTGAAAATTACTCAATACAAATTATGTAACAATTTTCATTTCTGATTTTTAAAATAGGCATTTGATAATAGCTTACAGATTTCAGATGTTTTTATTTTAAAAATGTCGTCAATATTTATCTAAATAAAAATGGTTAAAACGTGCGCTAGCTCTACAGACAAATGAGTTGCGGCGGTAGAATGTTTTATAGGGTGGGACATGGAATGGTACATAAGTTCGAAAGTATCTACTGGGGACATTGAAATTAAATTTAGATAATAGATCTGGAGCATCAATAATGTTGTTGATAATTTTACTTAAATAAGCTAAGTCGGAAATGTCTCTGCGATGATATAAGGGTAGGAAATGAAATTTATTACATCTTGCCTCATAGTCAGGAAGGTTTAGATGGGACTTAAATTGAAGAAACCTTAGGAAGCGTCTCTGGATTGACTCTATTCTATTTATATAAATGTTATAGGAAGGATTCCAAACCTCCGACCCATACTCGAGGATACTTCGTACATAGGAGCAGTATAATATGAGAGTATGAGAGTAAAGAATAGACTATGAGAGTAAAGGAAAGTAAGTAATAGACTATGAGAGTAAAGGAATAGAGAGTGCTCTTGTGTACTGCGCACACACTTAGGCACTATAAAATTACTCCTGCGTAACTGGCCTGGTTTCAATGAAACCGGCCACCGTCACCGAAACCGGTGTGGGAGTTATTATTATAGTACTGCTTAAGCGACGAATCGACGCTGCTAAGGCACTGACACTTATCGAAGAGTCATGGCGTATGCTCAACCTTTTGATTTCATCTAAGAAGGCTTACAGACGAACGGCATTTGTCGACCGTCCGTCTGCCGTCGACGCGTGCCGTCGACAAGTGCCGTTCGTCTGTAAGCGCTCTAAGCTATTGAAATTATTGTTAAATTTTCAAGTTGCCTAAATACCTCGGGTTAATAAAATGACCACTATTTGCAGACATCTTCGAGGTAGTAAAGTCCCTCAAGTCGTACACGCAGGTGGACATCATCACGTTCTTCCAGACCTGGATGAGAGTCACCAACACCAGCGACGTGCGCTCTGCCTGCAACAAGGTCACCAGGATATTCAGAGTCACCGGTAAGTCATTTAAAGCGAGACTAACTGCGTCCCTCGGTTTCACCCGCGTAGTGATAGTACCGCATGTAGTTTATATTTATGAACATGGGCGTACCTAGGTAGGGGCAGGGGGGGGGCAGCTGCCCCCCCTAGAAGATAAAATAAACCTCAATTTTTCTGGCAAGTGGGAATTAAAAACATGTTACCTACTCTGCGCAAAATGAAGTGTTGGAAACAAAGTATATTTTCAGTCAGATTGATAGAAGTAAATTTTCATGATTTTTTGTTTCAATATGCCCCCCCCCCCCCCCCCCCCCAGCTGAAATCCTGGGTACGTCCATGTTTATGAATGCATATTATGTTCTATTCTGATATGAAAGCTATAATATTGTGAAGTTTCATGAAAATCCATTCATTTTACGTGAAAGGGCACCAAACATCCTCACAATGTTTTCTGGTTTATAAAATGAAAGGGATAGCAATAACACCCAGTACGCAGTATAGCCATATCACTCAATCAGCCAATCAATACATTATAGCAATGGTAACCAATCCCCTAATCAACATAATATTATAGCAATAGCATCCAACCAGCTCATTAATATATAGCAATAGCACCCAATCAGCCAAACAAATTATAGCAATAGCAACCAACCAGCTCATAAATATATTGCAAATAGCAATAGCACCCAGTCAGCCAAATAAATCATAGCAATAGCAACCAACCAGCTCATTAATATATAGCAAATAGCAATAGCACCCAATCAGCCAAACAAACTATAGCAATAGCAACCAACCGGCTCATTAATATATAGCAAATAGCAATATCACCCAATCAACGAAACAAATTATAGCAATAGCAACCACCCGGCTCATTAATATATAGCAAATAGCAATAGCACTCAATTAGCCAAACAAATTATAGTAATAGCAACCAACCGGCTCATTAATATATAGCAAATAGCAATAGCACCCAATCAGCCAAACAAATTATAGCAATAGCAACCAACCAGTTAATCAGTATTCAGTACGTACATCAATATTACTCAATCAGTAAATCATTTTCCTATCAAGAAAACAAAAAAATAAAATATTGCTATTTGTTCATAACTTATAAATTATACTTTCTGTTTTATTGCAGGTTTCTTCAGATGGATCAAAATCATTCGCACTATTATCACTATTGGTAAGCCACTCCTTATTATATCATAGTCGCAAGCTAAAAATAAATTCGCCAGTAACGCTATTATATTTTTTACTTGAACACAAAACTTATAGGTTTCTACTTTTAACGCATATTTTGTTGCCGTGTGAAAGAGACAAGCTGCTACAGGTCAATGACCGATTTTTTCCCTATCCAGCGACCGGATTGTAAAAGAATTTTATTAATTTACTAGCCTTTGCCCGCGGCTACGCTCGCGTTAAGAAGTATTATTATTACTTATTAGGTATTAAAGTCTCAGCCCGATCGGTTTAAAATAGACAAAGTTTCATACAAACTTTCATCCCCTATTTTATCCCCTTGGGGGTATAATTGATCAAAATCCTTTCTTAGCGGATGCCTACGTCATAACATCTACCTGCATGCCAAATTTCAGCCCGACCGTCCAGTGGTTTGGGCTGTGCGTTGATAGATCACTATGACAGTCAGTCAGTCAGTCACCTTTGAGTTATATATATTTAGAGATTATTTGACTACACATCGACAACATTTAAGATTTTCTTAAGTAATTTTCGATGCTTCAAATGTTTTAAAATATTTTAACATTTCAGATATTATCACTTTCATCAGAAGATTCGTGACGATCAGTACTCGACACTGTATGTATTACATTTTTATATTTTACTCCACCCAGTAGTTTTGGTACCATACATTGTTGGTTACCAATGATATATTTCAATTATTATATATTATTCTTACTGTGCGGTAAACAAATGTAATAAAGACTATGCCACAGAACCTACGTTGGGAATTTTCTTTCTAAAATGTTCTGCGTAAAAGTTTTTGTAGTTTAACTAAATCTTGTGTAATATCGTTGTATTTGTATTGTTACACTTTCAGCATTGGAGGATTCTATGACTATTGTCCAACGAGTGACTGGCAACAGAGGTAATATTTTGTTTTGTTAACTTAATCAACATTTGCGTGGACTTGAAACTATAAACTTATGGCATCTAGTAAAGTTAGAGGAAAAGTTGGTAATTTTCGTGTATTTAAATTTCATTATAACTTTAATTTCGTGACTAAAGTGTAGAAAAAAAAACCCTGTAATCTATTTTTCTCCTTGTAACACAATCGACAATCGCTTACCATCAGCTGATACGACTGTCATTTGTCGGTTTATGCTTAAAAGTTTATTATTTATTTTCAGAACCCATTGAAGCTATGAAGAAAATAATTGTATTGGCCGGAACAACCGGTATGTATTATTTACTTGCAACTCCTTTCAATGTTTTTAGTTAACTCCTAAGAATCAGATTTTACTTATCATGCGCTTTTAAAATTTCAACATGTATAGTAAAATGTAATAAATTTTTATTTTACTATACAGGTTAAAATTAAAAAAAAAATCAAATGTAAACGTTCACAATCAAAAGATATATCGTGAGTTGCCATTAATGACCCATTCAGCTGAAAGTATTTTATTCTTATAATTACTTTTATATGGTTTATCTAGTATAAATTTATATTAGAAGACCCGGTGAACTACTTATCACTTCCTTCCTAACATATTTTCTTACTGTACAAACCTTCTCAGTACTTTCAAAAATATTTCAAGACTAAAATTATTGAAAATAATTCTTTATTATTAAATTATAGTTTAAAAAACCAATAGAAATTAATTTAAATTTTTTGATATTTTTTCAGATATACTTAAAGCGATCAACTTCATAAAAGAACATCCCCTAGCACAAAGTCAAAATCAGGGTGCCAACAACAATAGACCTGACATTAATAGTACACCTGTGATTTTTGCCAATCCACCAGGCCCAGGATCTGGCCCAACGAAACCTGCAAATCTACCAGGTCAAGGATTAGGCTCAACTACACCTGTTAATAAACCTGGCCCTGTTTCTGGTGACGGTACACCTGAAACTCCACAACCAGGCCAAGAATCGCCCGCGACGACACCCGTAAACCAACCTGGTCCTGTTTATGGTGACGGTACACCTGCAACTCCACAATCAGACCGAGGATCGCCCGCTACGACACCCGTAAACCAACCTAGTCCTGTTTCTGGTAACGGTAAACCTGCAACTCTACATCCTGGCCAAGGATTGCCCGCAACGACACCCGTAAATCAACCTGGTCCTGTTTATGGTGACGGTACACCTGCAACTCCACAACAAGGCCAAGGATCGCCCGCAACGACACCTGTTAACCAACCTGGTCCTGTTTCTAGTGACGGTACACCTGCAACTCCACAACAAGGCCAAGGATCGCCCGCAAAGACACCCGTAAACCAACCTGGTCATGTTTCTAGTGACGGTACACCTGCAACTCCACAACAAGGCCAAGGATCGCCTACAACGATACCCGTAAACCAACCTGGTCCTGTGTCTAGTGACGGCCCACCTGCAGGTTTACCACAAGGCCAAGGATCGCCCTCAACGATACCCGTAAACCAACCTGGTCCTGTTTCTGGTGACGGTACGCCTGCAACTCCACAACCAGGCCAAGAATCGCCCGCAACGACACCCGTAAACCAACCTGGTCTTGTTTCTAGTGATGGTACACCTGCAACTCCACAACAAGGCCAAGGATCGTCTTCAACGGTGCTCGTAAACCAACCTGGTCCTGTTTCTGGTGACGGTACACCTGCAACTCCACAACCAGGCCAAGGATCGCCCGAAACGACACCAGTAAACCAACCTGGTCCTGTTTCTGGTGACGGTACACCTGCAACTCCACAACAAGGCCAAGGATCGCCCGCTACGACACCCGTAAACCAACCTAGTCCTGTTTCTGGTAACGGTAAACCTGCAACTCTACATCCTGGGCAAGGATTGCCCGCAACGACACCCGTAAATCAACCTGGTCCTGTTTATGGTGACGGTAAACCTGCAACTCCACAACCAGGCCAAGAATCGCCCGCAACGACACCCGTAAACCAACCTGGTCTTATTTCTAGTGACGGTACACCTGCAACTCCACAACAAGGCCAAGGATCGTCCTCAACGGTGCTCGTAAACCAACCTGGTCCTGTTTCTGGTGACGGTACACCTGCAACTCCACAACCAGGCCAAGGATCGCCCGAAACGACACCAGTAAACCAACCTGGTCCTGTTTCTGGTGACGGTACACCTGCAACTCCACAACAAGGCCAAGGATCGCCCGCAACGGCACCCGTAAACCAACCTGGTCCTGTTTCTTGTGACGATACACCTACAAGTCCACAACAAGGCCAAGGATCGCCCGCAACGGCACCCGTAAACCAAACTGGTCCTGTTTCTGGTGACGGTACACCTGCAACTCCACAACCAGACCAAGGATCGCCCGCAACGATACCCGTAAACCAACCTGGTCCTGTGTCTAGTGACGGCCCACCTGCAGGTTTATCACAAGGCCAAGGATCGACCTCAACGATACCCGTAAACCAACCTGGTCCTGTTTCTGGTGACGATACACCTGCAACTCCACAACCAGGCCAAGGATCGCCCGAAACGACATCAGTAAACCAACCTGGTCCTGTTTCTGGTGACGGTACACCTGCAACTCCACAACAAGGCCAAGGATCGCCCGCAACGGCACCCGTAAACCAACCTGGTCCTGTTTCTGGTGACGGTACACCTGCAACTCCACAACCAGACCAAGGATCGCCCGAAACGACACCCGTAAACCAACCTGGTCCTATTTCTGGTGACGGTACACCTGCAACTCCACAACAAGGCCAAGGATCGCCCTCAACGATACCCGTAAACCAACCTGGTCCTGTTTCTGGTGACGGTACACCTGCAACTCCACACCCAGGCCAAGGATCGCCCGCAACGATGCTCGTAAACCAACCTGGTCCTGTTTCTGGTGACGGTACACCTGCAACTCCACAACCAGGCCAAGGATCGCCCGAAACGACACCAGTAAACCAACCTGGTCCTGTTTCTGGTGACGGTACACCTGCAACTCCACAACCAGGCCAAGGATCGCTCGAAACGACATCAGTAAACCAACCTGGTCCTGTTTCTGATGACGGTACACCTGCAACTCCACAACCAGGCCAAGGATCGCCCTCAACGATACCCGTAAACCAACCTGGTCCTGTTTCTGGTGACGGTACACCTGCAACTCCACAACAAGGCCAAGGATCGCCCGCAACGGCACCCGTAAACCAACCTGGTCCTGTTTCTTGTGACGATACACCTACAAGTCCACAACAAGGCCAAGGATCGCCCGCAACGGCACCCGTAAACCAAACTGGTCCTGTTTCTGGTGACGGTACACCTGCAACTCCACAACCAGACCAAGGATCGCCCGCAACGATACCCGTAAACCAACCTGGTCCTGTGTCTAGTGACGGCCCACCTGCAGGTTTATCACAAGGCCAAGGATCGACCTCAACGATACCCGTAAACCAACCTGGTCCTGTTTCTGGTGACGATACACCTGCAACTCCACAACCAGGCCAAGGATCGCCCGAAACGACATCAGTAAACCAACCTGGTCCTGTTTCTGGTGACGGTACACCTGCAACTCCACAACAAGGCCAAGGATCGCCCGCAACGGCACCCGTAAACCAACCTGGTCCTGTTTCTGGTGATGGTACACCTGCAACTCCACAACCAGACCAAGGATCGCCCGAAACGACACCCGTAAACCAACCTGGTCCTATTTCTGGTGACGGTACACCTGCAACTCCACAACAAGGCCAAGGATCGCCCTCAACGATACCCGTAAACCAACCTGGTCCTGTTTCTGGTGACGGTACACCTGCAACTCCACACCCAGGCCAAGGATCGCCCGCAACGATGCTCGTAAACCAACCTGGTCCTGTTTCTGGTGACGGTACACCTGCAACTCCACAACCAGGCCAAGGATCGCCCGAAACGACACCAGTAAACCAACCTGGTCCTGTTTCTGGTGACGGTACACCTGCAACTCCACAACCAGGCCAAGGATCGCTCGAAACGACATCAGTAAACCAACCTGGTCCTGTTTCTGATGACGGTACACCTGCAACTCCACAACCAGGCCAAGGATCGCCCTCAACGATACCCGTAAACCAACCTGGTCCTGTTTCTGGTGACGGTACACCTGCAACTCCACACCCAGGCCAAGGATCGCCCGCAACGATGCTCGTAAACCAACCTGGTCCTGTTTCTGGTGACGGTACACCTGCAACTCCACAACCAGGCCAAGGATCGCCCGAAACGACACCAGTAAACCAACCTGGTCCTGTTTCTGGTGACGGTACACCTGCAACTCCACAACCAGGCCAAGGATCGCTCGAAACGACATCAGTAAACCAACCTGGTCCTGTTTCTGATGACGGTACACCTGCAACTCCACAACAAGGTCAAGGATCGCCCGCAACGACACCTACTAACCAACCTGGTCCTGTTTCTAGTGACGGTACACCTGCAACTCCACAACAAGGCCAAGGATCGCCCTCAACGATACTCGTAAACCAATCTGGTCCTGTGTCTAGTGACGGCCCACCTGCAGGTTTACCCCAAGGCCAAGGATCGCCCTCAACGATACCCGTTAACCAACCTGGTCCTGTTTCTTGTGACGATACACCTACAAGTCCACAACAAGGCCAAGGATCGCCCGCAACGGCACCCGTAAACCAACCTGGTCCTGTTTCTGGTGACGGTATACCTGCAACTCCACAACCAGACCAAGGATCGCCCGCAACGACACCCGTAAACCAACCTGGTCCTGTTTCTGGTGACGGTACACCTGCAACTCCACAACAAGGCCAAGGATCGCCCTCAACGATACCCGTAAACCAACCTGGTCCTGTGTCTAGTGACGGCCCACCTGCAGGTTTATCACAAGGCCAAGGATCGCCCTCAACGATACCCGTAAACCAACCTGGTCCTGTTTCTGGTGACGGTACACCTGCAACTCCACACCCAGGCCAAGGATCGCCCACAACGACGCCCGTAAACCAACCTGGTCCTGTTTCTGGTGACGGTACACCTGCAACTCCACAACCAGGCCAAGGATCGCCCCAAACGACACCAGTAAACCAACCTGGTCCTGTTTCTGGTGACGGTACACCTGCAACTCCACAACTAGGCCAAGGATCGTCCGCAACGGCACCCGTAAACCAACCTGGTCCTGTTTCTGGTGATGGTACACCTGCAACTCCACAACCAGACCAAGGATCGCCCGAAACGACACCCGTAAACCAACCTGGTCCTATTTCTGGTGACGGTACACCTGCAACTCCACAACAAGGCGAAGGATCGCCCTCAACGATACCAGTAAACCAACCTGGTCCTGTTTCTGGTGACGGTACACCTGCAACTCCACACCCAGGCCAAGGATCGCCCGCAACGATGCTCGTAAACCAACCTGGTCCTGTTTCTGGTGACGGTACACCTGCAACTCCACAACAAGGTCAAGGATCGCCCGCAACGACACCTACTAACCAACCTGGTCCTGTTTCTAGTGACGGTACACCTGCAACTCCACAACAAGGCCAAGGATCGCCCTCAACGATACTCGTAAACCAATCTGGTCCTGTGTCTAGTGACGGCCCACCTGCAGGTTTACCCCAAGGCCAAGGATCGCCCTCAACGATACCCGTTAACCAACCTGGTCCTGTTTCTTGTGACGATACACCTACAAGTCCACAACAAGGCCAAGGATCGCCCGCAACGGCACCCGTAAACCAACCTGGTCCTGTTTCTGATGACGGTACACCTGCAACTCCACAACCAGACCAAGGATCGCCCGCAACGACACCCGTAAACCAACCTGGTCCTGTTTCTGGTGACGGTACACCTGCAACTCCACAACAAGGCCAAGGATCGCCCTCAACGATACCCGTAAACCAACCTGGTCCTGTGTCTAGTGACGGCCCACCTGCAGGTTTATCACAAGGCCAAGGATCGCCCTCAACGACATCAGTAAACCAACCTGGTCCTGTTTCTGGTGATGGTACAACTACAAATCCACCAGGCCCAGGATTAGGCCCAACGACACCTGCAAATCTACCAGGTCCAGGATCTACCGACGGTACATTGGCTACTCCATCAGGTCCCGGAACAGCAGGTCCTGGCAATAATGGACCTGGTAATCTCTGCGGCGGTTCAGGTAAATAATTTACATATTAAATCATATTCACAACCGACCAAACTCGAGCGGTTACGGTTATCGTTAAATATGGCGTCATTTTAACCATTGTTAAAATGGTGTAATCCGTTATTGACTAAACCAGAGATTCGACAGTTGATTTGACATTTTGTTATAGTAAAAGTAAGTTGGTGCAACTCACTCTTAGAGAACTTTTTAAATTGTACTGTTGAAAGATAAATTAACCGATTCAGTGCGGATGACACGGGAGCCGTGTCATACATGTTTTTAACGTGTGGCGTATGACACGTGTCATTTAAAAAACGATTGTATCTCCCTCAAATTATACTTTAGAAGGTTCTACTCTGAACAAAATCATCTTAATTTTCCACGTAGAACAAGCCTATAGGCTTCGCCTCTGAATATTCTGTGAATTGAAAAAAATTAGGGGCCGTCAACCTTTTTTAAAGGTGCATTCATTGCGGATTTCACGGCAGCCGCGTCTTATGGATTTTTAACGTGTGGCGTATGACACGTCAGCCGTGTCATTTAGAAAGCGATTGTATCTCCCTCAAATTACACTTTATTATATTTACTATTTATACTTGTTTTTTTTTTTGGAAAAGGTTCTTCCGTGAACATAGTCTGAGATTCGGGACTAAAATTTTCAGTTTCGCAGACCAAGTAATTACCACGTTTTGTAAAATTGTGTTTGTCTGAAAAACGAATGAAAAAACTGAACCTACATGAGTTCAAAACACTACTAACATTGTGTATTACCAAAAAACTTACAACGAACTTCTTTAAATTTATCTACGAACGTATAATTTACATCGGAAACCCAGATCTATTTAATATACTCATTTTTCTAACTTTTAACCTACAAAAGGTTTGCAACATCTATGGCGAGACATAATATACAACTTCTATGGCGTATGACACGGCTAACGTGTCACGAGAAAATTGTATGCCGCCACGACTGAAAGCCTTCAAAAATGTGCGCCGCATTGAATCGGTTAATACATTTCACTACATAACACATAACACGAGTACAACTTAGTATGGGATTAGACGACATAATGTATTGCTCGCTTTTTTGTATATTGTGTGTTAAAGAATCTGTATTTGTAATCAAAAATCCATTCTTTTTCAGGCTTACAAGCGATACAGACAGACTTGAAATTCAAAGTGCTCATCATGCCGAAGGGCCCGGAAGGAACCAAGAACTGCTACTGCGCCTGCGAGGTCGCTTCGCCGCCTAAGCTTATACCCTACAACAATATACGAAATTTATTATCAGGCTATGGACCAAAAAAATAAGGGAACTCTCAGGAGCGTAGCTACTAAGGGGCAAAATGTGGCGGTACCCGGGGCTCCCATGCTTAGCACTTAAATCTCCAATTTACAGTCATCAAATTTTAACATGCAAAAGTTAGTTGGCACAGACCAAAAGGTATCCAACTACGCATTTGATCGAAAGGATTTACACACATAAAATTTACGTCTTGCGAGTTTTGTCACCGCTGGTTGGGGCCCTACTTTTAATTTTGGGTCCTCGGTTACCTAGCTACGCCACTGGGAACACTGTTCTGAATTCCATCTGTCTGTAAATTAAAATCTTTTAATTATTATTTTATAGTTAAGTATCTTCCTCATTGTTACCATTCCTCTTTATAGAACAATAAATTGGGTTGGTTTGCTTTTCTAGTTTAATTTTACATAACCTTATTATTTCTGAGATAGTAAAAAAGAGAGGAAATAAAAAAAAAAACTTTTATAGGAAATTTCATTTATTTCAAGCATTTAAATATAATTAAGATTCTTATGTGATACTTTGAATTTAATTTTAATACTTGAAGGAACTTAACGAATTTACTCAGAGGTAGAATGCCGGATGCAATTTTTGGCCTTAGGGAACTAAGTCTTTTTACAAACATAAATTAAAAAAAAAACTTGTCTATACTCAGTTCTCTAAGGGCCTAAGTGCACGGTCGACAGAAATGTCTCGTCGCCATCTGCATTCTGATTATAGACTCTAGCACACTCAAAATAAAGTCTTCTTTTAAAACAACTGTGCTATAGAAAAATACTCAATTTTACATAATATACCAGAGTCGACAATAAGAAATATGTGTATGGACGACAAAGATTCTGTCGACCGTACACGCTGGGTCTAAGGTTTTTAAAGGGCCCATTCACTATCCTGCATTGCAGTCCGCCGTGCAGGCCTGCAACACCATTCACTATCCTGCGTGCAGTCCGCCGGCTTATGCAGGATAGTGAATGGTGTTGCAGGCCTGCACGGCGGACTGCAACAGGACTACAATGCAGGATAGTGAATGGGCCCTTTTAACAAACTTTATTTTTGTCTATTAAACATCCAAATAATGGTTCGTTAATATTACCTAGTGGTTTGTGTCGTGACTCGTGGCTGATTTTGACAAAAAAATTTATGCAATGTTAGTGTCCGCGCCCGACAGATGGCGCTAAACAAAATGTGTGGACGGCGAAACTAACGTAAGCATTTTGTACATTTACATTATTTGTATAAAAATGGTTTAAGCGAGTTCGCACTAGGCGATACCGCGCTGTAGTAGAGCGACGCGACAATTTCCATACAACTGCCGTTTAGTGTCGCGTAACTCCGCTGCAGCGTAATGTCACTTGGTGCGGTCTCACCTTTAGGGTCAATTCAGACCGCAACGCGACGCGTAGTTGCATTTCTAAATTTGTATTGAATTAACAGATTTCAATTGCGTGAGACGTCTTGCGAATCTGTGAAATCCATAAAAATTAGAAATGCATCTACGCGTCGCGTTGCGGTCTAATTAACCCTATATCTACATATTATTATTTCAATTCTATAAAACTTTAACAGAAATATTTAACAGTTAAAATATGTACGGCTAGCAAAACGTAACATACAATATGCGTGAGTTTGAATAACATAATTCTCTAAACTACGGTGGCGGAGCACTGACTTCGTTTTATCGGAGGAATTGATTCATAGGCAAATAAGGCTACGTTATTTAGTCAGGATATATGCACGTTCTAGCTGCCGTCTTAATCCTATCTCTCTCCTTAGGGCAGCTGGAAGCGATTTCTTATTAGAAATATGCAGATCCTTTGTGTTTGCCCTACTGTGCATATAAAGGTTTCTTGTGCACAATAAACGATATTAAATAAATTATAATCATAACGATGACTTGACAAAACCCTACCAAATAACGTAGGTCTGATATCTAGCCTATGAATCAATTTCTCTGATATTAATAAATTGATACATCTGTACTTGGGCACAAAAATATTAACATGAGTCAACGGGCTACGCGCTTAAGGCTATTTCTCCAAACCGCAAAATTTAGTTGTCCGGACGTATAAACTACCCGCAGTGTTACATATTTTGACCTTTGTATTTTTTTTATAGTAATATAAGGTGTGATCTAACTGGGCCACTTAGGTTCTTTAGAAAAACTTAATTGTAAATATAATTAAAATAAATTTTAAAGGTCGAAAAATTGATTCCCTGGACATGTCCTGTCCCCAGAATTCACTATAAATTCCCAAAAAAATCTCACAAATACGATGAAATTCTAATTTCAAAGTAATTAAATCGTTAGAGTATAAACAAAATATTTATAAAAAAGTTGTACATAAACATACATATCGTTATATTAATAGAAAAAGTCAATTAAATATTTGTCCTGGCGCACATAGTGATTCCCTAGACGCTTCACTTGGAGGCTTGTACCTCCCTAGTTATAAGTAGCACGTGGTTGCAGGTGCGCAGGGGTGGGAGGTTCGGTAGCCATCTAAGCATCATGGAAGGCGGTCACACAATTTGTTGCTCCATTTCCGAGTTACGGAGGAAAATATGTGATTCCCTGACCCTTGGTTCCTTATACAATTGATTCCCTATTCGCTAATTACAATGTCATTTCTAAAATTAAGTTTGCTTAGACACGATGTAAACGACGATAATGAGTATGGTTTTTAGTTAGTCTATTTATTATTTAACCTATATGCACAGTTTTTGTACAACTCAGGAAAAACTATCTTTTTATTGATTCCCTGTACATACATTTTGATGATTCCCTAGGTATTTTAAGTAGGGAATCAAAATCTTTTACATTTATTTATCTAATTGGTGCATATCTTTTCATTTTTATTAAAATAAATTACATTATCTTCATATTCTGATACAAGTAAATAACACCAATAAGTAAAATATGTAATTTTTTTTTCATAAATTCCAATTTTTTTAAAACAAATTCAATTTTTAATTGATTGTATTTGGTTTTAACGAACAAGTTTGGCCTGTACTCAATTTTATACATGTTTATATTTAAATTGAACATGTTTATTTAGCTGAAAAAGCTTTTTTCTATAAGCTATGTTGATTCCCTAGGTTAGAAAAATTTAAATCAAAATATCTTCTAAAATTGTAAAGTGAAAAAGGGCCCAAATAGATAATTATTTTTATAATTCACTAAAGAATAATATGTGATTACTGATTTCAAAAAATATGCAGAAACAAAAATGTGCTAGGGAATCAACTAAATAATCCAAATCCGGAGAAATGCCCTTAACTGGTTTCTTATGTCGATGCGCTTACCACAGCACTAAGGCCTAGTGTGTTTAGACCCTAAGTGTCTAAACACACTAGGCCGAAAATACGCGGCCGAAGTTCGGCATGATTACGCCTGCAATGCGTTACGCATACAATATAACGCGACGTAATTTCGGCATGGTGTGTCATCAGTAATTTAAAATGCATTGCAGGCGTAATCATGCCGAACTTCGGCCGAATTTTTCGGCCTAGTGTGTTTAGACACTTAATAAAAACAAATTGTTAGGGCGCTTTTCCTGTCATGGTGACAACGGGTGACAACATGCTCTTGACCGCGCGCGTGTTCCCCGCATGACAGGAAAAACATCTACGGGGTGTAACAAAACTAAGTGATAACACTTTACGGTGTGTACGTGTTCCTTGTAGAGAGTTCAATGTGAAAGAAGCAGCGCTGAAAGACCGATTTTTTTTTCACTTTTGTCTGGGCAAACGCCCCAGCGTCACGAGTTTTCCCATACAAAAGAAAAAAAATTGGTCTTTCAGCGCTGCTACTTTCACATTGAACTCTCTACAAGGAACACGTACACACCCTAAAGTGTTATCACTGTTTTGTTATCACTGTTGTTGTTTTGTTATCACTGATTATGATAAGACGCGGGCAACTTTCATGCGGACCAGATCCGCACGCGGACGATGACACGCATGACAGGAAAAGTGCACTTATAAGTAGGTAGTAGTTTACAAGGAATCTTTTCTTTCTACGTCGATAAAATTACATCTCGACCAGTTTTTTTGCAGCCACACTGACGCCTCAAATATTTTAATCTAACGGACAAAATATATTTTGAGGCGTCGTAGAGATCACAACGATTGCATAGTTTTTATCTGTATGTGTAAGTGCGATTGATTTTGCCTGGTCGAACAGCTATGTCGATAGTACCTTCTTCATTGAACTGCTAATAAAAATAGTTACACAATGTATGAGCTATATTATATAACCTTCCCTAGACTTCCACGGATATTTCAATACTAAAATTAGCTAAATCGGTTTAGCCGTTCTCGAGTTTTAGCGAGAGTAACAACATTTAAAATTAATTTTATTTATATAGATAGAAAATTATAAATGTTATCCTTTTCTGGAATGTGACTTCCAACATATCAGACAACAAAACATCTTAATAGCATATGTATTGTGTAAATATTTCTATTAGTAAGTTTGCTGAACAATTTGGACATAATATTTTAAAAATTTTAATCAGAATATTGAAGTTTTTTCTGTGACTATTTTATTTTGTGGGAACGTTATTACCAACTATTGATAAATTATACTTCTGACTAACTTACAAATAAGTGGTCGAACTAGTGCAGACTTTTGTACGATACAACTATAGGCCGCTCACAATATTAAGATCGCTCCGCAAAACTCGACGCATGTGCGTATTAGCCACTAATAAAAGAAAAAAAAAACTTTTCTACCACTCCCCATTACACTAATGATACTTAAAATAAGAAAAATGCACATTTTTGGCGACCGATCTTAAAATTGTGCGCGGCCTGTACGTCCATAAATCCTGAATACAACTTAACACTTGACTAGCATACATTAAATACACATTTACATTGTCGATGACAGGTGCAGGTTGACCACGACTCAATGACCTTCAGCAACTGTCAATTTTCATTTATCGTTTTAAAGATTGCCGACGGACATTAGCAACGTGGAAGACAGTACGGAATCGAGCACGAAAAATTATGATGCATCGTATTGTCGAACAAAAATACTTGTAATTCTAATCGATGCATTTAAATGCAAAGAAAATAAACCACATCGCAGAAACATTATTGGAGTAGAACAAATCAAATTATATTGGATCATGACTACGAAATATAACCGCCGTTTTTCTTGCACAATCGATATAAGATCACTTGTTTTTACGACGCTCGTCCGCCAAGAGATGGCGCTCATAAGTGCCATCGAAGAAGTTTATTCATAGGCAGATGGCGGGCCTACGTAATTTGGTTGCGTTATGTCAAACTAAGCCGACCGATCATGACTATATTGAATTGACAACCCTACCAAATGACGTAGGTCCGCCGGCCGCCCATGAATCAACTTCTCTGATAGTACATACAACGCCATCTATTGACGATCACAATGAACTTATAATATTGTGCTGTAAAATAATATTGCGATTTATGAGATGAAGATTTAAAAATTTACAAAATTCATTCACGTATTTCAATAAGTTTATAAACAGGATATGTCGTCACTCATCAGAAAAGAAAGTTTTGTACCAAATGAGCATGTTTTATTTTGTTGTTTTTACAATTATTAACGAACAAATAAAAAAACTAAATAAAAAAACTACGGCCATAACAAAAATAAATGACTAAAATTACTTATTTTGTTCAAATAAATATTTAAATTAAAAAAAGTACCACGTAAAACAAAATAGTGCTATTGTCGCTCAGAATAGCATTAGAAAATTGAAAAAAAAATAACGTTTAGTCTTACGTAAAGGGTTTTTGGCGCGATTTCACAATTTCAATTTGATGATTAAACTAAATATTAGTTTAGTGCGTACTGGCCGGAAAAGTGAATAAAAACATATTACGGTCTAAAAACTTAGGACTAAAGTTTGTAGACAGAGAAACTAAATAATTTATACATCCGTCTCACTCAGCTTTGTCCTGGGTCATGAAGGCCTTGTTTCTTACAACTATACTTTACACTTCGTCAGTCTTTTCAAACAAAATAGTTTTTCTGCCCACAAAATATTTACACAAAATATATTTCGATCGCAAGTCTTAAAGCAATCCTATAGTGTTCGATGCTAACAGTTCCATATAATCCTAGTTTAAGTAATATTTGGTATAACAACTTGTATATTTGTGTGTGGTGCTGGAATATTAGATTGTTGTGCGATATTTTGATGAACAACAATTACTTCGATACAATTTTTTTTCTTTTTTGTTAATTCGTCCCGGTCGGGCCAGGCAAAGGGAGCTTGAATCAAATACAAATCTTTATCTATGTGTATGCCACATACAGGCCAACCTCTTTCAAAACATGACTAATATTCATACGTAATACGTATACCTTCTTGGTTGCCGACCAATCTTTGTCATATTAGTACATAATTCTTGATCCCTGAAAAGAAAAAACAAGAATTTATAATATTTTCACTTCACTCGATTATGTGTTATAAAAGGAAACAAATATTCAGCATCCATAACAATCAGTACTAATATAATAAATGCGAGTGTGTCGCTGTCCGCTGGACCAACTTGAATAAAATTTGGATAAAATTCTTGGGAGGAACTCGTACATCCTACGACAGCTTTTGTCCCGCAAAAATGTACAGTACCCGCGCAATAAACAAAAGAACAAAGTTAAGAGCGGGCTGTGCAATTTTGCTGTGTTTTCTAATAAGTATTACGATCCCGGAAGACGAATCGGAATATGAAAAACCCTCAATAAAAGTCTTTTCTAATGTTATTCCTTACCTAATGTCCCCCCAGCCGCCGTTGCCTTTAGTCAGCTTCTTGTTGTGCTTGGCGCCGCCGGCGGTGATGGTGGCGGTCACGCGGGGCGGGAACATGTAAGGCTTGGCGTTCTTGAGCAGTTTCTGCACCTTGCTGATCACAGTAGAGGCATTGCAGTTAGACTTCTTGTGGTGGACGCCGCTGAAAGTAAATCAAGTAAGTAGGATTAGAAAAAATTATGTGAAGTCCAAAAATTTGCAATTTGTTATCTATAATATTTAATTTCATTAAGGCTTTTATGTCTTCTTAAAAGAAGGTTGAACCGATTTTGTTGAAATTTAGTATGGAGATACTTTAGAGTCCCGGGAAAGAACATAGGATACTTTTTATCCCGGAAAAATGTACGGTTCCCCAGCCAGAAACGAATTTTAGAGCAATGGAGTTGCGGGCGTCATATAGTTTAAAATATTTACACCACGCTTACGTTAATCCATATTGCTGTCAGCCACATGCATTAGCGTAAGCCTCGAAATATTATATATTAATAAGAATGACATTTTTTTTAATGTTGTCATTAAAAAAAATGTCATTCTTATTATTTTGTATCAATAGTCAATTTTAAAATTTGTACGCATAACTAACAGCATACAGCATTCTAAACGCAATAAGAAGATAGTACTCACCATTCTCCAATATGGAACACCCTGGGTCCCTTACACAGTATAACCTTAAACTTCTCTCTTTTTGGCCTATTTTGAGACAGATGTAGTAAAGAATAGTCCCAGTTGTAATCGTCGTACGCGCAGAACTGTTCCTGCAGTTCCATTATACTGTTCCACACAGTCCTATTGAACACCATACCCATGTTGTGCATGCTCGAATGCCATGGCGTTATTTCGACCTGAAAATTAAAAAATACAAACGTCAATGTCACTGTCAATCGAGCGCCGCCATTTTGTATTGGCGCCATTTTGTTAAGCTTGAGAGTTTTACTTTAGGGCACCTTTAACTGGGTTAGTTTTGAATATTTTTTAAGTTATTCTAAATGTAAACATTATCCAAAATTTGAACTACTCTACTATGAATTTAATTTACAAAAAGATTGGAAAAAATGCATGTGTACTATCAGAAAAATACATATAGGCAGTAGACAAAACTACATAATTTAGTCGGTAATATACATCAAAAACATTCGACTAACAAAATTCTTCCAAATGACGTAGGTCCGCTATCTACCTATGAAAAAATTTCTCCGACAGTACAATATACAGGGTGTAAAAACGTTCTTACATCCTGCTTACAAACTACGAATGCCATGCTGAAGCATGCTGTATACAAGCGGTTTAGTGCACTACGAGTGGTCTTTATGTCGCAGTCATCTGGTTGAATCTGCTATTTGATTGAATGACTAGCGAATTAATTGAATAAAACCATTTAATTTACAGTTAAAGACAAGTCTTTCTCGTCAAGACGAGTTGGCCTATAGTCATTAAATTGAATGGTTTCATTCAATGAATTCGCTAGTCATTCAATCAAATAGCAGATTTAACCAGAAGACTGCAACATATACGTAGGTTATAGTGATGGCAAATAAGCTTACATAACAGCCTTTTGTAGCTATAGTCTATTCGCGGTAAGAAGTTCATTTCAATACACCACGCGAACATAGGCGTGGCTTATGCATCAATAATGATTTTTTACTTTCTTCTTAACGCGAATAGGGTATAGTTCAACTCAAAGGAGTTAAACTATTTTTACATGCTTAATTCTAAATATATACAAGAGTAGATTCTACATTCAAAACTTTTTTTTCCTGTTTCATAAACAAATGATGTTCAAAAAATTTAGTTTAAATTCAAAATTGTACTTTAATAAAAATATTTACAATAGAGGTAAGAAAAAATGATTTAAAAGAACATAGCATAAAAAAAAATCAGTTAAAAAATTCTGTAGACTGAATAACCTTAGCTAAAAATGATTTTGTTTAACAACATAATTGTAAAGGAGCATTTAATGTTTACAATGTATTCGTATAATATTATTATAATATACCCTTTAACCGACTGAAACCCATTTGAAGAAGCTGCATGTGATTTTATGTATAGTCAGAGCCATGATAAGTGCCACGAATATTTTTGACTCGTCTCATTGTTCTGACTAAAACACCAATGTCTAAAGTAATAATAAGATTACAAAAGGGGATTCTACTAAAAGAATATTACTAACATCATAAAAAACAAAAATTAAAGTTTTTATTTCTATAGGCTCCGAAACTAGTGAACCGATTTTGATATTTTGCATAAGACGTGAAGATCAAGAATAACTTTTGATTGTGTCCCTACTTAAACTGCCTTACTTTTGAGGCTGTTGGAAGCAGTTTCGATTTGGCAGTTTTCTTCATGTCATTTAGAAAGATGGCATTTTCTTAACACATCTTCAAGATTTTTAAAAACGATCCATGCACCAAAATGCTACTAGAATTGGATTCTTAACTTTTATAATAATTTTATAACATGCCTAACCTAAAAGGGAGTAAAAGTCTTACACCGAAATGCGACGCAACGCTGCATTTTTAATAGCTGTTAAAAATTGAACTTTATTTACTATGAGAGAAGACACAAATTGCGTTGTAAGAGCACTACGCGGCCCGGTGCACTTCAAAATTGTCTAAAGTTATTAAGCTATTGCATAGCTTTTATCGCGGGCTTTGAGCGCGGCGACCGAATCAAGAAATTCCGTAACGAAAATAACCTAACACACCCCACTCTGCACAGCTGTGCCGGTCGGTGCGGCGTTGCCGTGCGTCATCTAACGTCGTTTCAGTTCGGCAGACTTCAGCACAGTGTTTGTGTGCGTGCAACTAGACGTATGCGAATTATTATTGCATAAGTTGATAAAAAAAATCTATGCAATAGCTTTAACGCGACAGTCGCCGAGTGCCACAGCCCACACGTATTTTTATTTCGTTAAGGTAAAGTGTATCTTCTTGTGCAGTAATAAAGTTTAATTTTGAATACCCACCCAGCAGCGTCGCGTCTCGGTCGAAATTATCTCTAAAAGTCAAGCATTAGCTTATCTACAACAACCTTTTGTGTATTGGAATAGAGGTTGGGGTAAACTTGGAAATTCCACTGGCTCTCCTGCTGTCTCTTTCTTCTCTCTTCGTTCACCGCTCGCACTTGCTGAATGTAGCTCAGGTTTAATTGCTTCCTTCTCTGTTAGGTAATAAGGTACAAAATTGCGTTTGTTTCGAGGGTAGATTAAGAAAAATATAGGAAATTATGTTAATTAATATACATACTGTACGCCTGAAATATTTCGTAATTTGGTTTTAAATGAAGTTAGATGCATGTTACAGTTCTTATGTATTTGCCATCTGCTTCTAACTTCAGTTTGGTGAATTATTGACTTACGGTCACACTCAAAATAAATAATGATTACTTAACTTTAACGCCTCTAGTTCACCGACGCTGCAAACTGCGAAACAGCGGCGAACCGATTTACTGTGTCATCCGCCACACGAGAGTGCGTTATATTGCATCTCGCTCTATTCCTGTTTCGTGGTTCGGTTCGCCGCTTTTTCGCAGTTCACAGCGTCGGTGTACTAGAGGCGTTAGTGAATGAATAATTTGACATAACTCCATACTTTATCTGTCAATTCTTCATTGATTGATTGAACATAAAAATTTAGTAATCATTGAATATCTAAATGCGGCAGTTAGTTTTAGTGGTACTACAGTAAACGTGTGTATGACGTGTTACATGTCTGACTATGTTCGCTAGATGCGCCTGCGCAGGACTATGTTTGCAAATGATATAAAATGAAGTCGAGATCGCTATTTCGTATTTCACTTTTATCTTAATATACACTTTTAGGAATAGAATGCTCGTTCAGGCCGATGCCCACTGACGTCATTTCAGACGTTATAATATGTATCTTGCCGCGCTCAGAAACTTCGAAAGCGCCATGTAGGATTGTGGCATACTGACGTTGCGACCTGCAAAGAATCGGCTGACAAATCTTCTGTCTCACGCGTCAAATGGCAATTCGTTATGTTTCATCTCGCTCTATCGCGTTTTCGTCACTGTGCAGCGGCGTGCAGTGTAATACAATAAATGCCGGGCGGAAACATTGGCATACTGAAAAAGTAATGCATAGAGTAAATGCCGTCGCGACTAATTTCAAGAAAAAGGTCTATCGAACAGAGTCATAGTGTGGTAAAACATTCATCAAAGATCTTTGTCCAATCTGAAGTAGAATTCGTTGAAAAAAGATTTTTGACGTTAGTGATAAGTGCGTGTGAGTGTATGTGTATGTGTGAGTTTAAGATTAGGATTTGCACACAACGACACTAAGCTCCATTGACAAAGCTAAGCGAAATCAACATAAACTTTGTTTATATGTTTGTCTCTTAAATATATGGATATGTAATGAGTGTTTTTGACAGAAGTTTATCTATTCAATAGCAATTTTTGATAACCAATAAGATAAATTACTGCAATGCTTTGACGCTAGAGTGCAGCACCAGCATAGACAGTAAACAAAAAGTTTTGTTCGACGTTTGAAAATAATATTCCGATATGACTTGTGCAACATGCATTCGTGTACTAACCCACAAAATTCAGACACCAATTAGTTTCGCTCGTTGTCCATTTTAAGAAAAGAAATGACCTTTGCGGTCCGCACATTTTGTAATAAAAAAAATATTTATTAAACAAATGTAATTACGGAAATTACAAAGGTATTTATTTACATATCAATGAGAAAAGTGACAATTTTATATCTTGTTTGGAGTGAAATTGGGGCAAGCTATTGACATTTATAAATCCTGGAGATGTTCATCAGTAAGTCAAGACCGATATTTATTTTTAACGAAGTTCACCTTCCAAAATGCTCGGTCCGCATACAATGGGTCGGCGGTTCGGATGCGGACCGCGGTCCGCCATTTGGTGATCCCTGTGCTAGCGCCTTCTGCACCGACCTTTGCGTATTAATTATTATTATTATTCCCTATTAACAACGCTATTGAAAAGATAATTTCCTCTCAAAACACCTCAGAAAGTGAGTATTATATTATACAGGGTGTAACAAAACTAAGTGATAATACTTTAGGGTGTGTATGAGTACCCTATATCGAGTTCGCTGTGAAAGTAGGAGCGCTGAAATAGTAACTTTTTTTACTTTTGTATGGGAAAATTCGTGACGCTCGGGCGCTTGCCCGTACAAATCACGAAAAAATGGATCTTTCAGCGCTGCTTTCACAGTGAACTCTATATAAGGGACACATACAAACCCTAAACTAT
The DNA here is from genome assembly GCA_905187585.1 of Cyaniris semiargus. Taxonomy (NCBI): domain Eukaryota; kingdom Metazoa; phylum Arthropoda; class Insecta; order Lepidoptera; family Lycaenidae; genus Cyaniris; species Cyaniris semiargus. The sequence continues at coordinate 10,761,726 of LR994567.1, forward strand.
TATCACTTTGTTTGGTACACCTTGCTTCTTTTTGTTACGTCTAGGCTTTTTGATATACCTTATCACTATTAGAGTGGTACTGGTAAGTTTTGAGGTATGTCCCGAGGCACAGTATCTCACAGTTGGGACAGTTCTTGTCCGCCGTGGCGCGGAGCAGACCCAACATGTGGATAAAGTCCTCAGCCACGTAGTGATCTTCTTCTAGGAATACCACCATTCCTGAAAAATATTTGACAGAAATTAACATGTTGGCATGAAAATATATATCATAAGTAGTAGATGCTATCCGCAAGTCCGTTTATAGTGCGAAAACGGTACATAACAATATACAAGATCGCAATACACTCTCTATTCCTTTACTGCCATAACCACAGACATAGATCAAGATAGATACCGCATGTGTATGTACTTCGCGTGCCATATCGCGTTCCCAAACGACGAGCAATGCTAGTCTTTCGAAAGTCTTTTCTTTAGTCTGCTATCGGAATCGGACGTCAATCGGAATTTTAAAAATGCCTAAATTGAGCTGTAGAAATTCAAATAGAACGTTGGCCTTGATAATGGACACGTTTCTTATCATCGGTACGTGACAGTAGGTAGTAAAAAAGTGGCACGGTCGTTTTCATACAAATGGAGCGACATGCGGTATCTATCTTGATCTATGTCTGTGGTCATAACCCAGTAGGACGGTCGACCTACACGACTGGCGAGAGATCAGGCGCAGGACCGACATTTAGTTTTTACATGCCCATCCGACGCATGGATCATTTTACTTGCCAATCAGGTGACCAGCCTGCATTGCCCTAACCAAACTTGGAAATAACATGTGTCCAACGCGGGATTCGATCCATATCGACCCCCGCTTGACTTTAGAGTTGATGGTGCTCACCAGTATGCATGGTGGTGGCCTGCAGTTGGTTGAAGATCCTGTTGGCCTTCCACCACCAATGGTGCTTGGTCTGTGTGTACTTCGCCTCGCGGTAGTGCCCGTGCAGGTCCGGGTGCAACGCGTTGTTGCACTTCATCTTTATCGCTCTAAAACGTGAATGAATCAATGAATTAATAAATACAGTAAAGAAATAACAATAAACAGAGAATAAAAAAACAAGAGCACAAATTGAAACACAAAGTGTTTAAACTGTCAATATAAAATTACAAAGCTGGATTTTTCGCCCGTGTTTAAGAGACGAGCGGACAATAGGTGAATTATTTTAATGAGTAAAATACGCATGTAATACATCTAAAGTCAGTATTTAGAGAATTTGCAGAATGATACTGCTGAATATGCGATATGTCTATGAAAGAATCCCTTCCTGTTTGATGCCCAAGCTTTACAAATAACAAAGTAAAGGAAATAAATTGATCTATTGGCCGCTTGCCTCTTTCACACAGGCGAAAAATTGGTATCCAGTTCACATAAAACGTGCGTGGACACGAATTACTTATATCAAGCAGCTATAATGTTAAAAGCCAAAGTTATCTCCATCAGTCGACCGGACTATACTTACTGCTCCATCTTGGCGTTCCGCGGACAGTCGTTAGGGTCCATACCCGGGAACTCGTTGGTGTGAGTCTGTACCGAGTACGGGTAGAATATCTGCATCACCTGAGGAACGATAAATGAAAAACATCGATAAAATTTTAGTAAAATACTTTGTGTGTTGCTCACCAGTTGGCATGACTGTTGGCTAAGGTTCAGAGGTATACCGTATAGCTTTTAAAGGCTACTTTCTAAGAAACTTAAATCGCATTGTAAATAATATCTTGATTATTTTTAGATTAACACATTTTATACCTACGTTCATTTTTAAAAGATCATTAAGAATTTTTATACGTGGGAGAGCCATGCTTCGGCACGAATGGGCCGGCTCGACCGGAGAAATACCACGTTCTCACAGAAAACCGGCGTGAAACAGCGCTTGCGCTGTGTTTCGCCGAGTGAGTGAGTTTACCGGAGGCCCAATCCCCTACCCTTTTCCCTTCCTTTTCCTCCCCTATTCCCTTCTCTTCCCATCCCTACCCTCCCCTATTACCCTATTCCCTCTTAAAAGGCCGGCAACGCACCTGCAGCTCTTCTGATGCTGCGAGTGTCCATGGGCGACGGAAGTTGCTTTCCATCAGGTGACCCGTTTGCTCGTTTGTCCCCTTATTTCATAAAAAAAAGAAGAAAGTCGAAACAGTACTAAGCGATACTAGCGGATCTAGGCGACACTTTACACTACAAACTTCTAGGAGTACTTCTATGTGACAAGAAGGGTCGCATCGCTTTATAATCTCACCTATAAGCAGGAACCTCTTACCTTAGTGAAGTCGATACTCCTGACCAGACTGTTGATCTCCTCATCGTAGTAGTCGTGGGAGAAGATGAGTAGCGTCTTGTCGATGTCGCGAGCCTGGGCCAGCGACACGATCAGGTGGCGCAGGTACGTCAGACGCGTGTGGACCTGCGGATATAACTTAAACGGTGAACATACGTCAGAAATACTATGTCAACTTGGTGTGGACCTGGGGACATAACTTATACGGTGAACATACGTCAGAAGTAATACGTGTGCCTAGTGTGGACCTGGGGACATAACGTAAACGGTGAACATACGTCAGAAATACTACGTCAACTTGTTGTGAACCAGGGGATGTAACGTAAACAGTAAACATACGTCAGAAATACGTTGGACATTTAAAAACATGTACAGTCTGAAGGGAGTAGGGGACAGGCTCAGGACTGCCTTTGCGCTCCTGTTTTTGTGTCTGTCGGCAAGTTTTTAATATTTATTACGATAAAAATTAAAGAATAAGAAATCTTTGCTGAAATATCAACTCCGATGCGCCAAAATTCATTTTTAGCATAAAACTATCCTATATCCTTTACCAAATTAAAACAAAATTGTTTCAGAGATTTATGCGTGAAGAGGTAACAGACAGACACACTTACGCATTTATTATATTAGTATGAAAGTATGGATACATGGCATTATAAGTTCTCATCTTGTTCATAAACCTACGTCACCAACAAAAAAAAACACATAACGTCACACGAGACATTTTTAAAAAATATTTCACTTTATTTTCATTAGAAACTAAATTAAAATTATTGTAAAATAGTAAAATGAGACGCAACCAGCAGCTTATGTACAGACCTCGAGACTGTACGTGCCTTGTGTGCTCTTGTTTTGAAGAACCTTGCATTAGGAATAAGTGAGTATACTAGCCAGAATATTGTTATATAGCCCGGCCGCACATTATCCGAATTTCTGATCAGATAAATTCGGACGCCCCGCCGGAACGTACTCTGTTCATACATTTTGTTGTGGACCCCGCATACTATCAGAATTCTGACGTGTCAAAATATATAAATAAATAAATAAAAAAAATAAAAATATATATATTATATATATATATATATATATATATATATATATATATATATATATATATATATATATATATATATATATATATATATATATATATATATATATATATATATATATATATATATATATATATATATATATATATATATATATATAAAAAAATAAAAATAATTTATTATCAGACAAAGAAGTCCATATTAAGAATAGTTTTAACACATGATGCAGCTCATCTTGGTACCCTGACATGTAGCTCAGTGAGTCTGCGAAGGAGTGCAGAGTCAATTCTCTCCGCTAACATATTCAGGACACTATTCCGGCTTTCTCGAACTCTATGCACCACTGACGCTACTTTTTTCCGCATAATTGCATAGAAATCGTCGACTCCTGCATCGGCAAACATCCCGGATGCACTGCAGTAACGAGGGAGCCGCAATAGAGACCTGAATATGTTATTGTAAAGGACCCTCAAGGCGCCATAGGTCCGTTGGGTAAAGCTGGCCCACAGACCACAGGTGTAAAACGTCTGAAAAAATGCTTTAAAAAGCATTATCTTGACAGGCGCTGTACACCTGGTAAACCTATGTGCCAGCATATTACCGCGAATCGATAGCGCCCTGCGCTCCCTCTCAATATCCTCCTCATCACTGAGAGTATCTGTCACCACGTGACCGAGGTATTTAAATTTTGTAAAACGACTCAGAGGTACTCCGTTAAGTAAAGGTGGTGGACATTCTTGATGATTGAAAATATTACTATTGCATTTAAATATCATGTACTCACACTTACCAACATTGTACTCTAAGCCGATATATGAGCGTCCGAATTTTTCTGATCAGAAATTTGGATAATGTGCGGCCCGGCATAGTCGAAACCGTGAGCGGCTGTTTGTTTCATACAACATCAGAAGTGAAAGAGAGACATATATTTTAGCCTTACGCTTTTTCTAAGGTTATTCCAGCTTTGGGACCCAAAACAATATGAACCTAGAAGTAGGAGTCCACGACGTTGGAATCTTATTTGTATTATAAAATTCAAGTGACGACCTCTGTGGCTCAATTGGTTGAGTGTGTGGCAGCTCAAGCCGGGGGTCGCGGGTTCGAATCCCGCCGACGGAACAAAAGGTTTTCAATGTTCCCGGGTCTGGTTGTGTATTAAATATGTGTATGATATAATAAAAATCTTAAATATATGTATAGTATAAAAGTATTAAATATATTTCCGTTGTCTGGTACCTGTAACACAAGTCCTTCAGGTACTTACCACGGGGCCAGACTGACGTGGTGTGAAGCGTCCATAGATATTATTATTATTATAGATGTCAAATCAATGTTGGTCACGAATCATGATCATTTAGTTGCCCTTGGTTTGACATAACCCAACAAAATTACGTAGGTCAGCCAACGATAGGATTCCTCTGATTCATCATCTCTTACAGAAAGCTCAGCCCATGTCAGAAATCCCCGCTGACTTTATACGAGTTGGCGAGCAAAGTGGTCAACCAGCTGCCTTTCCCTGACGCCTTCCACTGGTCAGAATCTGATGTAACCCGATGGATGGAGGAAGAATGTGGACTATCCATGTACAAAGTATGACTTATATCTGGTTTCTGAAGATTTTTGATATTATAGAATAGAATAGAAAATTCCTTATTTGTACAACTTAAAAGTAAACTTAAACTTTAAAACAGAATATAGAAAAAACTATGCACAATATAGAAAAAAACTATGTTTAATAACTTCCAATTAGTTACAAAAAGTAATTTATGGGATTCTTAATATATTATTTAAGGAGTGCATTTTTAAAAACTTCGTGAATGGAAGACGCTTGCTGTTTTTGGAAGATCCGTCTAAAATGCCATACATGAATGTAACAAACTTCGAAGATATCAAGGTAAAAGTTTCTTAACTATGATGTAAGTCGTACACAACTTTAAAATCGCTCGACGAAACTGTGTACAATATATACCAATGTCCAATAGCGTGGCACCATCTGATTGCGGTCAACCAATAAAACGACGAGTCTAATCACTGGTGACTGGTCTACCAATAGCGTGTCCCCGAGAGCGCGCACCCGCCCCGCGCACCCCTCACCCCACCAAAGTGACCCTAACATAGCACACACGATTCTCCCTTCCATTTTTGCCAAGCGATATTAAAGTTTTGGTCTCAAATTTGTGTGTATCCATAGTCGATACTTATATTATCATAAATGTGAAAGTGTGCCTGTCTATTACCTATTCACGCTTAAACCACAGAAACGATTTTGATAGTTATGGAGATACCGGGAAGGACATAATATAGGATACTTTTTTCCCGGAAAAATTTACGGTTCCCGCGTCATCTAGCTAATGACAAAAAACACTGAATTGAATTATACTTGTAGATAATCACAGCGAAAGTGAGAGAGCTATTTGGCGTGGAGATGATATATTTCACAAGAAGCTTAGGTCTGCCCTACAGGAGACCTCTCACTCACTGCACCTGGTTCAAGTCGCAAACGGGACCACCTATGGGTGTTCGGACTCTTTGGAACAGGTATGTCTTTAGTACACTAACGCCTCTAGTACACCGACGCTGCGAACTGCGAAACAGCGGCGAACCGAACGCGAAACAGGAATAGAGCGAGATGCAATATAACGGATTGTCGTGTGGCGGATGAGACAGTAAATCAGTTCGCCGCTGTTTCGCAGTTCGCAGCGTCGGTGGACTAGAGGCGTAAAGGTGACTTTCCAATTCTCGCGGCAAGCGACTACGACCGACAACAATTCAAATAAAATGCCACGTTATGACATAGGCTAATAGGCTTCATTTTCTACCGACATTGGTCTAGCGACCCATGCCGCCGCTGCTTTGTAGTGACTAGTGAGTAGTGGCGTACCACCTGTGTCATAAAGTGGCATTTTGTTTGAATTCTTGTGTCGCGGTTGCATGCCGCGAAAATCGGAAAATCACCTTAGCGCAGATTGCTAAATAGTTACTACGTAACCTTAAGGGTCTGTTCACATTACAACGTGACGAGGCGATGCGATGTATTTTTCTTATCAGCTTGCACAATAATGATCATCAAATAAGATGTTTTTATATGCAACATTTTAATCATGAAATGAATTATTTAGATGCGACATTCTGCGTTGGATGAATATAATCGGACCTGAGTCTAGAGTTCTAGACCACTGGGATATGGTCTGGTAAGATCTTATTTATTTTAGTAACAACATTTCATACAAATTTTGGAATGTTATTTAGTTTGTAACGCCTCGCGGTTGAAGCTAAAAAGTAACTCGACTAAATAAGTTTGACTTTGTATTTAATACCTACGTGTCATTTAAATGGGTGACCTATTTTGAACTTCGTTTATATTTGGATCAAAATTAATCTAAGCAGAGTGTAAGAATTCCATTCGAATTCCCAAGTTAGAGAAACCAAAAACGACATTTGTATACAGGTACCAAAAGCTCGATTTTCCTTGTACCAAATTCGGTAGAGTTGGGAGAAAAAGGAAAACTCAAAGCTCCCTGGACGAACATTGTAACGAATATCAAGTGAGTTAGCATGTATGTAATAATTAGCACGCTGTAGGGCCTAAACATCTCTTCAGATATAAGCTTAAAGGCGAGACCGCACTAATGCGACACGACACGACGCGACACTTTTGTAAAACGTCAGTTATAGAACTGACGTTTTACAAAAGTGTCGCGGATGGAACGTGAAATGTCGCGTCGTGTCGTGTCGCGTAGTGCGGTCTCACCTTAAGGCTGCCTAAGGGGTATCATTTGATTTGTGATATACATGCGTTTTTCGCGTAACTTTCTGCCGTGCGCTGTAAAACTCTGGAATGAACTGTCACCAGCAGTATTTACGGACTAATACGACCTGCAAACCTACAAGAAGAGAGCGTATTTCCTCTTAATTCATCAAGCCCCATACGGTCACCGCCCACCGGCGTCCGAGACACAATATAATATCTATTGTGTCTCGTTTTCCCACGATCGACGGGTTAAAAGGCCGGCAACGCACCTGCAGCTTCTGATTCTAATGTTGCGACTTGGGAGTGTCCATGGGCGACTGTAGTTGCTTTCCATCAGGCGACCCTTGCTCGTTTGCCCCTTTATTTTATTTTAAAAAAATACAGCGTCGTTAGCCTATGTCCATCATGCTCCAACGTAGAGAGGCTGGATGGATAACCCAGGCCAAGTACAATGGGGGACAGAGGCAACACAATGGTGTTCCTGTGCTCGCAAAACCGCCCCGCTTATTCCTACCCCACCAAAGAGAGATGAAAATCTAACATTGTGCCTTCAATTTTTTATCAGCAATCCTTAAGTTGTGCGCGACTTACGAGTATACCAGTTTCATATTTATAAGATCCGTAATATAATTTCAGGCACCCAGAAAATTTATATTTCAAAGGAACATCCCAAGTGACAAGCAGTTAATTTGGATGGAGCGTCTCTTTGAGTTGGAGAAAGAGATGAAAGATATAGAAGCACCTAAACAGAATGAGACGAAAGATAACCGTGAAATATTGAATGGCATGAGTACGAAACAATTTATGTTAGCAAAGAGGAGGGCGAGCAAGCCGAAATTCTTTCAATAAACTGGGTAATATTGTGTGCACTTTTTTTTACGTTAGGATTTTCAACTGAATTCAAAAAAAGAGAATTTTCAATTTGACCGTATACAGGGTGTAATAAAACAAAGTGATAATACTTTGTGGGTGTGTATGTGTCGCCTGTATAGAGTTCACTGTGAAAGTGGCAGCGCTGAAAGAGTATTTTTTTGTTATTTGTATGGGCAAGCGCCCCAGCGTTATGAATTTCCCCATACAACAGTTAAAAAAGTTACTCTTTAAGTACTGTGACTTTCACAGTGAACAGGGGACTCATAGTCTCATACACACCCTAAAGCAGCGGTCGTCACACCGCACACACACACACACACATTATCATGTGTGGACAGTAAAGGCCAAGGGCCACACATGACAAGGTGAGTGCCAGCACTGGGCCACAGAGTATGTGAAGAGCGTTCCAAGAGCGGTTCCACACTAATGCTTTTTCTACACCTGCCGAGTAGAGTGGCGAGACAGTACTCTCGGCTAATGGTAGAGAACATTATCTCGCCACTCTACTCGGTAGGTGTAATCAGGCCCTACCGAGTACCGAGTTGTACCACACCATAAAACAACTGGATTAGGTTATTATTATGACATTTGTTAACTAAACTTAACGATAACCGGCCATAATTGGCCGGTTACGTTTATCGTTATATATGGCGTAATTTTAACCATTGTGTAGTATAGTTGACCATTGAATTTTGAATTTACTCTATCGCGGGCCGCAATTTGACGACCACGGCCCTAAAGTATTATCACTTTGTTTTGTTACACCTGCACCCTGTATAATGTGTAAGAAGACAAACAGACAGAAAGCAACAAACAGACACTTACATTTATAGTATTATTAGTATGGATGTGCATAAATGCCCTTGCAGCACCCTTGACACTGTTATCGATTCGTGTTACAAAATTTATTGTACTTGTTTAAGAGTTTCGTGATCGTGCACATTAAGGAGTTAATGGCTATTTAACTTTTAACTTTAATCGTGTTAACCCTTTAACCGCCAAGGCCGGATTAATCTGATACATAACTTCGGTCACTTAAATAGGTAATATTAAGCAAAGGTCGGAGCAGAGGGCGCTACAAGCACATACAGTAAATAATCCGACCAAAATCCGGCATGTTGCACAACGTCATATCAAAATACTGACAGAAACGTTGTCAAACGTCGAACAAAACTATTTGCAGTTTACTGTCTGTGCTGGTGCTGCCGACTAGCGTAAAAACTTTGTAGTAATATATCCTATTGTTGATGTTTACACGACCAAAACATAACTTCGGCAAAACTGGAGGGGATAATTCGAGGGGCAGAAATCTCGAGGAAACCACCAATGGTACGGTTGTTAGCAGGCCAGTCTTGGCATAGGGTGAACTGAGCAGCCGCGCAAGGTACCAACTCCAAGAATCCAGATCAAGTTTAAGACCAACCGACCAAGACCAACGCCTTAGTGATCAAATTGGACCCTATTCAAGCAAGCAAGAAGGCGTCATGATCCGATCTCGCTCCATCCTAAAACTTGCCTCGGGCGGGCAAAAGGTAGTCTATGGTCTAGTCATCAGTGTCATCCCCAGTACCTGTATAGCTATGATGGCGTCTATGCTCTAGTCATCTAGTGTCATCCACAGTACCTGTATACCTAGCTATAATGATGGTGTCTATGGTCTAGTCATCTAGTGTCATCCACAGTGCCTGTATAGCTATAATGATGGTGTCTATGGTCTAGTCATCTAGTGTCATCCCCAGTACCTGTATAGCTATGATGGTGTCTATGCTCTAGTCATCTAGTGTCATCCACAGTACCTGTATAGCTATGATGGTGTCTAGGGTCTAGTCATCTAGTGTCATCCACAGTACCTGTATAGCTATAATGATGGTGTCGTTCTGGACGGGTCCGAAGATGTCCTCGTTGTAGACTGTCTGCGCGTCGTTGTACCGCCGTATCGCGCGCCGGATATCTGACACGTTCCGCCCCGCGTACCGCTCTGTGGCGTTCGCTGGAATATAATGTAGTTTGTTAATTATACTGTATGATATAATGTCAACCATACTATTAACATACAGTAATTATAATACAATGTTATCCAGGTTACTAATTTTACTATCATTGATGAATTTTACTATTACTGGTAGAGCAATTGAAGACGTGAGTGGAAGAACGCAATAATTAGCATTTTATAACATACGGACATATTTAACTTATTTTTCCCTTATAATTTAAACAAACCTTGTAACTTATCTACTTACGGCCGTTCCCAATATTTGATCTATCTCTGGTTTTGCCCTACTAGAAATAGGAATAGCTCTCATTAGACATTAGAGACATATATTTTATGTCAATTCAATGGTAGCTGCGATCGGTCGTATGTCAAACCAGAGATAGATTGAATATTGGGAACGGCCGTTACTGCATCACATGACAGATATACGAGCCAGGTCGTATATCTGTCTACACAGAAAATGCACAGTTTTTTTGTTTCAAATATTTTTTCCGTCCCTAAAGCCTCCATTTATGCAAAAAAAACGGCATTTTTTTTTACTGTTAGTTATCGTGTTCTTCCACTCACGTCTTCAATTAACATAACACAAGTCGGGCAAAACTCTAAGGTGCCTCGGCAAAATAACTTTACGCGAGAAATAAATGGTAGAAAATGTGGGACGGGCTATTAGTATTTGGTAGACGAGTGATCTGACTGATCGTAAGACAGTGACACGCTATTATTGTATTTAATTGGTAGGTGCCCCTACTTTTTCGCCGAACAATCTTAAAGTTTTTGTTTAGTTCTTACCAGTGATATTTTTGGGATGGACGGTGAGGTACTTGTGTAGCTCCGGCGGCACCAGCGCCAGCACCTGCTCCGACGTCTCATTTGAATTCATCAGCTCTTCTGAAAGCAATTGATTGAGTTTTTACACTTACAATTATCATGCCAATACAAATTAGATCATTATAGCGCCATCTAGCGACGAATAAAGACAAACTTCGAATGTTTCTCTGGTTAATCCATCAATATTTGCAATTAGGGTGTTTGAAATTCTATTTGCCACCAGGTGCCGCGATGTAGCCGTCAGGTCTATCATGTCAAATTGCTGTCATATGTCACGATTTAGCTGTCATGTGCCACGATCTAGATGTCATGTGTCACGATAATATGTCTATTTGACACGACAGATCTGACGGCTACATCGCGGCACCTGGTGGCAAATAGAATTTCAACAACCATTGTATACTGCAATAAATTATTATTAAATAGCTTTATAGCGCCATTTTGCGACAAGATAAAGACAAACTTTGAATATATTCTTCGAACTTTAAAGTTCAACTATTTAGTGTGTACTTTAATCAAAAAGCAACCTTTTGTCTGTTTTAAGTATTGGCTTTAGATATTATGAAGTAGCGTTTAGGCATTTTGAGCGGCAAAAGTTTGGCAACTGCGAGCTGGCCCATGTCTGCTGTGTGGGCCATTTGTTCTACTGTTCTACAACACAAACTGATTCTCAGACATTTTATGAATACTTACGGCCGCACTCAGATAATGATTAACTTCAATTTTGTGCAGAGTTTGACAGATAATGTATGGGGCAACATTTTAACTTAATTACAGATTTATATTCGTCTCTGAGTGCGGGCGGCAGTCAGACATTTTATCTATTTAATAGATTAAATGAAGATTTTGTTGGAAAATGTATAGACTTTATTTCAAACAATTAATCGTTTACTCTGGTTGCGGTAGTCACTGATGGTAAGTAAAATATATTTAAACCCGTATTATTTGTATAACACGGGTTTAAATATATTTTACTTACAATTACAATCACAAACAAGAAGAGAATCTGAGACCAAGCTAAGTCGAAAATGACAAGTTGGACGATACTATAAAATATAAATGTTATATACAAAGCATAATAGGTAAAAAAGTACGATACAAAAAATATGTAACACGTGACACGTCAGAAATAATTTGAGAGATTAACGAGATTTACAGCCGTATGAAATGTAAACCACATATTATAAACGTAATACATGTACGATAAAAAAGCAACAACATAAGCAACAAAAAAAAACAAAATTAAAAAAAACCTTCTATCGGTTGTTCTGGGTTAGTACTGCTGTTACTAAGAGAGAAATTATCCTCGATTTTAGTATCTGGAAAGTTTTAAATATTACATTGTTTATAATGGAGTATAAATAAGGAATAAACGTTTTATTTATTATTGAGGATATAATGGAAGAAACTTAAACGTGTTCATTTTATTAGTTGTTAAGGAAAAGATAATAAAGAATACTATGACTAGGCAAGTGTAGCCATAATGTTCTATTTCTTCATCATTTCATGCAGTGCCGGTTTTACTATCAACGCCCTGGGCGAGATTTCTTCGGCACCCAGCTGGCAGTGCTTTTTCTCTGCCTTCAGCGCCCCTTTTTATCTGGCGCCCTGGTCGGTCACCTAGCGTCGCCTCCTTCTAAAGCCACTACTGATTTCATGTTACATTTTGCATGAAACTGACACTATTAAAAAAATAAGGAACTTCGTTCCAAAAACTTACCACCATCTTTGTCCAATATGCCGGTGGTCGCTGACAACATTATCTGTAGCCACACACAAAGCAAGCCCAGTATAACGAATATCCGTAGAATGGATGCATATCTGATTCGGGGCATGGCTCATACGGGTGGAGCGAGGGAACACATCGTCACCAGTTACGTTCTCGCGACGGTAGATGGCGTTGCTTCATTCATCGCGCTATCTGGAATTCAATGAAACAAAACTGTTAGTAGATGATTTATTAAAGAGAGTAAATGATTTATTAAGTATAGTTATTATATAAATATATTAAATATTTATAAAATAGCTATAATAAATCATTTTCGATAGCTTGTTTATTCTTTGTTAGCTCATTGAGAATACTTAAGATGACTTAAGTTGCACCTTTGATGCCAAAATTTTTATAATTTTAAAGTTTCAATGTTAATATTATGTATACTCGAGGAAATTAATTCCTATGCAGTTGACAGATCTACGTCGTTTGGTCGGTTTATTGTCAATTCAATGTTAGCTGTGATCGGTCGGATGAGTTTGACGCGACCAAATTACTTAGGTCGTAGTAAAAACTATTATACAGTTTAAAATAATATGAAACGTCTTTAAATCAACCTATACAATAAATTACATCTTTGATGCTTAAAGATATTTCTATAATAATATTAAGTGACCTAAAATTTGGTGCCTTTGCGTGAGGCACGCATCGCAAAATTGTGTTTACGTACACAATAACTCAAGGTATTTGCTGAATAAAGTGTTTGTTTATAAACTCAATAAGACACATTGCTTGGCCAAAAATAATGCAGATCAACAAAAAAAAATGTGCGAGACTTGTATGAAATTTTGGTAACGCGGTAGCCTCCATATGGGAGCTACAATTTCCATAATACAGACATAATATTATTCTTCTCAGAGAAGAACTTAATATGATCTTAAATAAAACATCACAGAGAGCACTGAAAGGCTCTTGTGACCTCAGGCTGTCCGACTTGGAGTCCAATTTTATAACATTGGATGACGACTTTAATGCATTATAGTTTAATAGAGAACCTTTTAAATTGGCAGCAATAGTAATTTTGGACTCCAACACTGCTAGAAAATAGCGAAGTGCCAAAAATATAACTTTTTCTTTCACATGGGTATTTAAATGTACTCTACGAGTCTAGAATCTATATAATGAAAATGAAAAAGTTTATCAGGGCGAGCGAAGCGAGCCCTAGTAGGTATATCCCACAACCTGAGCACTTTTGTGGTACACTTTACGGAAAAACTATCACGCCTATTGATTTGTGCCTTAACATAGTAATTTTCATTGATATGTAGATGTGTTATCATCGCGTCGGTCAGTCAAGGTTTGGTTCCTATTAAAATATTTTAAAAAAAACTGCCTTAAAGGTTATTACCACGCAGAAAAACGACGCGAGCCCTCACAAAGCTCGGCTTTTAGATAGTTTATCTTAGTTAGATGGGCTCACTTGTTAGCTTATAAATTGTGAATCCATACTAATATTATAAATGCGAAAGTGTGTCTGTCTGTCTGTCTGTCTGTTACCTCTTCACGCCCAGACCGCTGGACCGATTTTGCTGAAATTTGGCATGGAGATACTTTGAGTCCCGGGAAAGGGCATAGGGTACTTTTTATCCCGGAAAAATGTACGGTTCCCGCGCGATATACGAATTTTGGCGCAACGGAGTTGCGGGCGTCATTAAGTAACATCATATTTTAGGTTTAATTAAATAATAAACTAAATTACGCATCACCTCTGCTCCATCATCCATGCCGTTAGATATGGCGCAGTGCCTATTAAAATATGTATTGTGAAATTTACTCCTTTCTAAGATATTTTCCATCAATTTTATGAATACGTAACTACTAACTATAATATCTCCCACACCGGTTTCATTGAAACCAGGCCAGTTACGCAGGAGTAATTTTATAGTGCCCAAGTGTGTGTGCAGTACACAAGAGCACTCTCTATTCCTTTATATAGATCCAAGCCCATTCGTGATCCGACGCATGGATCATCTTACTTGTCCCCTGGAATTACGTGTAACGTAGATAGCAGGAAACTGCTCAAGGATATCCTTGATAATCTTTATCTGTATTTTTACAATATTTGGCGTTTATCTTATCTATAAGTGTGTCATAAAATCGATATGAAGTTACATAATTGTGTAACTGTGCCTTTAGGATACATTCGTCAACTCTTCCTCCGCCTTACGAATCTATACTAATATTATAAATGCGAAAGTGTGTCTGTCTGTCTATTACCTCTGCACGCCCAAACCGCTGAACCGATTTTGCTGTTTGTTATGCATTTACTTTGAGTTCTGGGTAGGGACACACGATACTTTTTATAGGAAAAAATGTACGGTTCCCGCGCGACATACGAATATTTGCGCAAGGGTGTTGCGGGCCTCATCTAGTAGGATATAATATTACTGCGATGTTTTTTTACGCTAGAGGGCTACCAGCATAGACAGTAAACCAAAAGTTTTGTTTGACGTTTGATAACTTTTCTGTCAATATTCTGATAATTGTCGGATTTTGATTGGGTTCAGGGGCGTAGCTACTGCCGTATCTGCCGTATCAATTATACGGGGCCACCAAAGTTTGTAGGCAAAAATAATAAAAACTTCCCCCCTCCTAAATTGGACCCCCAAACAATTTCGGCCTCAAGGGCCTCGGGGTATTGCCAAGGTAAGCTACGCTTCTGGTCGGATTATTTACTGTATGTGCTACTGGCGCCCTCTGCTTCAACCTTTGCGTAATATTCCCTAAATTTATAACATAACTTGATATATTTAGAATATTAATTCTTTATTTAGAACATTGCTATAACTGCGGTATCACTGCAATTTTATAGTATAGTTTTCCTTGGAAACTACAGAGGTATTTACAATTTCAATGGAAGTTATTAAAGTAATTGATATTCGCGTCTGATTTGTCCTTGCGTAAACAATAAAGATAATGAAAACGCCCGCCAAACGCCAACTGATGCAGAACAAACAAACAATACGTCTTGTCAACAGTCAACACTGTGGATAATGGTTGAAGACATGAGTGGATGAATCATGAAGTGTTCTTCTTGACTTCATACAATAACTAGCTGTGCCCCGCGGTGTTACCCGCGGTTTAAGTGATATATAATAAAAGACTATGAAAAGTACCAATACTAGGGTCAAAACGGGACGATACATGGTTCTATAATGGTTTATGGTAGTGATGATGATGATGATGAATGTAATTTGCATAGTAGCATATGCTTTCCGTTCTTAAAACAACGTCGAAACTCCCAAACTTGTATCTATAAAGAGTCAGGAGTTCTCTCAGCACCTTCCGAACCATGGTATACCTTGGTGCAAAATCTTGCTTGTTGGTAGCATATGCTTAGAATACTGCTCACGAAACCGAAGTCACCACATGTTTCCATATAAATTTTGAGGTGTTCCCGCGATTTCTTATGGATCTCTTCATCAGGTCACCACTTTTATGAATATGGTACCAAATTGGGATGATAACCTATACACCAAAAGAAAAATGGTCTACTGTATTGAAAGCATTGCTAAAGTCTAAAAGAATGAGAATAGTTAGATTTTGGTTATCCATACCGTGACGAATGTCATCAGTAATTTTTAACTAAGGCTGTAGAAGTACTATGGCCGGGGCGAAAACCTGATTGCAGAGGATTTAATAAATTATTTAAATTAAGGAAAGAGCAAAGTTGTTGCTGGGACTGGAGGTAATGTGTCAAGTAATGGAACTATCATGTTACGCCCAATGTTGTCACTACCCACAGCCTTAGATGAAATTGACTGGACAGTCTTTTTAACATCACTGATAGATAAATCCTTAAAAGAAAATGGGGGGGGGGGGGGGGGGGGGGTTAGTCTGAAATAGGTAAGTTAGATATAGTATGACTTGTGTGAGCTTTTTTGTGAGTATCGTAGACATGTGCGGGGTTAGAAAAATGGCTATTTAAGAGATCTAAATCAATGTCGGACGAAATTGAGGTTTAAGGATATTTGCCAACACCAAGTGACAGACCCTAATGGTGCTAGCGTAGGTTTTAGCGCCTTCCGATAACAATCACTAATATATTATGCGGCCTCGTCCTCAATACTGTGAAAGTGCTACTTGGGTGTCATCTTGGTCTTCGTAACTAGTGTATCTTATTCATTGACACGCCCATTATTACATAACAATCTAAAATATAAAATTCTCTTGTCACAGTGTTAGTACGTGAACTCCTCCAAAACGGCTGACGGCTCAACCGATTTTAGTGAAATTTTGTATGTACCATGGAGGAAATTGATTCCTAGGCAGTTGACGGACCTACGTCATGTGGTCGGCGTATGTCAATTCAATGTTAGCTGTGATCGGTCGGATTGATTTAAGGGCCTTCCCCTACGGAGATTCCGTAATTTACCGTATTTAGAGCCTTATAAACTCATAATTTGAAAGCTACAAAGTTATAATAATAATACAGCAATAATCTTCAGTATATCAACATTCCTTTCCCCGTTTTAAATTTTCTATTTTTGTTTATTATACTCATGATATTAGCTTCCAAAGTAATACCAATTTATTAAAATTGAAGCATACTTTCAATATCTCCCTAGTATTTACAAATTACGTTTATTTGAAACACACGACAATAGATACAATTTCATTAGCTAAATATTCCTCGTTCTAAATTTTTTTTTAGATTAATTTTGAACTAAGATAAGTAAAAAAAATAGGATTTTTGTGCGATCTCGGCAACGCGTCAAATGTATGGTTCAAGGTCGTTTGCTCGGGAGATGGCCTTAACTTAACGCGACCAAATTACTTAGGTCCGCCATCTGCCTAGGAATCAACTTCTCTGATAGTACATTCGTTAGGCCTGAGAATAAGTTTTTATCTACTTTTTATATTGATACTAGAAATAATTTATACTTATAACAAAACAACGTTTGCCGGGTCAGCTAGTAAGTTTAGAAAACTATGAGCCGACTACGTAAAAAATGTCAACTATCGCGGTTCTTGGATACGGCCTGGTGACAGACGGACAAACACCGAATTAGTTATCCGTTTTTACCCTTTGGATGTGGAGTCCTAAAAAAGTAAAATGTTGAAAAAGGTTGAAAAAGGCGTATAGCATTAGGTATTAATTTGTAAACATACACCGAAATTATCCCATCCAGTTTCACCGACACGTCAAGTTTTGCGCGGCCTATACTTTTAGTCCTTCCTTACTCTACTTGCCAGCAGTGGCGGCCTTAGAGGGTGGCGAACAGAGCAATCGCCCGGGGCCTCGCTCTTGCGGGGCCTCGCTCTTGCAAGGCCTCGCGTCAAGCGAAAGGTCATAAAGTGGCATTTTATTTTAATTTTTGGCGGTGAGGTCCCGGAAACGGCGGCGGTAGACAAACGGCCAAAGGGCCTGGCAAAGACCTACCGCCCGGGGCCTCGCAATGGGTAGGGCCGCCACTGCTTGCCAGCATGACACTATCAGAACAATCCAGGAAAATGTACCAGCAGGACAGTACACATTTTAGTAGTGTCATTACTGCGATTGTAGTATTACACATTGTACCAGTATCATTACTACAGCCAGGGTTGCCAACTTTTCCAGCCGCCATAACCAGACAACAAATTAAATAATAATAATTAATAATTAAAACAGTTTATTGCGCCATAGGAAAAAGTTACAAACTTTTTGCACCCACCTAACTGTAGAACAGTTTGTTCATCTGGTCACAAAAATAGTCAAATCGAAAAAAAAGTACTAATGAAAGTTTTATTAAAGATGTATTAACATTAGGGCATCGAAACCCGGACCCAATTTTCAAAACCCGGGTTTTCGGGTTTTTTGTTGATGAAAACCGGGTACCCGGGTTTTTCGGGATTTTAACAATTCAAAAATTAACAATGCGAAAATACTTTACACATGATTTTCTGCGATTGCCATCACCTATCCAGTAAAATACTATTTAAATACCATTGTCTGGGGTCGCAGCAGTGCCCAACCAATTCTCGAGTAAGCTGGCACGGCCGTATCATACTTTTATCGAAGCGACTATTTTATCTCTCCTATATTTTGGATCTTATCAAAGCTAGGGATTAAGATTTTCAAGCCAAAATTGAGTATTACAACAAGCTTCACCTCCAAATTACATATATATTATTTAATGTACCTATTTGTATTTTATGAAATATATAAAAATCTGTCCAGAATTTTTGAAGACATTAAATGGAAGAATAACCTTAAATATAAAACGTATGCCAACAAATCTTTATTTAATTTTTTACATTTTTATTGCTGATTGTCAAATTATTAATAATTATTTAGTCCTAATTGATGTTGGCATACTTTATACCTGTAAATAAATTTTTGTGCCTAGTTTTTACCTGAAATTGCTTTTTGTCTGTCTTGCTACGGTATGAAGCCGAATGTTCTTTGCAATTTAAGGTAACTTTTCTCTGTCATCTAACTTACTTAAACTCTAAATCTTACATTACACTACACCTCAAAGCTTTTTTTGACGACCTCTGTGGCTTGGTTGGTGGGCTGTTGGTAGCTCAAGCCGGGGGTCGCGGGTTCGAATCCCACCGATGGAACAAAAGTTTTCAAAGTTCCTGGGTCATGGATGTGTATTAAATATGTGTATAATATAATAAAAACCTTAAATTTATGTATACTATAAAAGTATTAAATATATTTCCGTTGTCTGGTACCTGTAACACAAGTCCATCAGGTACTTACCAGGGGCCAGACTGACGTGGTGTGAAGCGTCCATAGATATTATTATTATTTTGCAGTTATTAGTTCTAGTCACAATAGACAGAATTCATGTCAGATAGCCATGTAATTGATCAGAACAGACCACGTGGCAAATGCGGAAGGTTGCTTTTAATGAGTTTGGAAGATGTTCCATGGTGGTATGGTGTTACACACAAGAAATTATCTCTGGTGCTGGTGCTGATAAAAACTTAGCTTGTATTTCATCTGGGTTTACTAAAATCACGTGTTTTAATAATTCCGCAGTGAGTATGACATCCACAGCCGACTAAGGAAAGCCATCATTCGTCCTATTATGTATTACCAACATCAGTCTCTCAAGCAATGAAAAGCAATCTGCCGCATTTGCCAGACTGCAATACTGGAATACAAAATGGTTTCACATCATACTTGATGGAAACTCCTCTGCATGGTTTTGTCAGTTTCTAGGGGCTGGTTGCTCTCTTGGAACCTTTTTACTGATTTCATTGTCTTAATATTGTCGTTATTTGTTATATTGTGAATATAACAAATAATGACAAAAAGCGTAACGACAAACAAAAATCTCTTTTACGATTTTTAGTAAGTAAGACAACTGAAAATAATTACTTTAAATTGCAAAGAAGACTGGGCTTGATACCGCAGCAGGGCACAAAAAATATTTTTTAGTAAAAGTACTGTATGCCAAACATCAGATCAGTGTAAATTATTACTATTTATTTGACAATCAGCAATAAAAATATCTCATTCGAATGAAAATTTCAGTTTATAAAACGAAATAAAGATTTGTTGACTTATCATTGATTTTTTATGACTCTGTGATTATCTGTGATTGTTTTAGAAACGATAAAATTCGGTAAATTGTTTTAATAATATGTTTTATTAAATACCAAAAAATAAGCTATCATTGTTCCATACACTGTCTTCTAAAATTCCTGACAGGCTTTTAGATATTCCAAAAATACAAATATCCCTAAGACTTTGTTGATGGGTGTATTTTATCAGCAACGGTCCATACAAGTTACAAAGTTTTGTCACTAACTAGTGACTTGCCCATCATCAAAAGTCTACGGTACTTTCAGCAGACTTAGAACCCTTTGAAGCTATCTACACTTTATTTTGTAAGCCTTGGATCACATAATAAAGAAAACTGTGGACAATCACTGAATGTTGATTGAAAACTATAAAAAAAATCGGCCAAGTGCGAGTTGGACTCGCGCACGAAGGGTTCCGTACCATTATAGAGCAAAATTAGGCCAAAAATTGTGTTTTTTTGTATGGGAGCCCGCTTTTATTTTTTATTTTAATATTATTATTGAATATTAAAGTATACATATAACTAAGGACTTTGAGAAAAATTCAAGTAATTACCTGTTGCCATTATTGATATAGACCAAAAAATGCCAAAAAAATCAAGTTTGTTGTATGGGAGCCCCCCTTAAATATTTGTTTTATTTTGTTTTTAGTATTTGTTGTCATAGCGGCAACAGGAATACATAATCAGTGAAAATTTGAACTCTCTAGCTATCACCGTTCTTGAGATACAGCCTGCTGACAGACAGACGGACATACGGACAGACAGACATCGAAGTCTTAGTAATAGGGTCCCGTTTTTACCCTTTGGGTACGGAACCCTAATAAGTTTAACAAGACTTGCTTCTATGAAATTTGAAAACTTTTTGCGATGGATATATTGTTTAAAGAGACTTGGCTTTTTTTACATTGAATAGTTTGGGTAGGATTTTCAAAATATTATTATTAATAAATATTTTTGTGACAATAATTAGTCTTTAATGCTCTTGAAACGAAACTTTTACTTCAAAATATTATATTTTGTTTAATTATGACCAATAGAAATAATTAAACCTATACTTATGTTATAACAATAAAGAATTTGTATGTTAGTTTGTTATAAATACCTTAAAATATCAGGTCTTGCCTTCAATAATTATAAAAAAACGAAAAACCCGAAAAGCTCGAAAAACCCGGGTTCCATTTTTGAAACCCGGGTTTTTTCGTGATCCCCAAAACCCATGCATGCCTGGATGCTGTCTTTAACTACCTACGCCGCCGCGTCGCCGTTGAATTAGCAATGTCGCGGTAACATTTTTTATGTGACCGGACAAATTGCATCCGGTCGGAAGTTAGTGACCTGACCCCAACAATTTCTTCTAAAACCCAACAGTCCGGTCGAAAACCGGACGGTTGGGAGCGATTACCACAAATAGCCATAATATGATGCCAGATTATGATAATGATGATTGTGATAATGATAGCTAAGCTACTCGCAGCTAGTTTTCACATTAAATCGAGAGCATATATGCACAATTTTTGAGATTTTCTGACTATAATTTATCAGTTAAATATGTCCTCACTTGAGGTCTACTCTGTGTCTTTGCTGAACTTCATCAAAATCAGTAGTTCCGAAACCTTTCCGATGAAAACAAACAAACGTTTCCTTTTTATAATTGGTAAGCCGGAGCGGGTCATTAGAACAAATTACAGTAAATATACAAGCCAGTAGAATATTACCACGGCATAAAATACATACAGACCACCTTCGTGCTTAACCATGCCAATCGGTGCATGCAGTTTTTAGATAACTTTAAAATTATGAGTAGCCGGAAGTATAACAATTTCCTATTTTCCCTCCCGAAATAAATCGGGAGACAGCAGAAAGGTGTTAGGACCGAAAGGGGGACCGAAATATGAGTCCAAAGGACACAAATGGCGATCTTTACTTCCAAATATCTCGGAAACGTGACACTTTAGGATACCATGTTATATAACATTTTTTGTTTGTATAAGTGTCCTCTATCCAAATATACCACTTTTATCGTGCTCGGAAATTTTGAAAAAAAAAAACCAAGATGGCAGCGGCTAGATATGCCAGGCTCCATACAAAAATGTTCGAACCCCTTTAGAGAACTATAGAAGCTAGGGCTACGTTTACATTGGATAAATTCCAATGTAAACGTAGCCCGACGTTTTGGTCGATAAACGAGTAACGATTTGGTCATTTCGACCCGTGCGTTTTATCCGCTCGCAGCTTACTACAAAGGCGTTTGGTTTCTGCACGGGTAACGCGCGGTTTCCGATCTGAACTAGCGCTTTTCATAAGAAATTCTTTGCTCATGAAATGTTCAGAAGACGCTTCTGTGCACGATCATGCATTATCACCATTCACCGCAGTACGTGTCTCCAGATTTACATAGTATTGTTGCCAGATACCACCAGCACGCGTAGCATGGCTACAGTAGAAATACGAAAGTATAGACAAACAGCGGAGATAAACTGAAGGTGCCATTCCGATCTTTACACCGGCTAGCCACGATCGACAAAAAATTAAATATAATGCCACTTTATGACATAGGTCATAGACTATAGTCCTAAAAAAATCAAATAAAATCCTACTTTATGACGTAGACCAGGGGTCACCAAATGGCGGACCGCCGACCCATTGTGTGCGGACCAAGCATTTTCGAAGATGACTTACTGATGAACATCTCCAGGAGTTATTAGTTAATATCAATAGCTTGCACTAATTTCACTCCTAACATCAGAGTGATAATTAGCTACAAAAATTGACACTTTTCTAATTGATAATTATGCAAATAAATACCTTTGTAATTTCCGTAATTACCTTGGTTTAATAATTTTTTTTAAGTGTGTGGACCGCGAAGGTCATTTCATTTCTTGAAATGGACCCCGAGCAATACTAATTGGTGACCCCTGACGTAGACCATAGTCTACGTCATAAAGTAGCATTTTAATTGAATTTTTGTCGATCGCAGCTAGCCGCGGTAAAGATCAGAACGGCACCTTTAGTTTATCTCCGTTGTTTGTCTATACTTTCGTATTTCTACTGTAGCCATGCTACGGGCTGCACCCGAATAAGTAATTGAAAGTTTTTGAGAATCGAATGACGCATTCAGTCAACACGACCGAGTTGGCCTACTGTATATTGTATTGTGTTAAGCACATCTGGCATTTCATTATGTGGTTATCGACCTACATCGAAGAAACAGGTTCCACGCGCGGTAAATACATACTTAATGTCTACTTATTGCAAAATTGCATTTAAGCAGTCCGTAAACACACGTAGGAATTTACTTAGAGGTCGACAGCACTAACTTATTTAGAAGAGACGACGACGCTCTTCGGCCAGCCTGTTATTATTATTATTAGTAGCCTATGGGCGACAGCGTCCTATGACGTCCTAGCGGCAGAGTTCGTACCATAAAGTTAATATACCTAGCGGAGTAGAGAATAGGGTTGCAAAATTACGTAATTTTACCGAAAACGCTGGTAAAATACGCGTATTTTACGGTAATTTATATAAATTACGGTAAAATTACCGGCTACGTATATATGCAGAATGGTGGTATGACGGCGGGCGGGGCGAGCGTGTTGCAAGTTGCAAGTTGCAACTTGCGTACTTCGTGCGCGTCGCACGGTGTGATGTTGCCGATTAGTGCTGTTTGCCATAATATTTTGCGCTGTTGCGACTTGTTGACAGTTGACGACACTCGACAGAGCATACAGCAAGGCTGGCTACCGGCAGGCTGGCTATTATGTTGTTTTGACTTACTGCACTAGACTGTTTAATTGTTTATATCCCCATTCTTAATGAAAATTATGCCACGAAATCAAATCTTTTTTTACCCAATTTTACCGTAATTTACCGTAAAATATAATATTTTACGTAAAATATCGTAATTTACCGAATTTTACGAAAGTAATTTTACCGCTTTACATCCCTAGTAGAGAAACAAAGGCCTGAGCAAGCGAGATGTCACTATCAGTAACATTGGGTGGTAAAAAGAGACGTGTGATACATGACAGCAGAACTCTTTTTTTTGACGTCCCAGTCGGCACTTATCGCCATGTTGACAATATAATCTCATAGAGTTCATGTTCAATCATGCTTGTTTAAGTGTATACGTACACATATTTTTACACACAGATGTAAACCAATTTCGGTTTCGTTTGGCAGCTCGAGATTGTTGCTCTATTCCGCTAGGTAATTAACTTTATGGTTCGTACATAGGGGCGGCAAAATTAAAGTGGCCTATACTTTTAAAAAATATAAATCCGGCCCCGACTGCGGCACTAACTTATTGAGAAGAGACGATGATGCACTAACTTATTAAGACGAAGCCCGCAACTCCGTTGCGCCAAAATTCGTTTATAGCGCGGGAACCGTACATTACTTCGGGATGAAAACTATCTTATGTGATATGTCCTTTCCCGGTACTCAAAGTATCTCCATATAAAATTTTATTAAAATGGCTTCAACGGTTACGTGAAGAGATAACAAACATAAAACTTTCGCATTTTTAATAATTATTATGGATGGATATGGACAAACTACGATATTATGTCATATAGCCCGCGTTGCGCTGAAATATCGCTCGGGAACCGTACATTTTTCACACACAGGATCACATTGAATTATCTACGCGACCAGCGAGACGCGGACACGCGGTATAAAATTTGAAAGTTTGTCATGAGCACAGTAGCTGTTTACAGTACCTTAGTCAAAATAAAAGACTAAGGAGCCCTGACTGGGATTATCCCAGCAATTTCAGTGGAATCCTTACATTCCCACAGGAGAAACCAAGAAAGAAACCGTGCAGAACACCTAGTAATATACAAATTATTAAAGAGCTAGGTTACTCACAGCCTGCAACACGGGAAGCGACGCGCCAGGTAGAATTACACGACAAATGCCACAATCCTGGCCCATTAGCCAAGACGTTTTCTTTATCACTTCTTTATAGAATTACTGATCAAAATGTATAAAATTGACATAATATGAGTCAAATATCTATGTTAATTCAATACATTTTTATTGGCGATTCTATAAAGAAGCAATAAACAAAACGTCTTGGCTAAACAGTCTGATAGCTATATTGTGGAGTGTGATTACAATAAATTACATAGGGGGTTCCACCATGCTGGCACCACTTAAGGTGCATGCATGCACCACTTATTTATGATGGAATGAATGGCCGTACCATCCCATCCATCCATTCTTGACATTTAAATTGTCATTACAATAATTATTATTGTATGAAATACTACACTTACGGTCATTCCCAATATAATTCCATCTATCTCTGGTTTGACATATGACCGATCGCAGCTAACATTGAATTGACATAAAATATATGTCTCTAATGTCTAATGAGAGCTCTTCCTATCTCTAGTAGGGCAAAACCAGAGATAGATCAAATATTGGGAACGGCCGTTAGTGGGCCCCTAGATGATCAATTTTATTGTGCAATATCATTGAACAATATTATTGAACAATGTTATTGAACAATTTATAAGATTAAAAGGCATTTAACCCATCAATCCCCAAGCAGCACCCGGCTGTCGTATAACAATTGAAAATCTATTGTATCTGCGATTCCCATGATCAAGGTATTAGTATAAACCCTAAGTATGATCAATAATATTGCACAATACATGATATTGCACAGTAAAATTGATTGTCTAGGGGCCCGCTTACAATGGATAATTATTGAATAATTTCAAGCGCATTTAAACATTTGTTAAATTTTTAAGTAAAAATTCTCTCAACCTGAAATGCCATTTAATTTCTACAACATGCGAAATAATTGTAATTATACATGCAGACTTCAAAACATAATCCATATTGGTAAGATCCTACATTTTGGTAAAATTGTGTTTTTAAATAGGCAATAAATGTAGGTACAGTTAATTTAAATACAACAATTATGATATCATGACTGATAAACTCAAACCCTGGTATTTTTAATGGACCTGTGAAATTGTACTCTCATCAAAATCTTAATTCATGGAAATATTTGTCAGATGCTTGGTGGGGATTACAAATAGGGCTTTTAGCTCATTTGCTCAACTGTGGTTATGTTGATTACTGATTTCTTATAAACTATAAGAATTATAATACAATTCATTTCTTACTATATATATACCTACTCAATATAGTCAAAAGATATTATAAAATATTAATATGGTAAACCTGTATGTTATGGAAAATAACTACTTTATAAATATGTTAATAGCAAATATCATATGACTTAGTATGAAAATAATCCTAAGAGAAAAATGAGAACAATATTATTCTAACACATATTATAAGCAAAATATAGTCTATTGTTGAACTACTTACCAACACAATATAACTTGTCTTCTTCGATAGTCTTGTTACGTAAAAAATAATGTAATAGGCTCGCCGTCGAAGCTATTTGAGACACAATTAATAACAATATATAGGAGAAACGAGTTCTAAAATCAGGATTATCCGCACAAAAATATTGATTCGGCGAATGGCCATATACAGGTATAATTTATTCGTTGAATCCCAAATCAAGTCCGCACTGTTTTTGCACTTATGCTCGGAAACTGTTTACGAAGAACGGCAGACGCGCGTTGGTCACATAATTTCCAACAAGAATAAACAGTTATCAGCGAAATAAATTTCGATAGGTATTGCAAGACCGTTCACTTGCACGAAGTGATGTCATTACTCACAACAATTGTCACATGTCAACTGTCAAAATATAATTTTTTTACGTGTCACTTATGTTACACACAATGAAATAAAGGAAGACTTCCTTTCCACAGGTGCGTAAAAATATATAAGTTAAAACTAAAAACTTATTACTTTATAGACTACTCAAGATTAAACCCTTACAAAACCTACTCAAGACTTTTAAACTCATTAAGTTATTTTTTTATTATTCTATATCTATTCTTTAATCGTTCGGCTTAACTTTTTCAGACCGTGTAGGGTAAATATTTTGTTATTGGACAGTACTAGTCATTGGACAAAGCATAAAAACATAAAATTTATTAAGGTTGCTGTAAAAACTGCCTGTTTTTTAAGTAATAGAACGCCTGATTTTAAAGAAAATGCTCACTTCATGACTTCACAGTAGTTCACAGTTCACCATATGAAAAAATTGTGAAGTGACAGCCGAGTGCCGACAGTCTGTAAAAACTTGCTAAAAAGTAGAAGAAGAAGATAGTAAACAAAAAATACAAAAAAAAAAAAATTGTTGATAATTTAACATTAGTTTGTAAACGTAGGTTTTTTTTTCATTTAAATTATATATTTTCAATATAGTACTAAATTGTTTTATGTTTTACGCTAATGCCTTATATTTATGTAAATGTACCAAATGAAAAAACCAAAGAATGTCAAATGTGTATTAAATTAAATACCTAATACTAGGTCTCCAAAATCTAACCTCAAATTCAAGAACAACAAATTCAACAAGTACCGTAGTTTATTTTTCATAATAATTGCAATACAATGTTTTTTCACAGATCAGATATGGATGAGGAACTAAACTCTTCAGAATTAGGAACTCAGACTTACTGGCAAGAAACTTATCAAAAGGAATTATTAAATTTTGACCACCATGGTGATACTGGGGACGTCTGGTTTGGTGAAGACAGTGCCTTGAGGGTCGTCAACTGGATTTCAAAATGTGGCATAGATAAAAACACCCCTACAATCGACTTGGGTATGGATCATTATGATACAACTATTGACCTAAGTGTCTAAACCATAAAGTTAATATACCTAGCGGAATAGAGAAACAAAGGCCTGAGCAAGCGAGATGTCACTATCAGTAACACTGCGTGGTAAAAAGAGACGTGTGATACATGACAGCAGAACTCTTTTTGACGTCCAGTCGGCACTTATCGGCACATTGACAATTTAATCTCATAGAATTCATGTTCAATCATGCTTGTGTAAGTGTATACGTACACATATTTTTACACACAGATGTAAACCAATTTTGGTTTTGTTTGACAGCTCGAGATTGTTGCTCTATTCCGCTAGGTATATTAACTTTATGGTCTAAACACACCATGCAGAAGTTCCGCGGCGGAAGTTCGGTATGAATACGTCAGCATTGTCAAACGCATACGTAATGACGTAATTTCGGCATGGTGTGTCATCGGTAATTTAACCCGTCAATCGTGGAAAAACGAGACACAATAGATATTCTATTGTGTCTCGGACGCCGGTGACCGTTTGGGGCTTGATGAATTAAAATACATTGCAGGTGGAATCATGCCGAACATCCACCGTGGAACTTCGGCATGGTGTGTTTAGATACTAAGAATACATCTCAATAGACATAACTTAAGTCTATAATTTAAATAGATTTACACAAAATGTATAGACCGGTAATAATAGTTTAATGAGACCGGTCAAGGAACATGTAGAACAGGGGTCACCAAATGGCGGACCTCGGTCCGCATTCGGACTGCCGACCCATTGTGTGCGGACCAAGCTTTTTCGATGACCGCTAATGTAGGTGTTTGATTTCACATAACATTATAGTTTATCAGCGACTTGGCGATACAAATGCAAAAGTCGCTGTTGTCGTAGTTCACTTGGCGGTCCCCCAACAGTAGACACACTGTGAAACAATTATGGACTAAAATAATATTAATTTACACTTAGGAATTATTTAACCTCAGTAAATATTATTTTATTACTTTTTAAAGTTGTTTGGCGGGGTTTTTATAAATTTCTTAATTTAATTTTATGTAATTTCTGTAATTACCTTTGTTTAATAAATATTTTTAATGTGTGGACTGCGAAGGTCATTTCATTTCATAAATGAAAGGACCCCGAGTGAAACTAATTGGTGACCCCTGATGTAGAAATTTGGCCAGTGACCTATCACAAGTCACAACTTGTCTCTTTATTTTATTGAGTCATCTCATCATCGCAGGTATGTAATAAAAATATTTTTGCATATCAATCAAACAAGTTGCAAAAAGTCAACAGCCTAATTTCGACATTCCAATGGCCTCGGATAAAATGCGAAAAATCAAACAATAGAAAATTTTGTTAGATTATAAGGACAAAACTTTGTCATATTTTACCTCTATCAATCTGTCACTCTGTCTATTCTTTCATGAAAAGAGACCTTATGGTGGCCAGGTTATGCTACATCCATACTAGAGGTAATATTATAAATTTAATGTGAAACTGTGTTTGTCTCTCTGTTACCTCTTTACGCCGAAACCGCTGAACCAATCTTGATGAAATTTGGTATGGAGATACTTCGAGTCCTGGGAAAACTTTTTATCCCAGAAAAATGTACGGTTCCCGCGCGATATACGAATCTAGTCCATACTTAATATTATAAATGCGAAAGTGTGTCTGTCTGTTACCTCTTCACGCCCAAACCGCTGAACCGATTTTGCTGAAATTTAGTATGTAGATACTTTGAGTTCCGAGAAAGGACATAGGATAATTTTTACCCCGGAAAAATGTATGGTCCATACGCGTTAAACGAAGTTTGGCGCAACGGAGTTGCGGGTGTCATCTATCTATCTATCTATCTATCTATCTATCTAGTATAATATAATTGTTAACATCCTTGTAACATAGTAAAATGCATCATCTTTATTTTTAGGTTGCGGCAATGGATATACTTTATCAGAATTAGCCAGAGAGGGATTCACAAATCTTCTAGGTGTTGATTACTGTGAAGAAGCAATCACTTTAGCAAACAAAGTGGCCCAGAATCAATACCCACATTTAAAATTTCAAGTAAGTTACAAAACCTCTCATTAATAGCCTTCGGCAATCTGTTTTGTCTCTAAAGGGGGAATTGCTAAACTAAAGCCGCACAACTTTGGCCGCACGGTGCCAATCGACCGTCCAAATGGCAGACAATTGCCATCTTTTTGGCGCCGTGCGGCCAAAATTGTGCGGCTTTAGTCACCCATGTAAATCCTCCTTTAAATGTATATGTAGTTGCCACCAATTTAAACCAGTTATACTCTGTAGTGTTTATACCTTTACCTTTAACAAGTCTCATACCCATTCTTATAACATAAATTTTTCACACAATTGTCTATATCAGTGTTTCCCAACGAAGTATACGAAGTATAATTTGTATGGGGGTCTGCGGTGTCATTTGTAGATTATGTATGGTCTAGTAGACCATACATAATCCTATTTTTTGCTGTTTATTTTATTAAGGGGTTCCGTGAAAATAGTGCCTGATTTCCTAGGGGTCCGTGGCGGAAAAAGGTTGGGAAACACTGGTCTTAGGTCTATATCATTCTGTATTATTTGTTAGTAACATTTACTGGTTAATAGTTAATACAATATCATCAAAAAAATATGTGTAATATACGTACAATAATACAATTCATAATACATAATATAATAGTTGTAATAATTTATACTTTTCAATTTCAGGTTTTTGATATAATCAATGACGACATTGAAAAATTAGGTTGTAAATTTGGTTTAGTTCATGATAAAGGCACATATGATGCTATCAGTCTTAATCCAGAAAACCCTAAACAGAATCGATTAAAGTACCAAGAAAAAGTTACAGAAATGCTTAGTGAAAATGGTGAGCTGGTAAAACTTTTTTGTACTTACCTTGTAATTTAAGATTTAGCAAAGTAATATTTTTGTACCATTTTATAGAATACTAGATGACGCCCGCAAGTCGCAACTCTGTTGCGCCGAAAGTCGTTTTTTGCACGGTAACCGTACATTTTTTCGGCATAAAAACTATCCTATGTCTATCTGCGTACCAAATTTTATCATAACCGGTCCAGTGGTGCGAGCGTGAAGACTTGAAGAGGTAACAGACAGACCCACTTTCTAATTTATAATGTTAGTATGGAAGTGTGGATTATACTATTTATCTGTTAAGTAATATCTTAAGCGTGAGTTCCGAGGAATCGAGGTCAACAGAGTTTCAGGCAATATCTAGTACTTACTTACAAGTTACAACATAATGCTAATGTTGGTTTGTTTTTTAAGGTATTTTTGTTATAACATCATGCAATTGGACTGAAGCAGAGTTAACATCCCATTTTGGCGACAGACTTGCGTTGAAAACTGTGATCCCGACACCGCAATTTAAGTTTGGAGGAAAAGTGGGGAGCGTCGTGTCGTCTGTAGTTTTTGTAAAAAAATCTACTTCCTAGATGTATTAAAGATTGTACTTAAATAAAATATTTTTGTCAATTTTCCAACTTTTTTTAATGATAAATAGAACTTTTCCGTTCCGTGCAAGTTTTTGCGCATCTTTTGTCAGAGTAAAAAAAAATGTCTTACCCACAGATGGCGCTGTAGGCATGTTTATGTGTTTAATTTTAGTGTTTTCTATAGTGTGGATGTATGTCTGTACCCTCATCCCTGGCACTTTCTTAGCCATGAACGACTTGAAGGTATAATAGATTCGTCTTGGTAATGACTCATGAGACTCTGAGAGTGAACTAAATTTTAGTTAATCTCCAAGGACCACTTAATTTTACATTATAATAATTTATTAATTACATTTCAACAGGGCGAAGGAAATATAAAAACAACAATTTAATACAATAAACATATATTAATTATCAAAGAATAAGTTATTGTAGAATTCTAAATATGACCACGAGATAGATACCTACTATAGCTTAGTCAATGACGTTTTATTGACATTCTTTAGTTTAAATCAGGGGTCACCAAATTGCGGACCGCGGTCTGCATCCGGACCGCATACCAATTGTGTGCGGACCACCGACCAAACATTTTCGAAGATAAACTTCGTTTAATGTCAAAAGTTTGCACCAATTTCACTCCAAACTTCAGACAGATAATTAGCAACAAAAAAATGACACTTCTCATTGATATGTAAATAAATACCTTCGTAATTTCCGTTATTAACTTTGTTTAAAAAATATTATTTTATAAAATGTGCGGACCGCGAAGGTCATTTCATTTCTTAAAATGGACCTCGAGCGAAACTAACAGGTGACCCCTGGTTTAAATATTCATTAGTTGCAGCATAAACAAATATAAAACACTTGACTAAACTATAATAATAATATTAAGCAACACTAATAAATGCATAGATAGGCTAAGTATTTACTTTATATGATAGAACTCCAAGACACTTCTACACCTTTTAAAAATTTATACATAAGTTTTAATTTTGAACCTTGGCATCTTTTAGGCTTATTAGGTTATTACTTTGATTACATTTGTATCCTATTTCATAAATGTTTCATAATATAATATTGTATACAATGTAACAAAATAATTATAACACACCTCAGTTGAGTAGATTTGGTATCAGGCTATTTACAATATCAAAAGTTTTTACTACTTATAAAATTACAAACTTAAAATAAAACAATAATTTATGTTTTTATATTTTGTACAAAAATTTCTAGTCTAATAACGTATGACTTCCGATTATCGATATTACGATAGTTGAAAGGAAACAAGTTTTTTGGTTAGTGGGAAGGTCTGCTGAAATTTTTACAATCTGTTATACTGTGGTCAAAATACACATGTATATCTCAATCAAAAGTAATTATAGTGAGTGTGGCAAAGCGCGCCTACCCGGCATGTGCGCCATATAGCTATAATTCCATACTGCTTCCACTGGAGTTTTCCAATCTCCAATCAGCAGTATGGAATTATATGATGGCGCAATAGGCATGATGACTATTTTTTTTTTCTTATTGGTAATTGAAAGACCCTTAAAAAATAGAAACATCGCTGAAAGAATGACTCTGAGGCTGCCTTCACATTAAGTCGCGCGGCTGCCGCAGTACCCGCGACATAATGTGAAGGCAGTCTGATAGCTTAAAAATACACCAAGATCTCATAAATTCAAACATTTCATAAATGATAAAATAGACCTGCCCGAAACGCTCCATACAAAGTGCTACGAAAGAATGACGTCACTCTTTCGTAGTTTGTACGCATCGGGAGAGAACTTTGTTCGGTAGGTATATTAAATATAGCGTTTATGAAAGTGGTTTCATAACAAAAGTTGCTTTTAATTGCATAAGTTTCAAATATTCTGTCAGAGAACTGAAGATTCAGCTAGGTATCTTGTACCGACTTCAAAATGATGAAGATTGAGTACAGAAATAGTTGAGGTTTAGCCGAATTCGGAAAAATTCACTATTAGATAGGAAAAAATATTTAATACTTTTTGGTTCATATTATAAGGATGTTATTATTGTTTTTAGTTTTTACCTTGGAAGTCGGTTTTAATTTTAAATTGTTAAAAATAATTATATTTTGATGTACTATCGATTGGCACATGTTTCATCTCTTGCCGCCAAAATGACTTTTTTTTTTATCGCAAATTTGTAGGTATACCAGGCTTCATACTAAAATGTCCCATGCTCTTTAACTAACAATATTTTTATAATAATTCAGAAAACTCCAACCCTAGGAAAAATTACCTTAACTTGCACAATAATGTAAATTCCATTTTTTTCATTCATTTCTGTGATGGACAATAATATAAAGAAGTATTCTTATGTTAAAGTTTTAACATAAATTATTATAATATTGGGTAACATAAACAATACAACACCAAATATTATTTAAAGATACATGTTTAAAACCACTAATAACCCAGACCCATGCATTTTACGTTCCCTTAGCATAATTTATAACTAAATCACTATATTGCACAATCACATTTTTATAAATAGCTCTGATTAGTGTGATTACATATCATAATTATTATCACTTGATAATTTTTATATGTAACAGAAATGTGTAATTGGAAATTACACAAGTTGTATGGAATGTACTTATTTTATTAGTGCTTACACATGTCTGAGGGTTCTTCTATTTATTCAGAATCAAACTAATCATTTTCAATAAAAAGATAAACAATGGCATATTTAATCATTAATCACACATCAAAATTCTACAAAGCATACTTAAAAAACACACAATATGTTTCTGCAAAAGATTTTATCCCTAGAATCAAATGACTACATAGCTATCTTCCTTAATATAATAGGTACCAAATCAGTTAATATGTTAATTCTTCCATATGATACAATAAATTACAGTATTTCATATATAATATTATGTTTACCATCAACATTATCAATAAAATTATGTACAAAAGTTCGCCTTTTAAAGTGGTTAATAGAACCACTTTTAAGGGCTAGATGCGATCACAATACTCCTCCGGGTCTTTGTTCTGGAAAAGCATGAAACCTAAAACCACAGATATAGCCGTCAGCAGCAATGTTATAAGCTGAAGTATCTTCAAACTGTTCACTTGACGGTGCAACATTTCGTAATTTATTTGTAAGTTGTTCAAAGCATTTACAACAGAATCGGGCTTGTCTAAGCTCAAATCTTCATTAACCTTTCCATTTTTCTGTATTTCTTTAATGGGGAATTGACATTTTAATCTGTATTCATCGACTTTACTCCCAGAAGATTTTTGCCACACCTCCCGTAATTCATTGGCCGAAAGGTCAGTTTTAGGTATCTGAACTGACATAACTAGAAACATATCTTTAGATACATTACGCATTTGAAATTCAGGTTGAACAACAATAACAATGGTCTGAGATGAACCGCTAGTAAGAACACCTGAACTGGGTCTGACACGGAATTTTTCGGGAGACGTTGTCCTGATTTTAAAAGATATCGGTCCCGCGTCTATATTTTTTATTGTAAACTGTCCTGTGATCTCATCGTTGACAACATTAAAAATGATCAAGCTGCTTGGATTTATTTGCAACATTTCTCCTGGGGAATGTTGGGTGTTTGGTTGCTCGGCAAATGTAACTTTTTTAGGTGTGTGTTCAGTTTGGGCTTTGTTCTCAGGTACAAATTGAAATACATAGTCATCTTGACCACCCCAGCAAGTGAGAGCTTGCTCGGGTGGAACTATATCTTTTAAAGTGTCTTTGTTTACAAACTTCATCTTTTCCACAGCCTTAGCGGGCAATAATGATTTGATAATTTTAAATGGAGCAGATAGAACCCATGGCATTTGATAAATGACAATATAATTCAGGAAAAATGGGTAGTAGCTTTTAAACAGTGAGATAACAAAGTTGACCAATTCCATATCCATGTTGCTTAAGCCGCAACCTTCCAAATCGAAAAATAATGAAACCTTTTTGCCGTTCTCTTCCCTTTCGATGCGATCGAACCAGTAAATTATTATCTTTTTAATTTCATCTATATTTTTCTGACCTTTGATGTGTTTCTTTGTCTTCATAATTAACAATAAACAACCATCGATGTCACGGCCGTGAGGAAAAAAAGCTCCTTCCGTAACATATTCCATTTTAATATTACCTTCATTAATTTCGTTTGCACCCTGCGTCTTGCGCCAAGTGAAAATATCCCATAGCATCTCTGTAGCTTGCTTTGGGTCGTTTTCCGAATGCTTCATTACTCTCGTTAGATATCTTTCATCTTTCAAACGTTCCAAGTCCAAAGGGTGAAAATCATGATCAGGTTTTTCCTTCAACTTGGATTCGAATAAGTTAAGCAGATCCGCAGTTGTCATAGTGCACAATAAAAAGCAGGATATTGATTAACCAAACACAGTAAGCAGATGTTATATAATATAAACACTGTAACACTTACATTAAACGACTTTACCTATCGAAAATAATAAAAGTTATTAATTTTATCGTTTTTAATGTTTAAAAATTGTCTGGAAATAGAAAACTGTCTGCAATTGACAAATGACGACTGACACTTGACAATGGACAGCTTTTTTTTTAATTTATTTGGAGCTGGAAACGAGTCCTTTGCTCATGACTCATGAGTCATGAGTCATGACAGATTTATCATATTATGCAGGGTTGCCAATGCTACTTATCAAATTTCCCCAAAAATCATGGTCAAATTCCCCAAATTGGGGACAAAAATTACCAATGGAAATAGCGATACATTTTATTATATAAATAGATTGTTGAAATAATACCTCTATAAAATTATTTAAAATATTCTTTTCTATATTTTGTGGAAAGCATTTTCTTTGAAGGGTTGAACTTGACACTGCCCCCCAGTTTTTAATTTCTTCTCTTGCAGCCAGAAATTGTACAAAGCCAGCGCATTATATTATTATGTTTGCATTAGACATCAAACCATAGAGCAAAATAATACAGTACTGATACATCAAACGTTTAAGTACAGGAAAAAGCAAATCCCACTGACCTCCATTATACAAGTACGCTGGACCTATGATACCCACTTTTTTTTTGTGTCTATTTGAAGCGGAATCAGCGCCCCCAGTGAGCGGGAAGAGACTAAATTTGACGTAACTTGCAAATGGCCGCTTAGTCGTTATTGGTTGTGATCACTAGTATTAGTTCCAAATACTCCCACTACTGCTATCAGCGCCAATATGGCGACTTTCAAACGTCATTTTTACGTCAAATCGTAGACAAATATATTTGGTCAACGGTCAAATTTAGTTCCTATCCCTCCCATTGGGGGAGCTGATTCCGCTTCAAATAGGCACAAAAAATAGCTGTCATTTCAAAGGGTATCATTAGTCCAGCGTACTTGTATAATGGAGGTCAGTGGCAAATCCCCTGATCATAAACAATATTGTCAATCTACTACGATCAATCAATTTCAAAATTTTAGATGTGTCAATGTAGAATGATGAAATATTTGCTAATTATATGTCCTTGAAACACATATGTTAATTGGAGAGAAGCTATCCTCGACATTGCCTTATATGGTCATGAATTTTTACACTTACCCCTGGCGTTTTGCTATTTCCCTCGCACTTGTGGGAGATATTGATTTACTTACTCTTTCCTTATGCAGGCAGTTCCAGGCGCGCCGGAGCATGTTCATAGCGTCTTTAACATTGCTAAGGCGAACATCGAATTTCGCCTTTCGGTCAATTTGATAAAATTTTAGTGTAACTTATTTAACTTATAACTTAAATCAATTCCCTTTTATAGAACTAAGTGTTTTGAGTATTGTTTTTATTCCTCAATTCTTTAGTTTTTGAAATAACTAATTTTTCTCTCAGTTTGTTTTGCTAATTTGTTTGTAAACAAATGGTGCACGTGGGGATGATTGATGAGTAAATATTCTAGATTTCGAGCTCTGTAAGTATAATAATACCTATGTGTTCTGTGATTTCGAGAGACAAACGGAGTGACGTCCTCGTAGGACGATTGTTCAGACTTCAGCCCCAGGCGCAGAAGTTGGCGTTCTTCTGATCGAGTCAATAACCTAGAGAAATAAGTGAGTTACATTATCTCAGACTATAATAGGTATAACGCAACTCTTTCAATATCTGGTAAAATTTACTCACACCTACAGGATACTCAAAACACACTTAAGTCTACAACGTCTCAGTCTCAGCCATTCCTGGTAAACTAGATCGAGAACAAATTATACTAACACAAGTTCGAACGTAAATGACACAGAGAACAACATGATACCAGAGGCGATAACAGAACGTGTACAGGAGATCGAGGATCTCCAAAGATTTAATTCACAGGCCTGGAAGGGCATCCGCTACAGATCTACCCTAGGATCTGTAGCTACCACTCCAATACTTTAAATTAGTTTCAATTAAGCTATACTTATTGTAATTCGTTAATTTGGTACTAACTGGTTCGAAGGTGGGCGTTGACACTTGTGCCACAGCCCTTATGGGCTACTATAAGTGTCATCGCGAGTAACTGTTTTTGTCTATTTTGTTATTCTGTTTGGAAAAAATAAAATTTCATTTCATATAATATCTGTTTTGTTGTAATGCAAAACAGTATTATTATTGAAAAAGATGTCAAAATGTTAAAATCCCCGCATTTTCTTCTTGAAATTCCCCGCAGTTTGGGGAATTCCCCACAAATCGCAAACGCTGATTATATGGCTTTACTTTTTTTGACATTGCAATACAGGTTTTAAACATTGTCAGTGTCAAGTTAAAATAACAATATTTTATAGGTGCCAAATGTGAATATTTTTGAAATCCACTCAAGTATTAAGTACTTATTAAATAATTATGGTTACCTGTAACTAAAAAGAGCGTAATATGAATCAAATGGCGCATTTTTCTATTAGCATATTTTGTTTTTTTATTTATTTTACCAAAACCGAAAATACCGAATATCCCGGTTTTTGTAAAATGAATACCGGTATTACTTAGACCTAAATTTGGCCCGGTATCCCGGTATTTTCGAAATCCGGTATCCCGGTTTGCGACCCCTAATCATTAATTGCTACAAAACTGGGCAAAATAATGTAAAACTTGATACATTTCAATTTGAAAAAGACGCAATAATATTCCAAGGACTATGATAATAAAGTTATTATAACGATGTTTTAGTTAAAACTTACGGAAGAAATAGCCCTATTTACCGTTAGTTATTCACACCAAATGTCACAGGAATTATACATTTTGGTTTTGACAACATCTTACCTGCACTTGTGCAAGATAACGGATATTTAATGGCTAATATTTTACCAATAATGAACATCAAAAACCCAAATAACACAATTTGGGAAAAAATAATAAAAACTACACCAACAATAAAAAGTAGAAGTGTCAAAGTTACATGCCCGCCAAAACTCTTTCAGTTGTCAGTTTTCAGTTTGACAAGTATAAATTATATTATGTCAGCGTGTTCCTAAACTGTTACCAGTATACTGGCCTAATCGCTTAGGCCAATGATCGCTTAGGCGTATGCTCTTCGTGAAATTTAAACTAGAGGGACGAAGCAAAAAAACATAGTAATATATGGAAATATATAAATACATACAGTTTTATGTTAATATTATGCTAACGGAAACTAGGTTTAAGATATTTTGATTTATGTCACACTTGACAGGACACTGAGATTTTTTAGAAACACAACCCATATGTAGTCAGTGATGCCAACCTGCAGATAATTTCAGATCGGTGGGGTGGGGAACCAATAGAAAATCTAGAAGTGTCTATCGTCGCGCCGTCTGGTGGAGATCAAAAAAAAAGAAAACGACCCATTAATGGGGCATTTTCTTATTTTTTTAATTATATTGTCAAACAGTTTCCATTTTAGAAATATAGATGGTGTATGGGTAGACAAACTATCGGTAATACCAGGTAACACCATCAATAATTGCTACAAAACTGGGCAAATGAATATAAAACTTGATACATTTCAATTTGAAAAAGACACAATGATATTCCAACGAATAGAATAATAAAGTTATTATAACGATGTTTTAGTTAAAACTCACGGAAGTAATAGCCCTACTTATCGTTATTCACACTAAATGTCACAGGAATTATACATTTTGGTTTTGACAACATCTTACCTGCACTTGTGCACGATAACGGATATTTAATGGCCAATATTTTACCAATAATGAACATCAAAAACCCAAATAACACAATTTGGGAAAAAATAATAAAAACCACACCAACAATAAAAAGTAGAAATTTCAAAGTAACATGGCCGCCAAAACTTTTTCAGTTGTCAGTTTTCAGTTTGACAAGTTTTTATTATGTCAGCGTGTTCCTAAACTATTACCAGTATACTGGCTTAATCGCTTAGGTTTAAGATATTTTTATCTATGTCACACTTGACAGTACACTGAAATTTTTAGAAACAACCAATATGTAGTCAGTGATGCCAACCTGCAGATAATTTCAGATCAGTGGGGAACCAATAGAAATCTAGAAGTGTCTACCGTCGCGCCGCCTGGTGGAGATTTAAAAAAGAAAACAACCCATTCAAAATTTTGACATAAACCCCATACATTACCTGTCAAACTCTTCTTTAAATTGAAGGTTAATCATAATTAAATATCTCTGAGTACGGCAGTTAGTGTCAAATAAATTGCTCAATATTATTTGTAGGTCCAGGGGCCCTCTTAGACTAATCAACAGTGAAAAATTGGCAGATTCCGAATATATAAAAAACTCATTTTGAATTGTCGCTTGGTACCTTTTTTCAATCCACTGTCGATATATATATTATTGTTATAGTTGTTTATAACACAGTTTTAATGTATATTTTATATCATTGGTCCCTATAAAATAACTCCTAAAGATTACCATACTTTAAAAATATAACAATCATCGCATCATAATTTCAATATTGTCTCATAATAATTATGTGGGTAATTTGACATACTTTGAGCTAAGAGGCAACAGGAGTGAAAATTTGCAATATTTTCACCCTTTTTATAATATTACGATTAAATGTTATTCAAAAGTAGACCATCTCTTTAATTCATAATATATTTCAGTAATAAATGGCTTTTTGTAAATACCACATCCATAATCCATTTTTGGGAAAAGTAAAAATTCACATCAGTAACATATAAGAAGAAATGTTAATATTATGTGTAACATTTAGTTAGTAGTTTTAGTAGAAATAATAAAACATCAGTGGCCCCAAATCTTCTGTCAAATTACCAATAACCTTGAATGTGATGTAATCCTCGCACTTTACTGTCAAAAGGTATAGCAAACTGTTAGGATTAAATATTAAGTAATTGACACAACAGTTTTTTTCACCTCCAGTATCTACTAAAGTTACTAAGGTCATAATCTTAAAGTTATAATGCATCACATGAGTGTGTATTTTTGCTTGTGTAAGCAAAATATCCTAGAAAAGCAGTTATGAATGTTAGGATCATTGTGGATATTTGATACACCTTTAGTACTTTGATATTTTGCATGAGTATTCTGTGACTATCTTGTAGGTTGCTTAGTTTAACATTCAGGAAATCAGGCTCATTTTTAGTCACAGTTGTTTTTTCTGTTTCATGGCAGGCACACTTTAGTCTGTATTCGTCTGCTTTACCACCAGAATTCTTCCACAGCTCACTCAATTCTTTCTGTGATAAATTTGCTTTTGGCACCTGAATGCATACAACTAGAAACCTATCTTTCTCAACTGAATTAATCAAAAAGCCAGAATTAACGTTAATATGTATGTTTTGAGAAGACCCACTTGTTAAAATGCCAGAACTCGGTTTAACACTATACTTCTCTGGGGTAGTTGTTCTTATTTTGAAAG
Source organism: Cyaniris semiargus (assembly GCA_905187585.1). Lineage (NCBI taxonomy): Eukaryota > Metazoa > Arthropoda > Insecta > Lepidoptera > Lycaenidae > Cyaniris > Cyaniris semiargus. The sequence goes on from LR994567.1 coordinate 10,802,828, forward strand.
ATATAACACTGTCTTCCATGTTTTTGATGGTCAAATTAGCACTTATTACATCTTTTTCAGTTTTGAATGTGAGTACTTTTGAAGGACTCAAGCTTACCATTTCACCAGGTGAATAATCAGTGTCTAATTTACTTTCCTGGCTTTTAGTCTGCCCTTCGGAAATAAATTTAAATACATAGTCATCTTTACCACCCCAACTTACCAAAGCTTGTTCCGGTGCGACCAGATCCTTTAATTTATCTTTATTAACGGTCCGCAATTTTTCTACTGCTCGAGCTGGAAGAATCCCCTTTACTATCTTAAAACCCGCAGACAACATCCATGGAAGTTGAAAAACTATAATATAATTCACAAAGTTGGGGTAATAGTTCTTCAACAACATAATCATGTACATAATAATATCGACGTCCATATTACTTAAGCCGCAACCATCCATATCAAAAAATAATGTAATCTTTTTGCCATCCTCTTCCCTTTCTAAGCGTTCGAACCAGTAGATTATAACTTTTTTCAGTGCGTCCATATCTTTTTGGCCCTTGACGAATTGTTTAGACTTCATAATGAATAGGATACAGCTATCGATATCGCGTCCTCGCGGAAAAAAGAGTCCGTCGCGTAAATATTCAGCATTTACATTTTCTTCGGTGATGTCGTTGACGGCGTTGGTTTTCCGCCACAGCATCAGGTTGAAGAGCATCTCCACGGCTAACTGAACATTGTTCTCGCAATGTTCTAGCAGTCGGTACAAGTATTTATCACTTTTAACTCGGTCCAAGTCTCGTTGATCGAAAGATCCCGGTGGGTTCGGTATACCGTCTTTAATTTTTGCCTCGAACAGCATTCGTATTTCTGCTATTTTAGACATCTTAGTATACCTACTTTATAAGATAATAACTCAATACAAAAAATTCACTATGTACAATATATTTATAAAAATCGTTAAATAAATTTTAATTCACGATATAGGTACATAAGTAATAGTACAAAGTTTGAACTTTGATACGGATACATAACAGGGTTGCCAGATGAGTGCAAGTGAATTATCGTACCGGTGTTCGAAAATTATCGTACCAGACTAAAAAATATCGTACAACTGCCAAAACCGCGTGAAACACGCTATTTCACAAAACAAAAGATTTTTAGGAAGTTGTGAAACAAGCAAAGAAAAATTTCATAAAAAATATTTTAATCAACAAACATAAAATATTTTTTTGTAATTTTAACCTCCAACACTCATTACTCTTGTTCTTCATATAAGTGTGGGATCATCTGAATCACCTTCTTCATCTGTGGAAGAGCCAGCCGCCGCCGCAGCCGTAGCCATTTTCAGATAAAGAGCAGCTGACGTCATCATTGATATCATCTTGTCGGTTGGCTTAAAACCATAACGACATTTATCTGTTTGGGTTTTTACGCACTGCGCTATATTATGGCACTGGATACTAGTATTTTTACATAACTTCGGACTAGGGTTGGAAATTATCGTACTTTTGCGTACGATAATACATATTGCATCGTACATCGTACCGGGGGCGAAATTATCGTACATGTATGATAATTATCGTACGTCTGGCAACCCTGATACATCATACCATTGAGATAGACTATAGGAGAGAGCCTTATATCGTGTATAAGCGTCAAAAGCGTGTAATGTTGTGTCCTACTTACCAGGACATAACAAAGGAGTCGGTCTGCATATTTCATGTAATAAAAGTGTTAATAAAGGTTTTTAGTGAACATTTTATGCTAGATATTGTTGACTTTTGTGGTTCCGCTAAATAATAAACCATAAGAACGGCCAATGAATGCCTCAAACACGTGGATTTGACATTAAATACGTAAGTTTTGAACAACGTTTTTTGGGCTTTTCAATCAGTATTTTTTGTAAGCTAAAAAGATTATTTATAAGTTTAACTTATTCCTGCTATATAAGGCATTAGTGCTAAAAATGTCACATCAATTAATAATTTGGCTACAAAAATTGCATAGCTTTTTAGGTGTGTTTACGGATTCTCATTACTTGAACTATAGTTTATCGATATTATGAACTAAATTACTTTCTTTTCTGGATTATAATGTGCTTCGAAATGATCGACAAATATAAATATTCAAGAAAATACACGCATACTACTTGTATGAAAATAAGCACAAAACGGCCACGCGATGACGGGCTAAGATTACATCTATACTATAATACTTTATCTATGACTTGTATGAAAATAAGCACAAAGTGGCCACGCGATGACGGGCCTGTGTCGAGTAAATGGCGGGAAACAATGTTTTAGTATAGTACAATTTTTAGCATCGTTTTCATATATCGTCAGGTCTAAAGTCTAGTCAAAGTCAAGTAAAAGTCAATACAGTCAAGAAGTCAACTTTCGATGGAGTTCTGGAGGGAACACAAAATAGCACGTTTCTGGATATTGCATCACTTTCCTACACTTGTGCACGACAACGAATATCTAATGATTGATATCCTACCAATATTACACATTAAAAACCCAGTTAACACAATTTTAGAAAAATAATACAAAAACACAACATCACTTTCATATTCCCGGCAAAACTTAAGTTTCAAATCTTTTGATTCAACTTTCAATGTCAAATTTTGATGTTTCTTTTTTTCTAAATAATGCATTAAATTATCGGAAGTGTAAGTGAAAAAGCGGCAAATTCAACTTTAATTTTTAAAGTTAGCGTTATAACTTCGTAGATAATAAAATAAATAAATATTGTACAAAGGAACCTTATAGAATTTCCCTTTGTTTTTAGGGTTCCGTACCCAAAGGGTAAAAACGGGACCCTATTACTGAGACTTCGGTGTCCGTCTGTCGTCTGTCCCGTCAAGAACCGCTATAGCTAGACTTCTGGAATTTTCACAGATTGTGTTCAATACATCCGATCACTTTTAGCACCACTTACACTATAATAATCCATACTGATATTATAAATGTGAAAGTGTGTCTGTCTGTTACTTCATGCTCAAACCACTTAAGTCTTAACAGATTTTGGTATGGAGATACATACTTTTGAGTACTGGAAAAGCACATAGGATACTTTAAAAAAAATATAAAATCATATTTTCAAATCGACTTTAATTATCAATTATAAGCTTTTATTTGATGATAAGGGTGAAATATGATTTCCTAGGCCAAGTTCTACTAGAAAATATGCATTTGTTCAATGAAATTATTGAATATAGGTCCAGTAGCCTTGTATTCATCAAATGTTATTAATATACACATGGAATATAATATTATGTATCTCCTTTTTCTTTTGCCGCCAATTTCAATTATTATTAAGAAAATGAATTTGTGTCTTCTTATCACAATTTGGCTGCAAGATATTCAGGCTGAAATAACATATTTTTATTAATTACACCATGCTAGATTACATAAAACTAGTCTTTATTACAATTTTTTGTAATAGTCCAAAATAAGCTTTATTTTTAAACAATACTAGTAGATCTAAATTCCAAACTGTGTGTACTAAAGTTTTAGATTACTGTACAATGTTTTGATTTTTCAGTTCATGTTAATGCATAGGTATCTGATATATTCGGTACTAGGAAGGTAGGTGTAGTGCATGTCTATTGAAACGCAATATGATTGTGGGAATGTGCGGTGGCCACAAAGGAAGATCTTCCGACCGAGCGAGGTGGTATGCTCGGTCAGGCCGGAGCCCACGTGATATATTTCAGCCGTCGTATATATACCGACGCGCTCAGAAAACTTCAATAGCGCGATGCAGGAATGTTAGGCGAATTGTGGGTACCGCCACATCACTCCCCCCCGAAGACCGGAGGTCGAATCTTGAAGTCTTGTCGCTTGAGTCGCCAGTGCCAGAGTTCCAGTGAGTCAGAACTGTTGCAGTGAGTCAGAACTGTGAAGCTGCTGCACGGGATCCAGTGAGTGGGATAGCTGCCGTGCGGGGCCGATGTTACGTGTTGACCAGGAGAGATGTGCTCTGCTTGCTGACCGGTCGGTGTAGTGAGAAAGCCCGTTGATGCCGATGAGGAGTCGCCCAGGCCGCGGTATATTGCAACTTGTGGACGAGGTACCCGATGAGGCGATGCTGGCTGGCGCGGTGCGGAGGGGCGGGGAGTGATGATGATGAAGGAGGCTTGTTCTGTCGAGGGTCACCAATGTGGTACTCGCCATATATGAAGCAATCAAACACTTTAGATATATATTAGAAGCCAGACAATTCTCTATTTATACTGATCACAAACCACTTACCTTCGCATTTACAACCAAAAGAGAAAAGTGTTCACCGAGACAGTTTAGATATCTGGATTTTATTGCTCAATACTCCACAGACCTGAAACATATACCCGGAAGCGACAATGTAATTGCAGACGCCCTATCGAGAATAGAGGAGATCACAGAAGCTATCAACTACAGAGATCTTGCAAAAGATCAGGAACAAGATCCTGAATTGCAAAATCTACTGAATACTGCAACAGCTCTAAAATTGGAAAAACACAATGATGTATACTGTGACACATCTACAGGGAGAATCCGGCCATACATAACACCAAGATTCCGGAAACAAATCTTCTCAAAAATGCATGAACTAAGCCATCCGGGATCATCAGCATCTGCAAAACTGGTCGGAGAAAGATTTGTATGGCCTGGAATGCAAAAAGATTGCCGCAGATGGGCAAAAGAATGCTCAGATTGCCAGATTTCCAAAATAACCCGTCACACATCCTCTCCTTTATCCTCTTTCTCAATTCCTTCCCAACGCTATTCCCAAGTCCACATCGACTTAATAGGACCACTACCTTATTCTAATGGTTACAGGTACTGTTTGACCGCCATCGACCGCTACACACGCTGGCCCGAGGTCTACCCAACAGCTGACATCACAGCCGAGACGTGCGCACGAACCTTCGTCTCCGGATGGGTATCACGATTTGATGCCCCGCCATCATCACGTCGGGGTCACCAATGTGGGAATGTGCGGTGGCCACAAAGGAAGATCTTCCGACCGAGCGAGGTGGTATGTTCGGTCAGGCCGGAGCCCACGTGATATATTTCAGCTGCCGTATATATACCGACGCGCTCAGAAAACTTCGATAGCGCGATGCAGGAATGTTAGGCGAATTGTGGGTACCGCCACATGATGTTTAACTTACCGAGACAAACCAATATGAATTTTTCATAAAAACAGTTCTGGCTATAAATCCCATTTGGGATTCTGGTGCTATGGTGTGTAGATGTAGATGTTTTACACTCCGGAATGGCGGCCAGTGGTAACCAAACCTAGCGTCCTCTACAGATAGATTATTTTTCTGTAATAACTCCTTAGATACACTTAGCATTTTTTCCACTGAAATTAAAATTAATTGCGTTTAAAGCTATAGTTTTATTAGTAAAAAAACATATTGTTTTTCAATAATGAAGTCCCAATCATCTTGTAAACTACAAACTTATTTTGTCTGAGAACAAAAAGTTAAATAAAATTAAAGATCAAAATACATAGTTCTGTAGAAAAGGTAATTTTAGCAGATAAGTGTATTTCTTAACTGAAAAATACATTTATTACCCAATTGTTTATCGTTTGTTGTTAAACATTTAGCGTCTTCGATATGTCTCTTCGGTACGGTTAATATGTGATAATCGCTAGCTGGTTTGATATCACGGAACACAGAAACATCCTCGTCTTCGTAAAGTATTTCTGTGTCTTCCAGTTTATTTACAATATTGCAGAAAATACATTGCGATTTTTCCAGTGCAGCATCCATTTTTTTCATTTTTTTTTTGACACCTGGTGAGTGAAACTTCCGAACGAAAAAAAAATTGGGTTCCTTTAAACGTAGCACTTTAAGTAGTGGTGGTAATCTGTGCAATTTTTAAGCAAGGTCGACTGTGATTGGCTGATAAAAAAGACCATAGAGAATATAAACTACATGAGAAAAAAGACGAAGAAGAAGTTTAAAACTCAAACTTCAAAGTTCAAAGTTCGATTTTTATTTTGTGAAAATTATTTTGTAGCAACTCCTACAAAAATTGTAAATTAAGTGGTTAATTATTGAAAAACGAAAGGTAAGCCATTGTAAAATGTAAATATAACCGTAAATTGATAAATTGAAGCAAAACATAACTATGTCATACCATGTTCTTATACAAAGTAAATCGTATTATTTGCATATTTGTACAATCATTTACAACTTAAACTATATTAATATGAAAAAGATAGATTATTATTTCATAGAAAATATTATAATGTATCTATATCAGTATGGAGTTAATTTGGAACATGTTGAAATGTGTCTATTGTTTTAATGTAATAAATAATAATACATAAGGTTAATAACTATACTTAATAATTTATGTATGGAAATGTAGTAAATGAAAAATGTTTCATTAATTTCAGATTTTAGGTCCCTATACTAGTTTGCAACATTTTAGCCTGCAGGCAATAGCTGTTAAGGAGATTTTAGGAGGAGAAGGAAGGTATGGGATTATAAGTGGTGCGGCCACCAAAGGAAAATCCTCTGATCAAGTGAGGTGGTATGCAGCTGCAAATGAAAGCGCGCGTCAACATTAGCAAACAAAATTGTCATTGCGATACTTAACCGATTCAGTGCGGATGTCACGGGAGCCGTGTCATACATGTTTTTAACGTGTGGCGTATGACATGTGAGCCGTGTCATTTAAAAAACGATTGTATCTCCCTCAAATTACACTTTAGATGGTTCTACTCTGAACAAAATCATCTTAATTTTCTACGTAGAACAAGCCTATAGGCTTCGCCTCTGAATATTCTGTGAATTGAAAAAAAGTAGGGGCCGTCAACCTTTTTTAAAGGTGCATCATGTCACGTGTCATTGTGGATTACACGGCAGCCGCGTCTTATGGGTTTTTAACGTGTGGCGTATGACACGTGAGCCGTGTCATTTAGAAAGCGATTGTATCTCCCTCAAATTAATCTGAATATTCTGTGAATTAAAAAAAAGTTGGGGCTATATATATTTTTTTTAAATTTTATTTTTTTAATTTATTTTATTATCCTTTTTTAGCCCAGCCGTACATTATCCGAAATTTCTGATCAGAAAAATTCGGACCCCGCATACTATCAGAATTCTGACGTGTCAAAATGTATGAGCGTCCGAATTTTTCTGATCAGAAATTCGGATAATGTGCGGCCGGGCTTTTTAAGTAAATT